>JAJIBD010002287.1:0-296192 GCA_021461705.1 Cryptotis parvus
CTCACATTGCAACCTACAACAGTCATAATGGTAAAGCAACACAAAAATTTCATCAAGCTCAGTGAGTGAAGTCAGTAGTCCAGATGAGCCAAGCAATACCTATGAGCTGCATAACCTTTCTGATAAGGAATTTTGGAAAGAATTGTTAAGGATGCATAAGGAACTCAAAGAAGCAATGTAATGCAAAATCAATAAAGTGCAAGAGGACATGAGAGAAAAAATAAGGAAAATACAAATGGAAATGACAGATATTAAAAATGAGGTAAATGAAATGAAAAACACAGGGGAAGGCCACAATAGCAGAATAGCTACCGAAGAAAGAATTAGTGATCTTGAAGAAGAGTTCCAAAGATTCTCTACACAAAACCTGAAATTGGAGAAAAAAACTCACAATTACCGAACAGACAACAAGAGATAATCGGGATGAAGCCAGAAGAAATAACATACGGATCATTGGGGTCCCAGAAGGCCAAGAAAAAAACCCTGATGAAGAAGAAACTGTCTAAGCCATAATTGCTGAGAAGTTCCCGGAACTAAAGAATGCTTGCCTCAAGATCCAGGAGGCCCGTAGGATACCAGCTAAAAGAAAGCCCAACAAGAATACTCCAAGACTCATCTTAATAAGAATGACAAAAACTATAGATAGAGATAGAATACTGAAAGCAGCAAGATCAAAGAAGGAAATCACATACAAAAGAACATCCCTAAGATTTACAGCAGACTACTCTGATGAAACACTAAGAGCCCGAAAACAATGGTGGGATATTGCGAAAAGGCTCAATGAACTGCAGGCCTCACCAATAATTCTTTACCTGGCCAGACTCGCATTCAGATATGAAGGAAAGATACACAACTTCATGAATAAACAACAACTCAGGAACTTCATGGACTCAAAACCAATTCTAAAGGAAGGACTGACAGGTCTACTGAAATACGACCAAGCACAAACAAGCACAAACAGAAAGATGGCGCAAAATCCGATGACAATAATATCTCTCAATGTCAATGGTCTAAATGCACCAATTAAGAGACACAGAGTGACAAAATGGATTAAAAAATTGAACCCAACATTCTGCTGTCTACAAGAAACACATCTAAATAATCAGAACAAACACAGCCTCAAAGTCAAAGGTTGGAAGACCATTCTCCATGCAAACAACTCCTCCAAAAAGGCTGGTGTGGCCATATTAGTATCAGATAATATAGACTTCAGGCTGAAAAAGGTTAGAAGGGACAACGAAGGCCATTTCTTATTAACTAAGGGGTATGTATACCAGGAAGAAATTACACTACTAAACATACATGCATCCAAGGAGGGGCCAGCAAAATACATAAAACAACTGCTAAGAGACCTCAAAGAAGACATGAACAGTAAGACAATAATAGTTGGAGACTTCAACACTGCTCTATCAACTATGGATAGATCAACAAGACTGAAACTCACCAAGGAAATATTGGCCCTGAAGGAAGAAATGGAAGAAAGAGAGCTAATGGGTATATACAGGGCTTTTCATGCCAAAAAGCTGAATACACATTTTCTCTAGTGCACATGGAACATTCTCCAAGATAGACCACATGCTGAGCCACAAAGCATACTTCAATAAAATAAAAAGATAGAAATTGTGTCAACTATCTTTTCAGACCATGATGCACTGAAATTGGAAGTTATCAGTGCACAGAAACAGGGAGTCAAACCAAACACCTGGAAACTGAACAACCAATGGGTCATAGAAGAAGTCAAACAGGAAATCCAAAGATTTCTGGAAGCAAATGAAAATGAAGACACCAACTATAAGAACTTGTGAGACACGGAAAAAGCCGTGTTAACAGGGGAGTATATAGCTCTTCAAGCATTCATCAGGAAACCAGAAAGGGCCCACATAAATAACCTGACTATAGAGCTGAAGACATTAGAAAAAGGCCAAAAAAAAAAGGAACCCAACCCAGGCAGAAAAAAAGAAGATAATAAAACTTAGAAAGGAAATCAATGAGTTGGAAACAAAAAAAAATCCAAAGGATTAATGAAACCAAGAGCTGGTTCTTTGAAAAAATAAACAAGATTGACAAACCATTGGCAAGATTGGTAAGGACAGGGAAAGAGAGAACCCAAATAAAAGGAATCAGAAATAAAAATGGAGACATCACAACAGAAACCACAGAAATCCAAAAGATCATCAGAAATTACTTTGAGAGCCTGTATGCCATGAAACGTGAGAATCTAGAAGAAATGGATAAATTCCTGAAGTCCTATAACCTCCCACTGCTGAAACAAGAAGACCTGCAATACCTAAATAAGCCTATCACCATCAAGGAAATTGAAACAGTAATTAAAAGTCTTCCCAAACACAAAAGCCCAGGTCCAGATGGATTCACAAGTGAGCTCTACCAAACCTTTAAGGAGGATCTACTGCCAGTCCTTTCCAAAGCTCTTCCAGGAAATAGTAGAAACAGAAACACTCCCAAACATCTTCTATGAGGCACATATCACCCTGATACCCAAGCAGGGAGAAACAATACAAAGAAAGAAAACTACAAACCAATCTCCCTGATGAACACGGATGCTAAGACCTTCAACAAAATACTAGCAAACAGAATCTAAAGACTCATCAAGAGGATTATACATCACGACCAAGTAGGATTCATCCTGGGAATGTGAGGATGGTTCAACATCCGCCAGTCAATCAACATAATACATCATATCAGTAAGAGAAAAAATAAAATCCATATGATCCTATCAATAGACGCAGAGAAAGCGTTTGACAAGATCCAGCACCCGTTCATGATTAAAACCCTCCAGAAAACGGGAATTGAAGGGACTTTCCTCAAGATAGTTACAGCCATCTACCAAAAGCCCACAGAGAGCATCATTCTAAATGGGGAAAAATTAAAAGCCTTCCCCTGAGATCAGGGACAAGACAAGGTTGCCCACTCTCACCTCTTTTATTCAATATAGTACTGGAAGTATTTGCCACAGCAGTCAGAGAAAAAAGGACATCAGGGGCATCCAGATAGGAAAGGAAGATGTCAACCTATCATTATTCGCAGAAAACATGATATTATTCCTAGAGAACCCTAAACTCTCTACCAAAAATTCCTAGAAAAAATAGACACATCTAATAGAGTGGCAGGATACAAAATCAACACCCAAAAGTGGGTGGCTTTCCTTTATACAAATAACTAAAGAGAAGAAAGGGATATTAAGGAAATGAACCCATTCACAATTGTGCCACAGAAAATCAAATACCTAGGAATCAACCTACCAAAGTGTGTAAAGGACCTGTACAAAGAAAATTACAAGACACTGCTCCACGAGATAAAAGAGGACACAAGGAAATGGAAACATATTCCCTGCTCATGGATTGGGAGAAGCAACATTTTCAAAATGGTAATACTCCCTAGAGCTTTGTACAGATTCAATGCAGTCCCTATAAGGATACCCATGACATTCTTCAAAGAAATTGACCAAATGCTCCTGGAATTTGTATGGAACAATAAACCTCCAAAGATAGCTAAGGTAATTCTCAGGAAAAGAAGATGGGAGGCATCACCTTTCCCAACTTCAAACTGTACTACAAGGCAGTAGTAATTAAAACACCAAAAGGGAATGGAATAAAAAACAGACCTGTGGACCTATGGAATAGAATTGAGTATCCTGACACCCACCCTCAAACATATGACTGTATAATCTTTGATAAAGGTGTAAAGAGTACAAAATGGAGTAAGGAAAGCCTCTTCAACAAGTGGTGTTGGGAAAACTGGGCAGTGACGTGTAAAAACAATGAACTTGGGCCTGTGTCTAACACCATGAACAAAAATCAGATCAAAACTGATTAAAGATCTCAATATCAGACTTGAATCCATAAAGTACATTGAAGAAAATATAGGAAAAACCCTCCACGACATTGAAGCTAAAGGCATCTTCAAAGGTGAAACATCACTAACAAAGCAACTAGAAGAAAAGATAAACATATGGGACTACATGAAACTAAAAAGCTTCTGCACCTCAAAAGAAACAGTGACTAAGATACAAAGGCAGCCAACAGAATGGGAAAGAATATTAACCCAATACCCATCTGATAAGGGTTTAATATCCGGGATATATCAGACACTGGTAGAACTTTACAAGAAGAAAACAAACAACCCCTTCAAAAATGGGGAGAAGAAATGAACAGAAACTTCAGCAAGGAAGAAATTCGAATGGCCAAAAAATTGTATGAAAATTGGTCATCATCACTAAGCATCAGAGAGATGCAAATCAAAACAATGAGATATCAGTTTACACCACAGAGATTGGCACACATTCAAAAGAGCAAGAACAACAAGTGCTGGCGTGGATGTGGGGAAAAGGGGGCACTCATCCATTGTTGGTGGGAATGCAGACTGGTACACCCTTTCTGGAAAACAATATGGACATTTCTCCAAAGACTAGAAATTGAACTCCCATTTGACCCAGCCATACCACTCCTGGGAATCTACTCTGGGAAACCAAAAATACACAGTGGAAACACCACCCCTACTTTTATGTTCATAGCAGCATTATTCACAATAGCCAGAATCTGGAAACAACCAGAGTGCCCTAGAATCGATGACTAGATAAAGAATCTTTGGTACATCTACACAATGGAATTCTATGCAGCTGTTAGGAAAAATGAATTTATAATATTTGCCTATAAATGGATGGATATGGAGAAGGTTATGTTGAGTGAAATTAGCCAGAAGGAGAGAGACAGATACAGAATGACTGCATTTATTTCCATGACATAAATATATATGTACATATTATGATACCAATATCCAAGGTCAAGTGAAACAGGTATCAGGAGGTCTGTCACCCCCCGATAACATCATGCGACAATTAGAATGGGAAGGAATGGGAGTGAATATAGATGGTCGGCAACTACACCACCTCCACTTCGCCTTCGACATCATTCTAATAACACCAAACATTAGCCAAGCAGCACAAATGCTGGCTGATTTTGACAAAGAATTTGGAAATATAGGTCTAGAGCTGAATCTCAACAAAACTATGTTCATGTAAAATGAAATAGTTCTAGAGGCCCCATTCACTCTCAATGGAACAACCATCTCTGAATGCAGCAGTTATGTTTACTTAGGTCGAATAGTCAGCATGATGTACGACCTAAAACCTGAGCTGCACAGCAGAAAGAGAGCGGCATGAAAGGCCTTCAAAAGCATCCAAGAAATAGCTAAGAAGACAAAGAAACTCCGACTTTGGGCACATCTCTTCGACTCCACTCTTCTCCCTGCATTAATATACACCGCAGAGGCCTGGGCCCTACGAAAGCAGGATGAGAATGCCATTCAGGTCTCCCAAAGAGGAATTGAAAGAGCTATGCTTGGAATATCATGTCTCACTCAAGTGAGAGTAGGAGTTCCGACTTCCGTCACTGTTCAAGAGTCAGGGAAGCTGTCTCGTTTGCCAAGGCATCGAAAATCAGATGGGCTGGATAGGTAATGCAATTTGTAGATAACCACTGGACTAGAGCTGTTATCAACTGAATCCCATGGGATGTAAAAGATCACGTGGCCACCCACCTACAAGATGGTCAGACTTCTTTGTCAAGATCCTGAATGAAGGGTTTGAGGCTCTTCGTATTCCTGAAGCAACCAGATGCCATTGGGCTACACTGGCATGTGATAGGGTCAAATGAAAATTTTCCTGGCACTCCCTCCAGCAAATCGATGAATAACGGGATGTCAAGTGATCAAGTGACATTTGGTGTTTATCATGTGTATATTTTTACCTCTATTTACTGCTCAGTTCTAGGTTGGTATTAGAATTTTTGACAATTATTTGCATACTGTTCCCTTCTCTTTCTTACCTAACCTCTGTTTTTTTTCGAGATTCTAACTACTGTGAATAGAAATAGCAGAATTTTTAAAGAAATACAATAGCCCACTTTCAATATTGTGTTACCAATTACTAATATGAGACCTAACAAAGATTTTAGAAGTGAGTGATATTTATTCTTTAACTCATTTATGTCATGTATTAGCTGTTTTTTGAAATGAGACTTATTCTTATACTAAATTTAGATATTGTATTCTATATGCTTTAAAAACATTTTGGTCCAGGGAACAAAGAATTAAAAATAATTCAATAATCTCTCTGTGGTATAATAAAATATTGAAAAAATATTTCAATAGTCAAGAACAAAATACATATACATACCTATATACATTTTCAAAGCTTGATAGTCTTTTGTACCCTTGCAGAATTTTGTTGTACTTGTGGACTGACACAGTTAAATCAGCTAAAATATACTCTTCTTGTATCTCCCTTTCTGTTTCCCCTTTTTAACCGGAAGCAAATGCCTACTGTACTCAGCTAATGTCTAAGAGTTGCTAGTTGGTGGGCTCAAATTAATTGTTTATATACATATATTCATTTGCAAATTTGCAATTGTACTGTTTTCATTTTTACACACATATATTATCACAGTTATTAATATACTAATGCTTTATTAAATAATTATATCATGTATTATACAATCATATTAAATAATATAAATTAATTATTTTGTTTTGTGATTTTCTGATTTTTCTATGCATACATGTTATGCTTTAAACTTAATTATATCTTTATCTATGGGGAGGAGGAGAAATTTTTAGTCACCATGAATTTCTCACTAAGCTGAAGATAATCAGAAATCAATATACCTGTACCCTTAAGCTTCTAAAGAAAAACAATACTTACATTAGAATTTCTGTCTAACAAAAAACTTTTTTTAGAAAAGAAGAACAACAGGTTGTTAAGTAAAACTAAAAGTTTTTTCACCAAGCCTTATCTCTAAGACTCTTAAGAAAATTCTTCAGGCTAAAAGAAAATAATTCCAGAGGGATACTGGAACTATCTGGAATTAATTTAGATCAACATAAGTAGTAAACATTTGCTCAATAAAAAAGCTATTTTTTATTCTCTTAGGTTTTTCATATTCTTCAAATTCTTTATAACTGAAAAGAAAAATTCATATGTTGTGGAATTTTCCATCTACGATATTGTATGTACTTATAATATTTACAATTATTATGGTTACAGAAATTGTTATGATATAACTAACTCATTGTCAGATAACTCTTACTCTATAGTGAGAATTAAAGTATATTGAAAATGTGCTTGAAATAATAAATCATTAACTCAAGTTACTGTCATCATTTATGCATAAAATTTTAATTTCCAGAGAGAATAAGGAGAAACATAAAAGATGGCAGAAAGCCAACAAATTAATTAAAATAATACACTAAAGTTTTCAAATAAGATAAGGGAGACAGTTAAACATTAAACTGCAAAATATAGTATAAGAAATAACTGACAACTTTATATAGAACCTAAATTTAAGTAAAAAAATTAGAAAATAGTGAGTAACTGAGTAAAACAGACTTCAACGTAGATAAGAACTTCATAATAGTATTGAAAATAACTGAGTATGGAAAATAGCAAATTATGATGAACAGGATAATTTTGCTAATGCATATTCAGAGGCATTACAACTTATCTACAATTTAAAACAATTGTGATGAACACAAAGCAGTATTTTTCTTAATTGTTACATTTATGACTTAATATAAAAACATTTTTAACATTTTACCTTATAACAAATATATATAAATATACATCATATATTACATTCAACATGTGTTCTATATAAATATGTATCATATACATCATATAGGAATGTAACATATAATATATATCAAGTATATTATTAAATTACCAAATGTACATTGATACTCAGACTCATGGGGCAGAGCTACTACCGGTTCTTCCTGTGCTCTGCTGATCATGAGGAGCCTGGGACAGAAGGCGAGTTCTAGCCCTGGCCTCTGCCATCACAATAGAGACTCAGAAGAAGCCAGAGGAACCTCCACACAATGATGGCTGCCATTTTCAACACCCGGACTCCACAGCTCGTCAGAGTTCTGCCCAAGAGAAAAGTCAATCTCAAGCCCTTTTGGTCAGAGTCCCACCCTACAGTGAAGACTATTTTAAGCCCAGGTTTGCCTGATCCAGAGACTCAGACACATGAGGCAGGGCTGCTACTGGCTCTCCCTGTGTTCAACAGATTATGAGGTGCCTGGGAGAGTAGGCAAGTTCTAGGCCTGGCCAACCATCCCAATAGAGCCTTGCAAGAAGCCAGAGGAACATCCACACTATGAAGGCCACCTTTTCAACATTCACCTTTTTCTACATTTCGTCAGAGCTCTACCCAAGAGAAAAGTCAATCTCTCCCCCTTGCGGTTCATCAGTAAATGGACTAGATGAGAGCCTATTACTGAGAGTATACCATTTGCACAGGCAGTGCCTGTCAAGCTACCTGTGTTGTATTTGATATGCCAAAAACCAATAACAATTATTAACCTCATCCCATGACTTGAAGGAACGGTTTGAGGCTCTTTGTGTTCCTGGAGCGAGCAGCACTAGCATGCGATAGGACATATGGTGATGTTACTGGTGCCTGCTAGAGCAAATCAAGAACAGGAAGACAAGTGATCAAATATGTATGTGTATATATATATATATATATATATATATATATATATATATATATATACATATATATATATATATAAAACTTTTATTATGGGTCAACACATTTTTGTATGTTATTTAATGCACATTATGTCTAGGTAAAGCTAGCAAATTTAATGTCATATATATGTAAATTTATTACCATGTACAATAAGTTATAAACTGGATATGAAATTATTTTATTAGTTAGGAGTTGTTGCTTCTGTGCTTTCTTTCCCCCCCCCCCCCTTTTTTTGTTTTGTTTTGTTCTCTTTGCCTCCAGCAACTGGAAGCTGTTTGAATTTTAACTGCTGTTAGTCCAACATTCTAAATAAGTTGATAATCAGATTTATGAAAAGTCAACTTCATTTATAGTTTTGGTAATTTTCCTGAAAATATGTGCCTAAGGAAATGAAGAACCATTTTTATTTATTTTTGTTTTGGAACCATCCATGTCTGTGCTCAGGGCTTATTCCTGGCACTGTACCAATGCCTGGAAGCACTCAGGGAACTGTATGTGGTGCCAGCAATCAAATCAGGGTCAGCTTCTCCTAAGCAAGTACCCTCTATGCTTCACTAGGCTCTGGACACAGAATTTTAGTCCTTAACAACTATATTTATGCATGGGCAGTTGTTTTTATCACTTTACTTTGTGATTCAGTTGTTTGTCAGACATCAGCAATCACAGAAATCTCAATTTCAACCAAATATGTTAAATACCAAAATAGATTCACTGATGATCATGTTTGTTTGTTGGGTTCATATCTACAGTGCTCAGGGCTTACTCCTCCTTTGTACTCAGTAATTACTCCTGGCTGGATTTAAGGAGTCATATATGGTGCCCAGCATTGACCGCAGCTCCCTTGAATGAAAGACAAGCTGCCTGCCCGCTGAAATATTGCTCCAGTCCACGTGTACTAATACTTTCATGAGAGAAAATGCCCTAATTGATTTTAATCTATTAATCCATGCACTTCTTTCATATTTCATCATATATATAAGCTTTTCAAGTAATAGATTTTTTCTTATAAATTAAGTATTCTAACTGATAATTTTTTTCATTTTAGTATGTTATATCCTAAAGGGCATAGATCTTGTAACAAATGCTATTAACGCCAAATAAAATGTTGGCAATTTCAAGGGCAATTTTGAGTAGACTCTTAATATAATTGGCTCAGGGCTATCCTAGTATAAATTTTAAGTTACAACATTCTCAATACCTTAATTCAAAGAGAGAAAGAATCATGAAACAAAACTTACTGTTGGACAGAAGGTAAAGAAGCATTAAGAGAAATTTTATTACTGACAAAGTTTAGTACTGATAATTTTTTTTCATTAAAGAATCGATAACTGGCGTGTCGCTGGCCGGGCGGGCACGGGGACGTGGTAGAACCCCAGGTCGCGGCAGAAGGTGGAACTACAACCCCCAGAAGTCTGAGCGGAAGCGGAAGTAAATGGACATTTTGAATTCTCACATGGCCTGTCTCCGCCTCAGGTATTCTCCCTGGGGTGTGCGGCTGGCTGGGCGGGCACCGGGGGCCGTGGTAGAGCCCCAGGTCTCAGCAGAAGGTGGAACTACAACCCCCAGAAGTCTGAGCAGAAGCGGAGTAAACGGACATTTTGAATTCTCACACGGCCTGTCTCCCGCCTCAGGTATTCTCCCTGGGGGTGTGGCTGGCCAGGTGAGCAGCCGCTCACGGCCGCTTATTAATACAAAAACTAGGAAATTCAACACCAAGGGAAGGTAATACCCTCAAGAAAAAGAAACAGTACACTAGAGGAATCTATCCCTGAACACCGCAACACCATGGGGAAACAATGCTGATTCCCCAGCTCGAAGAACAGATGAAGGAATCAACTTTGAAGACTCAAAAAAGAATACAGATGTGCAAGATCTCTCTGAAAATGAAATTAGACAAGAAATTGTTAGGATGTTTAAGGAGCTCAACGAAAAATGGAGCAGATGTCCAATAAAATACAGGAGAACATAAATGAAGCAGTTGAAAGGGCAGTATAAATTACGAGAGGAAATGAGAGCAGAAATGAGAACCATGCAAATAGAAATATCATCGCTTAAAAACTCAGTAGATGAAATGAAAAACACAATAGTGGCTCTCAATAGTAGGATGACAGCAGCGGAGGAGAGAATCAGTGAGACTGAAGATGAGCTGCAGAAAACACTCAGAGAACTACATAAGATGGAAAAAGACCGGAAAATGGATCAACAACAGAACAGAGTACAATTGGATGAAGCCAGACAGAACAACATAAGAATCATCGGCGTCCCAGAGGGACAGGAAAGTAACCCCAAGGAAATTAAAACAGTTAAAAACATCCTGGCTGAAAAGTTCCCGAGTTAAAGGACAAAGGCATCCAGATCCAAGAAGCCTGACGCGTACCAGCAAGAAGAGACCCCAATAGAAAGACCCCAAGACACATCCTAGTCAAAGTAATGGATGCCATAGACAGAGACACAATTCTTCAGGCAGCAAGATCAAAGAAGGAAATTGTATACAAAGGAGCACCCATTCGACTTTCAGCAGACTTCTCAGAAGACACCCTTCAAGCCCGAAGGCAGTGGTGGGATATAGTAAAAAAAAACTTAATGAAATGAATGCCTCAGCAAGAATTCTTTATCCAGCTAAACTCTCACTCAGACTTGAAGGACAGATATACAACTTCTTAGATAAACAACAGCTTAGGAACTTTGTAAAATCAAGACTAACCTTAAAAAGAAGGACTGAATGATCTACTATAAGAAGAGACATAACCCAAAAAGAACAACCAACCTATACAGAAAGATGGCACAAAATCCCATGACAATAATTTCTCTCAATGCCAATGGTCTAAATGTACCAGTTAAGAGACACAGAGTGGAAAAATGGATCAAAAAATTGAATCCGACATTCTGCTGCCTTCAAGAAACACACCTGAACAATCGGAGCAAAGACAGGCTAAAAATAAAAGGCTGGAAAACAATCTTTCACTCAAACAACCGATCCAAAAGGGCTGGGGTAGCCATACTGGTATCCGACTACATAGACTTCCAGGCTGAAGAAGGTCAGAAGCGACAGTGAAGGTCACTTCTTAATAGTCAAGGGATGCATATATCAGGAAGAAATTACGCTATTAAACATATATGCACCCAAGGAGGGGCCAGCAAAATACCCAAAACAACTACTAATAGACTTCAAAGAAGACATTGACAGCAACACAATTGTAGTTGGAGACTTCAACACTGCTCTATAAACCCTGGATAGATCAACAAAACTGAAACTTACCAAGGAAATACTGGCCCTAAAAGAAGAGATGGAAGAAAGAGGGCTGGTAGACATATACAGGGCATTTCATCCCCAAAAAGCTGAATACACTTTCTTCTCCAGTGCACATGGAACATACTCCAAAATAGATCACATGCTGAGCCATAAATCATACCTCCATAAAATCAAGAAGATAGAAATTGTGCCAACTATTTTTTCAGACCATGAGACACTGAAAATAGAGTTAATTGTACACAAAAACGGAGATCAATACCAAGTACCTGGAAACTAAACACTCACTGCTGAACAACCAGCAAGTCATAACAGAAATCAAAGAGGAAATCCAAAGATTCCTGGAAACAAATGAGACTGAAGACACGAATTACCAGATCTTGTGGGATACAGCAAAAGCAGTGTTAAGAGGCAAGTTCATAGCTTTTCAAGCATTCATCAGAAAAGAAGAAAAGGCCATCATAAACAGTCTGACTTCCCAACTTAAGATCTTAGAGAGTGATCAACAAAAGGAGCCCAACCCAAGCAGAAAGAAAGAAATAATAAAACTTAGAGCAGAAATCAATGAGATGGAATGTCAACAAACAATTCAGAAGATCAACGAAACCAATAGCTGGTTCTTTGAAAAAATAAACAAGATTGACAAACCACTTGCAATACTTCTAAGAAAAGGAAAAGAGAGAACCCAAATAAATAGAATCAGAAATGAAAACGGGGACATCACAACAGAAACCACAGAAATTCAAAAGATCATCAGAGATTACTATGAGAGCCTGTATGCCAAGAAACAAGAGAACCTAGAAGAAATGGACAAATTCCTTAATTCCTATAGCCTCCCAAGTCTGCAACAAGAAGATTTGGAATACCTCAACAAAACTATCTCCATCGAGGAAATGGAATCGGTAATCAAAAGTCTCCCCAAACACAAAATCCCAGGTCCAGATGGATTCACCAGTTAATTCTACAAAACCTTTAAAGAGGACCTACTCCCAATTCTTTTCAAGCTCTTCCGGGAAATTGTAGAAACAGAAACACTCCCAAATAGCTTTTACGAGGCACATATCACCCTGATACCCAAAGCAGACAGAGATGTCACAAAAAGGAAAACTACAGACCAATCTCCATGATGAATACAGATGCTAAGATCTTCAACAAAATACTAGCAAATAGAATCCAAAGAGTCATCAAAAGATTATACACCATGACCAAGTGGGATTCATCCCGGGAATGCAAGGATGGTTCAACATCCACAAGTCAATCAACATAATACATCACATCAACAAAAAGAAAAATAAAAACCATATGATCATATCAATAGATGCAGAGAAGGCATTTGACAAGATTCAACACCCGTTCATGATAAAAGCTCTCAGTAAAATGGGGATTAAAGGAACCTTCCTCAAGATAATCCAGGCCATCCACTACAAGCCCACAGCGAGCATCATTCTCAATGGGAAAAACTGAAAGCCTTCCCCTTAAGATCAGGGACAGGACAAGGCTGCCCACTCTCACCACTTCTATTCAATATAGTACTGGAAGTACTTGCCATAGCAATCAGAGAAGAAAAAAGACATTAAGGGCATCCGGATAGGAAGGGAAGAAGCCAAGTTATCACTATTTGCAGATGACATGATATTATACCTGGAAAACCCAAAACCCTCTACCAAGAGGCTCCTAGAAATAATACATTCCTATAGTAGAGTGGCAGGGTATAAAATCAATACCCAAAAGTCAATGGCCCTCCCTATATGCAAATAGCGAAAGAGAAGAAAGGGACATTAAAGAACTATCCCATTCACAATTGTGTCGCAAAAAATCAAATACCTAGGAATCATCTTGACAAAGAATGTAAAGGATCTCTACAAAGAAAACTACAAAACATTACTTCAGGAAATAAAAGAGGACCTGAGGAAATGGAAACACATTCCCTGCTCATGGATAGGAAGGATTAGCATTATCAAAATGGTAATGCTCCCTAGAGCTTTATAGAGATTCAATGAAGTCCCTATAAAGATACCCATGATGTTCTTCAAAGAAATTGAACAAATGCTCCTGAAATTTGTGTGGAATAATAACCCCCCACGAATAGCTAAAACAATCCTTCGGAAAAAGAAGATGGGAGGTATCACTTTCCCAATCTCAAGCTCTACTACAGAGCAGTTGTAATTAAGACAGTGTGGTATTGGTATAGAGACAGACCCGCAGACCTATGGAATAGAACTGAATATCCTGAAACACACTCTCAAATATACAACCACTTAATCTTCGAGAAAGGAGCAAAAAATATTAAGTGGAGCGAAGAATGCCTCTTCAACAAATGGTGCTGGGAAAACTGGGCAGCTACATGTAAAAAAATAAACTTAGACCTCCTTCTAATGCCATGCACAAAAGTCAGATCAAAATGGATTGTAGATCTCAACATCAGACATGAATCTATAAGGTACATCGAAGAAAACATAGGAGAAACGCTCTATGACATCGAAACTAAAAGTATCTTTAAAGACGACACACCACTGACCAAGCAAATGGAAGTAATGATAAACAAATGGGATTATATAAAATTGAAAATCTTCTGCACTTCAAAAGAAATGGTGACCAAGATACAAAGACAATCCTCAGAATGGGAAAGGATAGTCAACCAATACCCATCTGACAAGGGGTTAATATCCAGGATATATCAGGCACTGGTAGCCCTTCACAAGAAAAACAGCCAACCCCATCAAAAAATGGGGAGAAGAAATGAACGGAAGCTTCCAAAAAGAAGAAATTCGAATGGCCAAAAGGCATATGAAAAAGTGCTCTTCATTTTTAATCATCAGGGAGATGCAAATCAAAACAACAATGAGGTACTGTCTCACACCACAGAGACTGGAACACATCCAAAACAGCAAGAACAACCAGGGCTGGCGTGGATGTGGGGAAAAAGGGACTCTGATCCACTGTTGGTGGGAGTGCCGACTGGTCCAGCCCTTTTGGAAAACAATATGGGCATTCCTCCGAAAAATAGACATTGAGCTCCCATTTGATCCAGCATTAACACTCCTGGGAATATACCCTAGAGACCGAAAAACACATAGCAGAAACACTATCTGTACTTCTTTATTCATCTCTGCGCTATTCACTATAGCTAGAATCTGGAAACAACCTAAATGCCTGAGAACAGAGGACTGGCTAAAGAAACTGTGGTTCATCTACACTATGGAATACTATGTAGCTGTCAGAAAAGATGAAATTATGAAATTTACCTGCAAATGGATGGACATGGAGACTATCATGCTGAGTGAAATTAGTCAGAAGGAAAAGGACAGATATAGAATGGCTGCATTCATTAATGGGATATAAATAGATACCAGTGTTTTACTAAATGTGGGAAATGGTAATGGCAGATTAAAACTCACCATTCAATATACACAAAGAGACTTAAGTGATAAACTCTAAATATCTGCAGGGGTAGCCACAATGTGTAAAATAAGAGGGAGAGAGATGCAGATACAGAGACAGAGAGAGGAAGAGAGGATACTGGGGTACCTGCTATTGAGGCAGCCTGGGGGTGGGCAGAAGGGGTGGTGTACATTGGTGGTGGAAATGGGGCACTGGTGGAGGGATGGGTGCTGGTATACTGTACTACCAAGAACCAACTATGAACACCTTTGTAATTGTATGTCTCAAAAAAAAGAAAAGAAAAGAAAACTAACATGTTTCTGACTCTAAAGGTAATGCCAAAGTGAATTGTTTTGATGGATTTTGGACCATAGTGGGATCCAGAGACTGGGATCTGTTAGCTATATATCATGGTATAAGGTATTAATGCCATTTCCTACAAATTACATTCTGATCTGCTTTCTGGTTCAGAGATGAGCCCCTCTTCACTGTACTAGGGAGATTTTTTGCCTCTGGGAATCAGCTCTGGCTTTTGTGAAGCTTGAGCCAAAGGCTCACCTAAAGATCTACATTTCAAAAAGGTCATTTACCTGGCTTCATCTCTAGATAGCTCAACCCACTATGGGCTGGGCTGGAAGATTTTGGTGGGCTTCTGTCTATAAAATAAGTTAGGAGAAAGTAGAAGGAGGCACCTTTTTGCCATTTTGGCTTCCCTTGGTGTTTTGTCTCTCAGTCCTCTCCGTTCTCTCTTCTTCAACACATGGTGGCTGCCATCTTGGCCTACATGTGGCTGGGACCCCACTGGGAACCCAGAGTCTGGGGCCTTTCCTGTTCTTGGATTGTATATCAGAACCTGTGACAGTAAAGTCTTTTAAAACTGCTCCGAAAAAAAAATAAAGAATCGATAACTGTATCAAAGAAAATTCAGGTGACTACAGATTAAGAAGGAATGCCAAAAACTCACTAAACCATAGTTTAAATCTGAATGCTAATTGCTCCTTATGCCATTGCTTATTAAAAGGCAATGGGTGGTATCTGAAAGGAGTTTGTACCCTCATTTAAAGTGTTATCATACAATTCTTCCTGCCCAGATAGAGCACGTTAATGATACCAAGACAGAAAATAAAGCTTCTGAAACATGAAAGTACTTATAAAAAAAATAAAGAAAGTACAGTTGAAGACACTTTCTTTTCAGGGAAGGAACTAATCATATGAACTCTGGGAGAGCCATAAAATACAAAGCTAAATTTCTCATAAAGTATTGCTTTTAATGTTTTTACAGAAAGATTATGGTAGTATGCAATAACTGTTAGTGTCTGAGCAGAACTTATATTTTATACTATTTTTATGGAGAAAATTTTATACTAGACATATAGACTGAAAAAGAAGAGGTACCTCAGTATTTCACATATAGTGCTTTGCTCATGAACACCTCAACTAGGTCATTTCTCTATGGTACCTATTATCTAATGACTTAAAAGTAATGGGCAAAGATTTACGGAGATGTCAATATTACAGCTGAAAAAATTTATTGAACCTGTCATATGAAGGCAGACACATTTGTAATAGGAAGTTCTAAAATTGTCCATTAACAAGTTGCAAAGGAACCAAGAAATTGTGTAAAGCAGTGTTGGCAGGATTAATTAAAATGACTGAATAATGCTTAAGAATATTATTTTAGAAAGATTAGGAATTTGCCTCACTTCAGCACTTATTATTAAACTCTATATTGAAATTTTCTGACTTTGTTGTTCAAAGAAACAGAACCATACTTCATCTGTTCTCCTTAATGAATAAAGTCTACCTTTGACAAGCAAGTGAGGGAGAAAAACAGAGGACAGAAATGCTAGACATTACAGATATAACAATGGGTTTCTTCATACCAAGTATACTAGAAGCATGCTGGTTCACAAATCTGCTTCAGGCTGAAAAGAATTTGTATAATAGGATTGATTCTGTAACAGAAGCCAGACATTTCTATCAATGGAGAAATTGAAAACCAAGATTGTGCTGTGCATTTTTTGTTCTTTGCTGTCTTGCAATTGTGTACACTCTTGTGATCCTCTCCCAAATCTTTCCCAGGACAAATGCAATAATGAGATCTCTTTCTTTAATAAGCAGAAAGTAGGGGGATACATGTGGCTAGCCTCCTTATTGACTGGAAATAATTATGTATCTAAATTGTAGTCATACATTCATGTCAGGGAAGGTTAAATTTGATATTATGAACTAAAAACGGACAAAATTCCTATATTCACTGGAGAGGATTCATAGCTTGATATTCAGATTTTTGAAAAGGTTATATGAAGTCCCACTCTATAGAGGTCTTCTTATATATTTGATAATGCAGTCAAGCTAACATTGAATAAAAAGTTATACAGGACACCCTATATATTGTATATATATTTATATATGTTTAAAATAGGGACATTTCCTGTGTTTGCATTTATTATCTCTGTGTCAAACAAAGAAAAACAGAGGGCTCCACAATTATTTTAATTCTTTATGTTTATGTACTTCCTGGGACTAAATCCAGTACTTTACTGATGTGAGAAATGTGCTCTACCAGAGAGCATATTGTTGACCCTTATTTCTCTGTAGTAAATAATCAAAACTTTATTAATTAAAATATGTGAACAGACACATCTTAGCCAATCAAATGTCCTAAAAGAATATGGGCTGAAAAAAGTAGTACAGTGAGTGTGGTGCTTATGTTGCATCCGACCAACCTAGGTTCAATCTCTGATGTTCCCTAGGTTTCCTAACCACGGACAGGAGTCATCTCTGAGCACAGAACAAAAAAGTAAGCCCTGAGCACAGCTGACTATGGCCCAAAACAGAAACAAAACACTTTGCATTATCAGACAGAGTAAACATTCATTTTTGGTAAATAGAATTTGGATGGAATGATCACTTATAATTAATTTTATGGCATTTTTTTTTTTTTTTGCTTTTTTGGGTCACACCCGGCAATGCTCTGGGGTTTCTCCTGGCTCTGCACTCAGGGAATTACTCCTAGCGGTGCTCGGGGACCATATGGGATGCCGGGGATCGATCCCGGGCCTGCACAGGCTGGCGCGTGCAAGGCAAACGCCCTCCACGCTGGGCTATCGCCCCGGCCCCTATTTTTATGGCATTTGGGAAGTAATAATTAACAGAACATTACATATATTTTAAAGACTCTATATATAAAGTAAAATTTTGGACATAAAATTGATATATTACCATATAATATTTGGTATTGGATGTAATTTAAAATTATACAATATGTTATGTTTACAGATAAATATATAAGTGTACGCATATTGCATTTATGCATATTTGACTTATAATGCTATATGACACTTTTTCCTTACTATTTCCCTACAATTATAATAACTATGTATTTGAGGAACTTACACATATTCTATATAATATCATCACAACTCCTTGAATGAATAGTAGAGTTCTGTCTAAATAAATAAAAAGAAATAATGCAAAACTGATAAAATAAATCATATTTTATATTTTACATGAAGAAAACTTCTCATTAAAGCAAAATTAATTTAAAATTATGACTAAAAAGTGAACATACAATAATGTTGGTTTTTATTCTTTTCCTTAGTGTTATAAATAGAGAACAACATATTTAATTTCATAATAAAATTTAAATTCAATGCACATCTGAACACCATTCATTCATGTTATACATTAGAAGAGAGAAGCAGTCATTTAACATTACATTAAAATATTTTGAAAAGTTTGCAAAAATATTGTATCTTGAAAACACTAAGAGAACACCAAGTGTTTTTAATGAATATTTAGTAAAGAATCAAACTATAGATTTTAGAGGAAAAATTTTTAAATGACTGAGTCTAACTTTTTTAGAGTGGCTTGACAATGCTTTAGGAATAGTATGCAATTTAAAGAAACATTCATTTATTTTTTGTATATGTGTAACTAAAGAACCACATTCTTTTGAACTTTTTGGAAATGTAGCACCATTGACAACCATAAATGGTCTAGATATTTTTATTTAGTATGTAAACATGTATTTGCATATGATTGCCACATACCCTATATTTATAAAAGACAACAGTGATTGTTCTAGGTAGAAACATGTGTTCTGTGTTCAGCATACTAACTACTAGTATCAACTAGTTCTATCATATTTTGAGGAAGAATATAAATAGACTTACTCCACCCAGTTCAATAATATTTAAATTAAAGGTAAAATAATTATTTAATGTTGAAAAATATTATTGTAACAACAACTGAGGTTTACTATCAACAAATGTTAAATCATATATTATTGTTGATTTTAGGGAAAATGCTGTGTAATTAAAATCTAATCTATTCATCCTGTTTGAAACAATATGTTTCAACAAAAATAATTCACTTCATTTTATAGCCGATAAGGTACTTTTTTTGGTACTTCCAACACAGGCTCAATTGCTGCCATTCCATATGATAACATGTTTGCAAGGGGCACTATGATCCTTGATAAGGAGTAAGCCCTGAGGAACGTTGGTGTGGCCTCAAAAAACAAAGTCAAAATTAACATCTCCTTCTCCCATACCTGGAAAGTATCATTCCAACATTCAATTCCATGACTATGACTATTTTAGTTCATTCAATTACATAAATAGGTAATATAGTGTTTTTGTAATTAACTTATTTCACTTTGCATAATGTCAAACTTTTACAACTTTTTCACATATTGAAGAAATTTCTTCTTAAAAATACAAAGTGCATTCTCTTGTATGCATCTAACACAATTTAACAATCATACATTAGTGGATGTATGATTCACTATGGACACAGATATACCTGGCAGAGCAGAAACCGCCTGCATTCCATGGACCACAAGAGACACTTCCTACCCGAGTCCACCATCCCGATAGAGCCTCAGAAGTACCCAGAGAAACCCCAACAGATTGCTGGCAGCGATCTTCATCATCCACACTCTGCAGCTTGTAAGATCTCCACCCAAGAGATTTAGCCAGTCTCCAGCCCAGCTTGTCAGAAACCCAGGCTACAAGGACCCACCCTGCAGAGACCCGCCCTTCAGAGGAGAGTATTTCAATCCCAGGAACACTTGAGCCACAGACACAGATTCACCTGGTAGAGCAGAAACCAGCTTTCCCCCATAGCGCCGTGGCTCCTGTGCGGCTGCTCAATTTACCTCCAAATTGCTGTGAATATTCTACCCACCGCTCTGAGAGAGCTCCACAAAGTAATGAGAGTATAGCACCCACATGGCAGAGCCTGGCAAGCTGTCTGATGTGTGTTCGGTATGCCAAAACCAGTAACAAAAATGTTTATTTTCCTGACCCCGAAAGAGCCCTTAATTTGGCAGCAGTAAGAAAGGCAAACAAGCAGTGCCTGATAAAATTTCACGGCCATCCTAGGCTGTCAAAACGAAGAAGGACTAAAATGACTGTCAGTACTTTCAATGAGTGAATGCTGGCATTGGAAGCATATATTGAGGATCTGATGGTGCAAGCGCAAAAGATCAAGTACGACATCATTGGTGTAACTGAGACAAGGAGGCTTCAGTCGCATCATGCTGTATTTGACACTGGAGAAGAATTTTTCCTTGGAACATGCGACGAGAGAGGCGTCGGTGGCGTTGGTGTCCTTGTCAACATGAACATGGCCTTCAACATTGATTCATTTGAATGCCTAACAAGCCGGATAGGCAGATTACACTTGAAGAGATGTGGCCCACTGCCAGCCAATTTCTATCTTCATTCTCTACGCACCAACATCCACAAACAAAGGAGATGAAATTGATAAATTCTACATGGAACTAGAGGAGTTCTATAAAAAAGATCGCACCTTCTACAAGATCATAGTCGGTGATTTTAATGCCAAGATAGGACCAAGAAGATCGGGTGAAGAACTCCACATCTGGACCCATGGCCTAGAATGGAACGAACAGGGTGAGAGACTATCTGAGTTCATCATGTCCACCAAGACCATTCATGGGAACTCACAGTTCCAGAAGGATGAAGCGAAATGTTGGACATGGGAATCTCCCTGGTGGACAGTTCCACAATGAAATTGACCACATCATCTTCAATCGACGGTTTTGTCTGACTGATGTTGCTGTGATCCCCAAATTCCAAACAGGATCGGACCACCATCTCCTTTGTGCAAAATTCTTCTTCCCGCAACAGGGAGAAAAGGCTGCAAAGTTTAAGAAGAGAACTCCCAGAACGACCACCAAAAGGGAACTCTTTGGCACCATTGCAGCAACATAGGAAGATACCACCATTGACGACATCGATGAAGAATACAACCAACTGTTTCAGCACCTCCATGATTGTGCGAAAATTGGCGAGAGAAAGACACAAAAGGACGCCTGTCTTCAGAAACTCTCAAGCTCATTCGCTAACGTGGCAAGGCACGAGCCTCAGGAGACCCAATGCTAATGTGCAAGCTTGCTAAAAGGTGCAGAGAAGCGATAAAAGAAGACCTCAAACAGAGAAGAGCAGAAATACTGGAAGATGCAGCAGAAGCCGGGAAAAGCATTGGCACCGCCCGCCTGTCCTTCGCCAACTATAAGACCAAGATGACTGCCCTCAATGCTCTGATGGATCTATCACATCTTCCAGAAAGGCAATGGAGAAGATTATCCAGGACTTCTACTCAAATCTCTTTGATAGCCACATCCACCTGCCCACATACCAAATTCCACAGGATGGATATGTCATTCCCAACGTTCTCCCTTCTGAAATCCGACATGCCATCTCATCGGTAAAGAATGGATCAGCACCAGGCCCAAAAGTCAGACCCGAACACCTGAAGAATATGCCGTCAAACACATCAATACAATAGCTCCGCTTATTCACACACTACTTGTCCGAATGCAAGTTACCTTAACAATGGAAAACCAGCAGGACAGTTCTACTGTTCAAGAATGGAGACATTCACGACATCGGAAACTATCGCACATCTGCCTGTTGTCCGTCATCTTCACTTGATCACTTGATCACTTGAATCCTGTTATTCATCGATTTGCTCGAGCGGGTGCCAGTAACATTTCCGTTGGACCCTATCACGTGCCAATGTAGCCCAATGGCATCTGGTTGATTCAGAAATATGAAGAGCCTCAAACCGTTCCTTCAGGGTCTTAACAAGGAAGTCTGACCATCTTGTAGGTGGGCGGCCACGTGATCTTTTGACATCCCGTGGGATCCAGTCAGTAACGGCTCTAGTCCAGCGGTTGTCTCCAAATCGCATTACATGTCCAGCCCATCTGATTTTCGATGCCTTGGCAAACGAGACAGCGTCCCTGATTCTGGAATAGCGACGGAGGTCAGAACTCCGGATTCCTTCACTCACTTGAGTGAGGCGTGATATTCCAAGCATAGCTCTTTTGATTCCTCTCTGGGAGACCCGAATAGCATTTTCATCCTGCTTTCGTAGGGCCCAGGTCTCTGAGGCATATGTTAATGCAGGGAGAACGGTTGAGTCGAAGAGATATGCCCGGAGCCGGAGGTTCTTTGTCCTTTTAGCTATTTCTTCAATGCCTTTGAAGGCATTCCATGCCACTCTCTTCCTCCTGCGCAGCTCAGGTTTTAGGTCGTTAATCATGTTGACTTCTCGACCTAGGTACACATAACTGCTGCATTCAGAGATGTTTGTTCCATTGAGAGTGAATGGAGCCTCATGAACTAGTTCATTTCTCATGAATGAACAAAAATGTTTATTTTCCTGTCCGTCATCTACAAGCCGTTTACACGAGTCATCCTGAACAGTATTGGCAGAACACTAGATGAAGGACAACCATGCAAGCAGCTGGGTTCCAGAAAGTATTCAGCACAATCGACCATATCCACACAGTAACCAAGCTCATTGAGGTTTGTAGGGAGTACAAGTTGCCGCTCTGTCTCAAGTTCATTGATTTACAAAAAGCCTTTGATTCTGTGGAGTCTGAAGCAGTCATCGAAGCCCTAGCCACACAGTATGTTCAAACCCAATACATAAAGATCCTTCGTGAGCTCTATTATAGACTCACCACCAGGATCTCACCATTCTACAAAGGAGTGATCATTGATGTCAAAAGAGGGGTTCGACAGGGTGATACCATTTCACCAAAACTCTTCAGCACCACTCTCGAGAACATCATGCAACAATTAGAATGGGAAGGAATGGGAGTGAAGATAGATGGTCGGCAACTACACCACCTCTGCTTCACTGATGACATCGTTCTAATAACACCAATCATTAGCCAAGTGGCAGAAATGTTGGCTGACTTCGACCAAGAATGTGGAAAGATAGGTCTACAGCTGAATCTGAAGAAAGCTATGCTTATGAAAAATGAACTAGTTCCAGAGGCCCCATTCACTCTCAATGGAACAAACATCTCTAAATGTAGTAGTTATGTGTACCTAGGTCGAGAAGTCAACATGATGAACGACCTAAACCTGAGCTGCGCAGGAGGAACAGAGAGGGCATGGAATGCCTTGAAAGGCATAGAAGAAATAGCTAAAAAGGACAAAGAACTTCCGGCTCCGGGTACATCTCTTTGACTGCACTGTTCTCCCTGCATTAACATATGCCTCAGTGACCTGGGTCCTACGAAAGCAGGATGAGAATACTATTTGGGTCTCCCAGAGAGGAATCGAAAGAGCTATGCTTGGAAATCATAGAGTTTGAGTGTGTGGAGAGTGTGTGGAGCATTAGCACAGCAAGTAGGATGTTTGCCTTGCACACTGCCTATCCGGGTTCAATCATGGCATCCCATATGGTCCCCCGAGCACCATCAGGAGTAATTCCTGAGAAAAGAGACAGGAGTAACCCCTGATCATCGCTGGGTGTGACCCAAAAATTGAAAAAATATAATTAAAAAATACACATAATGAGAGTTGTGAAGTAATGTTTAACTATGGTGTTGATTTCAACTATTTAAAGGTCTATGTACTGTTTTATATAGCTGTTGAACAGGTCAAAGTACATTACTGAAAACAGATTTAAAAAATTAATTAGGGGTTACACTCAGCACTGGTGTCTGGCTATACCAAAGCAACTCTGCTGTGTCTTGCTCCATAGGCATAAGCATGTGATTCTATCAGTTTATCTGTCTCTTTGAGTCCCAGAGAACACTGTGTCCGTATTTTTCTCAATATTGTAAGCTACACATTCCTTATATTTTGAGAGTTGATATCTTATGTGTATGTTATTTTCTCTTATTCTCATATAGTGCCTCTTAAATGTTTATTTCCCATAGTGTGTAGAAGTATTTTAGCTTAACGTAGTTCCATTGATGTTATATAATCCCTCAATCTTCTTTTATTGTGCTACAAAGCTCATAAAATAATTTGTTCTATAGCTTAATTTTATATACTGTCTCCTCTTTATCAAATCATATATCACTGAGTATTTTAGTCTCTATAACATTTCAACCACTGAAAACAACACTAGAATAAACTCTGGGATGGGTAGAAATTAGAGTGTGACACACATGTCAGTGCTCAGGGGTCATTCCTGATGCTTATTAGGGAACCATATGTGGAGTAAGGAATGCAAATAAGGCCATCCTGAAGGCAACCCTATTACCTCCAAATCAAAAATGTAACTTGTGAAGTCAAACTTTCTTTGTCCCTGAACTTTGTATATAGCTGAAATACTGAGATTTTCTCTCATTACTGGTAACTCATTAAAACAATTGCATTAAATTTACTTGTTAATAGTTCTATCATTTTATATAAACACAGTAAGAGATATAAGCTTTTAACTATAATTGATATCTTTAACTATAAGATATAAGCTTTTAACCTAGATTAAGCTCAAAATGGTCTCTCTGTATTCCTTGTGACTTTTACTCAGGATATCTCACTATATTTCCCGAACTACAGTCCTTAGGATAGGTTAGTTTTTCCTAAGCTCAATATGGTACTTATTCAGTTATTTTTTGTGGGTCATGGCAGAGTTTGTTCTATGATTGTGCCCTTACCAAACTATACTTCTTATGGACATTAGGCTGCCCCATGTGGAAGCCAGGGTATCTTAGGTCTTGGCCTGGGTTCATCCAAATTCCTTGGCAGGACACATAATTTGGGGTGTAAGGACCTAAGTTCAATTTAAGGGTATCTGAGGCTTAAGTAAAGTAAATATGACGTGCCCAGAAGCAAATATTATTTGTTGTCAATTAACTCTCATATTAAAAAGTATAGCAACACTCTTTTCCCATGCCGATACAAAAGGACATTGCTCTAAAGTAAAAATATGCAAAGGGCATAGAGAAAAGCAATATCCCAATTACATATAAAAATCCAGAGCCAACAGAGGGTTTGACTTTACATGTTATCATGTCTGATTTGGAGATGATTTTAACTAGCAGATAGGGGAAGAGAACACAAAGGAAAAGTTAAAAGATAAAGGATTGGGAGTGCCCTGATGGAATTGAATCCAGGAACAATGGAGTGAGTGTAATACAATTAACCTAACTTCCTATGGGAGAAGAAAGTAGAACCCAATGTTAAGCCTAAAATGCTTGGAACTATAATCAAAATGACAATAATAATATTTTTTGCACAAATTCATACCTTGAACTAAATAAAATGTAAGACATTTTTCTTACTATGATAAGAAGAGATGTTTCTTCCTAATAGATGCTATTATTTAATAAAGAAAATTATATTCTAAAATACTTCATTGGAAGTATCATTTGATCAATATTTGGTATCCTTATTCTAAATAAAGCAACCAAGATTCTTGAGAGAAATACAAAAATATTCTCTGGAACCCATTACTGCTAGAATTATGAATTAGCTAGAAAGATACATGAAAGAAATAAAGGGTGAGGGGTTTATATGGAAGCAAAGATGGCGTATTTTATTTATATGTCGTGACTTAAGAAGTTTGAGGAATGAGTATCATTTCAGGAATCAATTCACTTTATGATTTTCATATTGCATATCCTTATTTTAGGGGAAAAAATTCTGCAGTCTTTCAAGTTTCCTACTTTGTTTTCCATATTCTATGCCTATATTACCCCTATGGTCATTTCTCAAGGTAAAAAAGAGTGATATATGCAAAACATAAAATCTAATCAATTCATTTCTCTACTTAAAACTCTAAATAGCCTTTCTCTGACCACCAGAAAAAAAAAACACGGTCTATGTGGAGGTCCATCTATCTATTCACCTCTCAACCTCACTGCTAGGCTCTCTATGATTTTGAACAATCCATTCAACACATAATTAGGGCTTTTTGTTGTGGTTGTTTTTTAAGTAGGCTGTTCACAATACTTTAAAAGCTTTCATAGGGCTCGAGTTGTGACAGTAGATGGAGTCCAGGGCTTGACTTGCAAGAGACTACCTTAGCAATGCCAGGGATAATTCCTAAGCATAGAACCAGGAGTAAGACTTCATCAATTTTGAACCTCAAAACAAAACATGGCAAAACAAAACAAAAACAAAAGTATCTCTGCTTTACCATTTCACTTTCTTTATTAGTATAGTTCTTAGAAGATTTGACTAAAATTCCATCATTTGAAAATTAGTTCCTATGGTGCCAGAGCAATAGCACAATGGGTAGGGCATTTGCCTTGCACAGCCGACCAGAGTTCTATCCCTGGCATTCCATATGGTCCCCTGAGCACTGCCAGGAGTAATTCCTGAGCTAAAAGTCAGGAGCAACCCCTGAGCATTGCTGGGTATGACCCAAAAAAGAAAAAAAAGAATATTAGTTCCTATATAAATTTCCCAAATTCTTGCTAATGAAGACTAATTAGAAGCTAATTTATTATCCACTTAACAACATTTTTATACTCCAAAGTAAAATTTTGAATTTTTGATCCTCTAGAATTTTGTTTCTCATGCACATATAAGTACTTTTGTCATAATTGGATTTGTATTCCCTAGTAATACTATTGAGGTGATTAATAATCAGAATAAGCAGTTTCCTTTGTATTTTAGGATGGGAATTTAAAAAGCTCATGGAATTTACTGAGAAGTGTTAAGATGTTTTTCTCATGAAAACTTACTAAAAACACCACAAAATGAATTCCTTAATATTTATCCTGTAAAACTGTTTATCTGCCCTGTGTATCTCATCACAGGGGCAGAGCTGCTACCAGCTCTCCCTGTGCTCAGATTATCATGAGGTGCCTGGGAGGGAAGGCAGGTTCTAGACCTGGCCCACCATCCCAATAGAGCCTCACAAGAACCCAGAGGAACCCCCATAAGATGAGGGCAGTCATTCTCAACATCTGGACTCCACAGCTTGTCAGAGTTCCACCCAAGAGAAAAGCCAATCTCTACCCATTTTGGTTCATTAGTAAATGCACTAGATGAGAGCCTACTACTGAGAGTATACCAACCACGCGGCAGAGCCTGGGAAACTACCTGTGTCGTATTTGATATGCCATAAACCAATAATAATTATAGACCTCATTCCCATGATCTGAAGGAATGGTCTGAGGCTCTCCGTGTTCCTGGAGTGAGCAGATGCCCGTAGGCTACACTAGCACATATGGACAGAACATATGGAGATGTTACTGGTGCCCATGTGAGGAAATTGATGAACAATGAGAAGACAAGTGATACAAGCAATAAAGTGTATTTACAAATCATGTTATAACCAAGAACTATGAAACAGGTCACAATATATATATCTTAGGGCTAAACCTTTCTTTCACAATCAATTCATTATTTCCTGAGAATCAATGGCAATAGATGATTTGCTCCAGTTTTAAAGAGACCTTTCTCTACAAAAAGAATCTATTAAACCAGGGCCATCATATTCTTGTTTCTAAGTATTACAACTTTAGATGGTAATATACTATATCTGACAGTGATTTCTTTAGAGTGTGAAGAAAAAAATGTCAATTAGATTAGTTTTAATGACTCTTAGGGCAATCACATGGAAATATTTGATTAGATTACTTGCTCAGATATTCAAGCACAATTGCTATGCTTCTAATTCGACTAATATATCTTATCTACTAATTATTTTGTTGAAATCATTCAGAAAATAAACATAATTAATATAGATTGATCACTGGCATCATATCTGAAAAATCACTGGAAAATATTGAAATTCACTTTCTGCAATTAATAGAGAAAGGAATGTATTTCATAGTCATGATTGTTCAAAAATAAAATTATACAATAATAAATTTAATGCTGTTGCACTATTTGAAAATGTAAATGGATGGCATAAATAAAAATAAGATGGCTTTTATTGGATGGCTGTTCATTTGAAATGTGTTGTTTTCAATAAATGGAAGCTACAGATTTAAAAATCATTAACAACTGAATAGCAAATAAAATCACAACAAATATTTATATGTGCAAATTGTTCTATTTAAAGGTAAACATCAATTATGCATAAATAATTTTTAGCTAATTGACAGTTTATTGAGGTCATATTTAGATATTCATAATTTTCCATCATTAAATGTTTTAAATATATTATAATCATGTAATTGATCTGAAAACTTGTGTAAGCATTGTAGTTTACATTGTAGTTTATTAGAAAATAATAAACCTGTTACTATGAATCTCTTTTAAAAAGACAAATGGATGCATCTTTTTAAACACTAGCAGATATCTGATTTATATTTGATAAGTAATAGATTTATTCTTGGAAGGAAAAACAATTAACCATTATCTCTTCTATCTGAAGTATCAAGTAAAGGTGAAAGATATTAATTTTTTTCAGGGACTGAATAAGTTTCAAACATTAGATTTTTCCAAAATTCAAATATTTCTGATAAAATAGAGAAACTGTTGAGAAGTTCATCAATCGCAATTATTAACTATATCATTTGGAGCAATTATTCTGAATTTAGAATATGTTCTTCCTTAAAATTGACTGAGTTATTTTATTACTTTCTGAATTATTTATGTCCTCAACAAAGTAATCATTAAAAATAATCAAAGAATTAAGCATCGACAAATTAGAATTTAGAATACCTCTGAGCTATTTCATTTCAAAATTAATACAGTTGTTTTTTGATGTTTAGCCAAAAAAAGAAATTAAAAAAATTTATACCACTGTGAGATACAAAATTAAAAAGTTGTTCATGCTTGGGTTTCAGTCATGTGGTGTTCCAGCACCACTGTGGTGCTGGAACACTTCATGACTGTGTTCCATCCCTCCACCAGTGCCCATTTCCCACCACCAAGTCACCTAATTCGCTCCCCCTTCCCCAGCCTGCCTCTATGTCAGGCACTTTGCCTCTCTCTCTCTCTGTCTCACTGTCTCTATCTCTGTGTCTCTCACTCTCATCCTCTTCTTACACATGATGGCTTGCAATTAAGAGGTTATCATGTACCTTTGTCTACATTCAATGCTCAGTTCTATGCTTGTATTATCATTTCCAACAATTATTATTACACTGTTCCTTTCTCTGTCTTACCTAACCTCTGATTCCCACACACTTGTGGTAGATTCCATCCACTGACAAGTCCTCCTGATTCATCTTTTGCTTGGCCTTGGATATTGGTGTCATGCTATTTTTTATATCCCTCAAATAAATACGGCCATTCTATATCTGTCTTTTCCCTCTGACTAATTCCACTCGGCAAGAAATGTTATGTTCTTGAAAAGTTCAAGAAATTAATGAAGTTCTTGCTCAAGAAATACACAAGAATTCATTTCAATCATCTCCATGTCCATCCATTATTAGGGAGATTTCATAACTTCATTTTTCCTAACAGGTGCATAGCATTCCATTGTGTAGATGTACTACAGTTTCTTTATCCAGTCGTCTGTTTTTGTGCACTTTGGTTGTTTCCAGATTCTGGCTAGTGTGATTAGTATTGCTATGAACATAAACGTGTAGATGGTGTTTCTACTGTGTGTTTTTGTCCTCCCAGGGAATATTCCCAGGAGGGTATCGCTGGGACAAATGGGAGCTCAATTTCTAGTTTTTGGAGTAAAGTCCATATTGTTTTCCAAAAAAGCTGTGCCGCTCGACATTCCCACCAACGATGCATGAGAGTCTCTTTCTCTCTGAATTCACACCAGCACTTGTTGTTTTTGCTCAGGAAAAGGAAAATTTAAATGATCATGTGTTTGTGGTTGGGTGTCAGGATACTCAATTCTATTCCATAGGTCCACAGGTCTGTTTTTATTCCAATACCACGCTGTTTTAATTACTACTGCCATGTAGTACAATTTGAAGATGGGAAAGTTGATGCCTCCCATCTTCTTTTTTATAAAGGTGCAAAAGGCCAAAATGGGGTACGGAAAGCCTCTTCAACAAGTGGTGTTGGGAAAACGGGGCAGCAACATGTAAAGAAATGAATTTGGACCTCTGTCTAACACCATGCCCCCAAAATCAGATCAAAATGGATTAAAGAACTCAATATTATACTTGAATACATAAAGTACATTGGAGAAAATGTAGGAAAAACCCTCCCACGACATTGAAGCTAAAGGCATCTTCAAAGGTGAAATATCACTAACAAAGCAACTAGAAGAAAAGATAAACATATGGGACTACATGAAAATAAAAAGCTTCTGCACCTCAAAAGAAACAGTGACTAAGATACAAAGGCAGCCCACAGAATGGGAAAGAATATTCACCCAATACCCATCTGATAAGGGGTTAATATCCAGGATATATAAGGCACTGGTAGAACTTTACAAGAAGAAAACAAACAACCCTATCAAACAATGGGGAGAAGAAATGAAGAGAAACGTCAACAAGGAAGAAATTCGAACGGCCAAAAACCATGAAAAAAATGCTCATCATAACTAATCATCAGAGAGATGCAAATCAAAACAACAATGAGATATCATTTAACACCACAGAGACTGGCACATATCCAAAAGAGCAACAACAGCAAGTGCTGGCGTGGATGTGGGGAAAAGGGGACACTCATCCATTGTTGGTGGGAATGATGGCTGGTACACTCTTTCTGGAAAACAATTTGGACATTCCTCCAAAGACTAGTAATTGAACTCCCATTTGATCCAGCCATATCACTCCTGGGAATATACACTGGCAAGCCAAAAATACGCAGCGGAAACACCATCCCTACTTTTATGTTCATAGCAACATTATTAACAATAGCCAGAATCTGGAAGCAACCAGAGTGCCCGAAAATCGATGACTGGATAAAGAAGCTTTGGTACATCTACACAATGGGATACTATGCAGCTGTTAGGAAAAATGAAGTTATGAAATTTGCCTAAAAATGGATGACATGGAGAAGATCATGTTGAGTGAAATTAGTCAGAAGGAGAGAGACAGATATAGAATGACTGTATTTATTTGCATGACATAAATAGATATGTACATATTATGATACCAATATCCAAGGTCAAGTGAAACATATATCAGGAGGTCTTGTCAAAGTTGGAAATTATCACAAACATGTGGGAGTCAGAGGCTACGTAAGACAGAAAATGGAACAGTGTGCTAACAATTGTCGAAAGTACTAATTAACCAACCTAGAACTGAGCATTAAATAGAGGCAAAAAGATACACATGGCAACCCTTTAATGTATGTTCTGTAATCCACAATCTGGAAAGGAAGGAAAAGAGAAAGAGATAGAGAGAAAGGGAAAGAAATAAAGAACCTGCCATGGAGGTGAGCTGGGGGAGGAGGGAGGGAACCAGGGACATTGGTGGTGGGAGATGGGCACTGGTGTAGGGATGGGTGCTGAAACAGAAATGACCAAAACCCAAATATGAACATCTTTGTAATTGTATATCTCACGGTGGTATAATAAAATACTTATAAAATAAAGGAACATTTAATTAAAAAGAAATGATAACTTTTTTCTATTTTCATTATTCACAGAGTATGTCCAGAGTCTCTCAGACATGGGGCAGAGCTGTTCCTTGCTCTCCCTGTGCACAGCCATTCATGAGGCAGTCGGGAGTCATGGCGGGTTCTAGCCCTGGCCCACCACCTCGGCAGAGCCTCACAACGAGCCAGACCACCACCCCTCACTCCACGGGCGCCGCCATTTTCCACATTTCGACTTCCCTCTCGTCAGAACTCCACCCAGCAGATCAGCCCATCACAGCCCGGATCATCGACACCAACCCTGTAGCAGCTTTTTCCTCAATCCGGCCCAGGTATGCTGGTCCAGAGTCTCTCAGACATGGGGCAGAGCTGTTCCTTGCTCTCCCTGTGCCCAGCCGTTCATGAGGCAGTCGGGAGGCATGGCAGGTTCTAGCCCTGGCCCACCACCTCGGCAGAGCCTCACAACAAGCCAGACTCCACGGGCGCTGCCATTTTCCACATTTGGACTTCCCTCTCATCAGAACTCCACCCAGCAGACCAGCCCATCATAGCCCAGATCATCGACACCCACCCTGCAGCAGCTTTTTCCTCAATCCGGCCCAGGTATGCTGGTCTAGAGTCTCTCAGACATGGGGCAGAGCTGTTCCTTGCTCTCCCTGTGCCCAGCCGTTCATGAGGCAGTCGGGAGGCATGGTGGGTTCTAGCCCTGGCCCACCACCTCGGCAGAGCCTCACAACAAGCCAGACCACCACCCTCACTCCACGGGCGCCACCATTTTCCACATTTGGACTTCTCTCGTCAGAACTCCACCCAGTAGACCAGCCCCATCACAGCCCAGCTCTCACAACACGCCGCGCGGTTCATCAATAAATGCTTTATTTGGAGGTGTTTAAAAGAGTTTTCCTCCTGCTCGGCAAGCCTGGCAAGCTGCTCGTGTTGTATTTGATATGCCAAATTCCAGTAACAATTACATTAGGTCATTCCCATGACCTAATATAATGTTTTGAGGCTCTTTATGTTCCTGTAGCAAGCCAATGCCCCTGACTCTACTGGCATGAGACAGGACATATGGAGATATTACTGGTGCCTGCTCTAGCAAATAGATGATCAACGGGAAGATCGTGATCGTGATCATGATCGTTCATTATTATCTGATAGAATGGTTTGAAGCTCTTTATGTTCCTGGAGCAAGCAGATGCCCTTGGTATCTACTTGCATGAGACAGGACATATGGAGATGTTACTGGTGCCCACTCGAGCAAGTTGATGATGAACGGGAAGACAGTGATACATTATTTTATTTTATTTTTTATTTTGGGGGTAACACCCAGTGATACTCAGGGGTCACTTCTATATCTGCACTCAGGATTTACTCCTGGTGTTCTCAGAGGAACACATAGGCTGCCAGGGATTGAACCTGGATTGGGGGGCATATAAAGCACAGGGCGCCTTACCTTCTCACTCTCTAGTTCCTATATTCATTCATTATAATCTAATGCTTATTATGTACTGAGATCTAATCAAACAATCCTTTTACAGAATGGGAATACAAGTCCCTGGTGCCAAACACATTTCTAAGCAGTCACATTAGAAAATTTCAAGAATGATGTGTCAGAATATTCTCTCATTGTGCTGTGAACCATTTGAAAGGCATCTGAATGGATCCTTAGGATAAAATCTGAGCTTGATGTGTTTTTATTTTATTGGATCACCCTGTGATGAGCTAATGAATTTACTAAACATTGAGCCATACAAAATAACCAGAATATTCTCATAATATGCTCACAATTTCTCATAATAGCAGCCAACATCAAGGAGCTTCCAGGAAACATATAATTCATGTTATTGTATATCTTTAATACAAGTGCACTTTATTCTACAAAATTTTTGTATTAAATTTAACCTGCTTTTGATTCCCTTTTCTTTACCTTGTTGTGGGTCACTTTTCACTATGAAAGTATTCACTTCCTAAACAGCGAATAGTTTGCATTTGTCTCTATAAATATGTTGAATGAGTGAATTAAGCAATTACAAATTTACAAAGAATTATTTTCAGGCCCAAGCAATAATTCAGTGGGTAGGGCACTGACTTGTGGGTAGGGCACCTTGCAGGTGGCTAACCCGGGTTCTATCTCTGGCATCCTATATAGTCCCCGAGCACCGCCAGGAGTAATGCGATTGCAGAGTCAGGAGTAACACCTGAGCATTGATGGGTGTGACCCAAAAAGAAAAAAAAAGGAAAAAAATTATATTTTGTCATATTCAAACTATGTTAGTAAAATATGGGAAAATGTGATGTTTTTCTCTAATAACGTGATAGTCATCATTATAATGAATAATGCAAGCTGTGATTTTTGTAACAATATTTTATATACATGAAATGACTTAATCCTTACAACAATCCTATGAGAGATTCAAACATTATTTGTTAGATCAAAAGAAAAACTGATCATTCCTTTATTCTTAGAATACAAGTGGATAAACAGAAAAAAGTATCATTCTGAACCTATAAATCAACATAGGTTTGTATTATTAAAAAATGCAATGACTTCTCTGCATATATAAACATTATTATTTATGTATGATTGTATACATTATATATACCCTTATAAGAGTTGCCTAGATGTATATTACCAATTCCAAGTTTTTCCACCATATTTTCCTTCACCACTAAACATCTGCCTGAAAATATTTAATAACAATAAAACATATCAACTACATAGAGAAACCATATTCTAACTATTTCTTAAGAAGTAACTTATGACCTCAAGCTAGTCTTAATTATTTGTAGAATTAAAATAGGGCTACATGTTTACCTTTAGGCTAATATCAAGTAATAAAATGTCAGCCAAGATAGTTTTCAGGTCCAAGAATCTTTCACATTCATTACCTGTGTCAATGCTGGAGAGATTTAATAAAGACCCAACATATTACCAGACTAATTTCATATATGAGGCTGAATTTAATATTCATTATCAACAGTGGTTAGAATTTACCAACCTGAATAAGAACAGATCTTTATATTCCTTAATTTACATTTTTATATAAAAGATCCAATTATAGCTTTTCAGGTTGCTACTATACATTAATAAAATATTTTTTGCTTCTCCCACTATACACATATAAGTAAGTACATATATACTTATACATGTATACACATGTGTATATAATGCATACATTTGTGTTCATAAATTATTAAAGATATATTTTGCATCCAAAGAATTTGTACAGTTAATGGTTTTCAAAAATGTCAAAAACAGTTATATAGGGGCTGGAGCGATAGCTCAGTGGGTAGGGCATTTGCCTTGCACACGGCCCGCCCATGCTGGCCCAGGTTCGATCCCCTGCATCCCATATGGTCCCCCAAGCACCGCCAGGAGTGATTCCTGAGTGCAGAGCCAGGAAAAACCCCTGAGCATTGCCGGGTGTGACCCAAAAAAGCAAAAAAAAAAAAAAGTAATATAGATCTTTGCCTTAATAAAACTAAATGTGTTTAAACTTTACAAATATGTTGAAAGAAATAAGTTAATTTTTTATCACATTAAATTTCACATATTTCTAATTCAGGTCTTGAAACCATTCTTAAATATTTTCAGAGTAGGACTGTCATTTCACTTTTCCTAGGGGAAAAAACTTTGATCAACCACATACAATTTGGAATACTGAGAATGAATTCTCATTTCCTACAAAAGGTGACAGAAAAATGAAATATAAAATGTGACATCACATTTTTGCACTGATGTGTAAGATAATTGGGAAATTACTTATTCTTGGACACTGAAGAGAAAGCAGTTATAATATGTTTAGTTTCCAGAAATGTAGTAATATCACAATAGAAGATAGCAAAAAACAAAACAGTTTGTATGACGTTAGAAAGAAGGAATTAACAGAATTTTGAGCAAACCAGCAGTTGTAACAGTTTACTTTTTTTATAAACTGATTCAGTGCTGATCCATTTGTTGTTGAGGGGCATGGGAGCAGGACAGACACAACTGGGAGTGCTCAGGGTTTATTCTTGCTTCTCTTCTCATGTTCCTCTGGAAAGTCTGGGGAACCTTAGGGGGTAACAGGTATGAATTCTAGCTGACTGTCTGCAAGGCTTATGCTGTAACTATTGTACTCTGTCACTGGCCCAATAAGCATCCTTTTTTATTTCAAACCACAGTTACTCTTCTCGAGAGCACTTTTTTCAGCTAAATGCAAAAAAAAAGAAAACAATTACAGAGGGAGATAGGCAAATTTCAGTTTGGGTCATATTTGTTTTAAAATGTGTATATGAATGTTATTTTTAGAGACTCAGTTAAAGAAAAAGAGCAATTATTGGCGAAGCTTGAGAATTTCTGAAAGAGGATATGATTAAAAAAAGCATGTGGCTCTCATATCAGAATCAAAAGAAATGGAATGATTAAAAATTAGACCACTTAAGGAAAAGCACTTAGGAAAGTGAAGTTGATATTTTAAAAAAATGACACCAAATATTTATGAAATATAATTAGATAGTTATAATGGAAGTACTCTACTCTTACCTGTTTATTGCATACAACTATGCTACATTAAAACAACGAAAATCCAAGTTCTTGTGATTTAAACATGCATATGTATGCAGTTCTTCTATAATAAAAAGTCTAGAATTAGCTTAGTTTTTCCAGTATGCTACAATATTAAGATTCCTCTCATTTGGGATTAATAATCTATGACATTATTATAAGTATATCATGGTATTGGAATAAAAACAGAAATATAGACCTATGGAATAGAATTGAGTATCCTAACACACAACCTCAAACACATGATTATTTAATATTTGATAAAGGTGCAAAGAGTCTAAAAATGGAGTAAGGAAAGCCTCTTCAACAAATGGTGTTGGGGGGGCAGTGACATGTAAAAAAATGAATTTGGACCTGTGTCTAACACCGTGCAAAAAAATCAGATCAAAATGGATTAAAGATCTCAATATCAGACTTGAATCCATAAAGTACATTGAAGAAAATATAGGAAAAACCCTCCACGACATTGAAGCTAAAGGCATCTTCAAAGGTGAAACATCACTAACAAATCAACTAGAAGAAAAGATAAACATATGGGACTACATGAAACTAAAAGGCTTCTGCACCTCAAAAGAAACAGTGACTAAGATACAAAGGCAGCCCACAGAATGGGAAAGAATATTCACCCAATACCCATCTGATAAGGGTTTAATATCCAGGATATATCAGGCACTGGTAGAACTTTACAAGAAGAAAACAAACAACCCCATCAAAAATGGGGAAAAGAAATTCACAGAAACTTCAACAAGGAAGAAATTCGAATGTTGAGTGAAATTAGTCAGAAGGAAAGGGAGAGATATAGAATGACGGCATTTATTTGCATGACATAAATATACCAGGTGATCTTACCAAAAGTGGAAATTGTCACAAGCGGTTGGGGATCAGAGGTTAGGTAAGATAGAGAAGGGAACATGTGTGAATAAATGTCAAAAGGTCTGATACCAACATAGAACTGAGCATTAAATACAGACAAAAAGATGCAAACGATGGCTTCTAAGTGTACGTGAGTGCAACCCACGGTGTGTGGGAGAGGGAGGAGAGAGAGAGGGAGAGAGAGAGAGGAGATAAAGAGCCTGCCATTTAGGCAGGACGTGGGAGGGGGAGGGAATTGGGGACATGAGTGGTGGGTGATGGGCACTGGTGGAGGGCGGGGTGGTGGAACACTGTGTGACTGAAACCTCCAAGCGTGAACAATGTTGTAATTGTATATCTCACGGTGGTATAATAAAATGTTAAAAAAATATGAAAAAATGCTCATTATCACTAATCATCAGAGAGATGCAAATCAAAACAACAATTAGATACCACTTTACACCACAGAGACTGGCACATATTCAAAAGAGCAAGAACAGCAAGTGCTGGCTTGATTGTGGGGAAAAGGGGACAGCACTATTTTGTCAGTTTTGTTTTTCTTTTCAGTTTGCTACTAAATGCCTAATTAGTTAAATATAAGAAAAATGGTTGTGTGAAAATTATGCATTGAAAAATTTAAAAATAGCAACAGGAATTGAAATTTAAAGGCACAAAATGAGAGAACATATGTATTTATCATAAATAATATATTTATCCAAATATAATACAACTGTTTTAACTTAAATATTGGGAGACCAATGACCCCATATAGAAAAGGATTAAAAATGACATTTCTCCAAAGGTCATACAAAATTCCCAAAAGAGTGTGAAAATATGCTCATCATTAGTAATCATTATGAAATTGTGAGGGCTGGAGATGTAGGAAGGCAATAAATGTGAGTGCCTTTCATGTGACTGATCCTGCTTTGGTTCCTAACACTGCATCTAATTCCCTAGGTATTGATGAGTGATCTCTGAGTGTAGACAGAGTCATAATCCCTAAGGACAGCTGGGTGTGGTCAAAAACAAACAAAAAAAATAAATGTCAGTCTACAAATAGATACTACATTTTCATCAGATTTAGCATAGCTCTGTGCAAGAAAATCAGCTTTTCTTGCACATTAGTAGCTTTTAATGGCTGTTTATAAGTTACATTTTCCACTATAAGAAATCTAATGTGATAAAGACATTCAGAAAATCATTTGGCAGTTTTTAAAATAATTACAAAAACAAAAAACACTTTGACTACGTACGACTGTGCTCATGGTTTATCCCTGTATCTATTCTCAGGAATCATACCTGGCAGTTCTCAGGGGCATAATGGAATCCTGGGAATTGAACATTTAAATCCAACATGTGCTCCGTGACACTCCACCTACATTCTCATGTCATAAAAAATAAGCAAGGTGCAGAAGGGTAGTTACAGGGTAGTTATCTCATTCATCTGTTGTAACTATCTGGAGAAACAAATCGAGATTATGGACATCAGTCAATAATAAATTTTGGAATATAGATCTGAGACTGCCAGATTTGAGGTGAGGGGTGAGAGGAAAGAATAGATTAACTGTATGTTACAGATTTTCTTATTAGCATTCTTAGATATGAGGAAGAAAGGGAAACTATAAAAACCTTTAAAACTTTAAAAAATGGAACCAAACTCTTTATTACACTTAGAATAGCCAAAAAGATTCCTAAAACAAAGCTATATAAATGAACAAATAGCAAATATTAACAGCTGACTTATTTTCTCATGAAATTTATGTAAGAAAAAAATCAAGACTAAAATGCTAGTTATGTTTAAAGAAATTATACAAAATGTCAATAATCCCTTGAAAATATATTCAAACTATTCATAATTAGAATGAACACAATTCAATGCCCATATACTCATCATAACACTAAAATCAGATAATCACAATAACAAGTATTTAGAATAATGTGAATACACATTATGCTAAAAATATTATCTCAAAATAACTTTGGCATACATATTAGACATGAAACCAAAACCTACATTGAAGAAAGCATACACAAAATGCTTCATATTTTTTTTGTGAAGCCTTTGGATTTTTTCACTCCAAAAGAAAGGAGAAAAGGACAAAGATAAACTAATAAGACTATATCAAACAAAAGAGCACCTGTACAAAGAAAGAAATAATGACTAAAAAAATGAAAAACATCATAGTGAATGGGGAGAAAATAGACACTATACATCTGACAAAGGAAGTATATTCAAGATATGAAAAAATTCACAAAACCAAACAACAAATCAAATATATTTGGGAAAAAAAGATGGCCAGGGGGGAAATAAATGCTGAACAGACATTTCACCAAGAAGATACATGGATGGCCAATAGACATGAAAAAAATGTTCACTATCATTTATCAGAGAAATTCATACAAAATTGAACGTGAAACAACTCTGGGTCGGGGCATGTGGGAAAATAAGAATATTTTCACATTACAGGTAGATATATATGTTTTTCCAGCATATATAGAAAATATAGAGAACTTAAAAATGTTCACTTGTATTACTTATCTTCCCGATGTTCATTGATTTGCTCGCATGGGCACCAGTAGAATCTCCATATGTCTTGTTGCAAGCCAGTGTACCCCAGGGGCATCTGCTTGCTCCAGGAATAGGAAGAGCGTCAAACCATTCCTTCAGGTCATGGGAATGAGATCCATAATTGTTACTGGGTTTTGGCATATCAAATAAAACAAGGGTAGCTTGCCAGGCTCTGCTGTGTAGGTGGTATACTCTCAGTAGCAGATCTCATCTCAGGCATTTACTGACAAAACTCAAAAGGGGAAGGATCAGGTTTTCTCTTGGGTGGAGCTCTGAGGAGATGTGGAGTCTGGATGTTGAAAATAACCGACCTTCTGGTGTGGGGGGGTTTCTCTGGCTTCCTGCTTGGCTCACTGGGAAGACAGGTCACAGCTAGAACTTGCCTAGAACTGTATACAGTGTATAAATGTGAAAGATCCTGGGAAGGACTTGGTCAAAACATCTAGTATTATCTAAGAGTGTCGTCCAGCCACTCTGTGGAGCTGTGGGTCTTCCGACTGAGCTGTGGGTCTGTTGTGTCTGACTTCGGGGTAGCTGGCATGGAGGTGGAGGAAAGGGCAGAGAAGCCCAAATCCCCTCTTCAAGTCTGGCCAGCATGGCCCCTCCACCACGTGTGAGCAAACCCTTACGTATCCATAAGGTACATAGAAGAACATCTAGTTAAACACTTTAGGACATCAAATCTAAAGGTATCTTCAAGATGAAACAGCACTGACAAAGCAAATGGAAGCAAAAATAAACAAATGGGATAATATAAAACTGAAAAGCTTCTGCACCTCAAAAGAAATAATGACCAAAATATAGAGACAGCCCACAGACTGGGACAGAATATTCACTTACTTCCCATCTGATAAGGGTTTGGATATATCAGACACTAATAGGACTCTACAAGAAGAAAACAGCCAACCCCATCAAAAATGGGGAAAAGAAATGAACAGATAATTCCAAAAAGGAGAAATTTGAATGGCTAAAAGGTATATGAAAGGGTTCTCTTCATCACTAATCAACAGGGAGATGCAAATCAAAACAATGAGGTATCATCTCACACCACGGGGACTGGCACAAATCCAAATGAACAAGAACAACTGGTACTGGCATGGATGCAGGGAGAAAGGAATTTTCATCCACTGTTGGCAGGGAGTGCTGACTGGTCCAGCCCTTTTGGAAAACTATATGGACATTCCTTCAAAATCTAGATATATAGAGCTCCCACTTGACACAGTAATACCACTCCTGGGAATATGCCCTGGAGAGCAAAAAAAAAAAAAAAACAGAAAAACACTATCTGCAATTCTATGTTTATTGCAGCACTGTCTAGGATAGACAGAATCTGCAAACAACCCAAATGCCCAGGAACAGAAGACTAGATAAAGAAATTGTGATACATCTTCATAATGAAATACTATGCAGCTCTCAGAAAAGAACATGAAAAATATCATGCTGAGTGAACTTAGTCAGAAAGTAAAGGACAGATAGAGAATGACTGGATTCATTAGTGGTATATAAATATATACTAGTGCTCTACTAATTATGGGAAATTTTAGTGCCACACTAGAACTGAACATTGAATGTACAGAAAGGGAGTTACATGATAATCCCTAACCGTCTGTAGAGAAAGCAACAATGTTCAAGAGAGAGCGATAAAACAAGAAAGATAGAGAGAGAGAAAAAAAGAGAAAGGGAGAGAGAAATAAGGCGATAGTGCCACCATAGAGGCAGATTGGAGAAGGGGGGAGGGGACTTAGGAATATTGGTGGTGGGAACTGGGCACTGTTGGAGGAACTAGTTCTGGAAAAAATGTATGACTGAAATCCAATCATGAACATCTTTTTAATTGTATATTGCAGGAGGTATAATAAAAAAAGATTGTAGTTCTCTTATCAATAAATACAGTATACTGAGGACAGTCAAGGTTTGTGATAAACAAACAGACAAAATATTTATGTTAAAGAAACAAATCAAAACTCTACTTGAAAACATATATATTATATATGTGTATAATGTATATCATATATATCATGAGTACACTTATTGTGATATTAGTGTGTGTAATGTATGCTCACACTATGTGATGTGCATAAACATGTCTGTGTTAACTGCAGTACTACTCAAACCAACCAATGTATGGGAACAGAGAATGGTCCCAGGATTATGGTACCAGGCTTGCATGCAACTGGGCTGGTTCAATACTTGGCACCAAGTATTGTACTCTGAGCACTTCAAGGAGAGATGTTTGAGCACTGAGTCATGAGTATTTTCTGAGTACCAATGGGTGAGACCCAAAACCAAACAAAACATTAAGATATGAATACACTGCAGTTTTCAGAACAGAATCAAATGGATATGGAAAATGTGGTATATATAAAGTGTAATTCTTCACTGCAATCACTTGATCACTTCACTTGAATCCCATTATTCATTGATTTGCCCAAGCGGGCACCAGTAACATTTCCATTGGAGACTATCACGTGCCAATGTAGACCAATGGCATCAGGTTGATTCAGGAATATGAAGAGCCTCAAACCGTTCCTTCAGGTTCTTGGCAAGGAAGTCTGGCCATCTTGTAGGTGGGCAGCCATGTGATCTTTTGACCTCCCGTGGGATCCAGCCAGTAACGGCTCTCGTCCAGTGGTTGTCTCCAAATCGCATTACTTGTCTAGCCCATCTGATTTTCGATGCCTTGGCAAATGAGACAGAGTCCCTGATTCTGGAATAGAGACGGAGATCGAACTCCGGATTCCTTCTCTCACTTGTTTGAGGTATGATACTCCAAGCATAGCTCTTTCAATTCCATTCTGGGAGACCCAAATAGCATTCTCATCCTGCTTTCATAGGGCCCAGGTCTCTGAAGGAGTATGTTAATGCAGGGAGAATGGTGGAGTTGAAGAGATGTGCCCGGAGCCGAAGGTTCTTTGTCCTTTTAGCTATTTCTTCGATGCCTTTGAAGGCATTCCATGCCACTCTCTCTTCCTCCTGCGCAGCTCATGTTTTAGGTCGTTCATCAAGTTGACTTCTCGACCTAGGTACACATAACTGCTGCATTCAGAGATGTCTGTTCCATTGAGAGTGAATGGGGCCTCTGGAACTAGTTCATTTCTCATAAAAATGAACATAGTTTCCTTTTGATTCAGCTGTAGACCTATCTTTCCACATTCTCAGTCGAAGTCAGCGAGCAATAGAAAATGTTAAATCTTACCTATCTTGACTAGAGAGTGCATGTTAATAAAATAATTAACATAACAGACGATTTAACTGGGTAACAGACAGGCCCAATGGAAACAAAATCAGAGTCTAAGACTTCAGACCGGTTTTTACCCTAAAAAAGAAGAACAGGGAACCAGACTGAAGTATTTTGGAGGGGGATATTTGGACTATAATAGCATTGTGGCTTGGTAATATACACATGGAAGACATGTTGAATTACAATTATTTCACGATCTTCCCGTTGATCATCTATTTGCTAGAGCGGGCACCAGTATTATCTTCATATGTCCTGTCTCATGCCAGTAGAGCCAGGGGCATCGGCTTGCTACAGGAACATTATACAATTATATACACAATAATAAAAATTTATGGGTAAAATGCTGAAGGCACTGGGACTATTAAATAATGATTAGAAGTAATGAAAAATACTGTGGCCACTTTGACAATTTCAGAGATTCTTTTTAAAGCTATACACAGATGAGTCATTTGACTTTAAAAATTTTACTAGAGATAAATCACTTTTTTTCCATAGTCTTTCACAATAAATATATCTAGAAATAATAAAACCCATCTATAAACAAAAGTCACTGATAGGTGAATAACACCTCATTGCATCAAAAGATTCAATGATTTCACTGTTATTAAAATGAAATAAATATTAACATATCAAATGGATGAATCAAGAAAATAGGGGCCATATAGTTCAACACAGACATGGGGCAGAGCTGCTACTGGCTCTCACTGTGCCCAGCCACTCATGAGGTGCCCGGGAGGGATGGCAGGTTCTACCCTGGCCCGCACCCCAGCAGAGCCTCACAACAAGCCAGACGACCCCCCACTCCATGAGGACCTCCATTTTCCACATCTGGACCTCCCCTTTCATCAGAACTCCACCCAGCAGACCAGCCTACGGTTCATCAATAAATGCTGGATTTTGAGATGACTACAAGAGTATGCTACCCGCACAGAAGATCCTGGCAAGCTACCCGTGTCGTATTTGATATGCCAAATACCAGTAACAATTATAGACCTCATTCCCATGACCTGATGGAATGGTTTGAGGCTCTTTATGTTCCTGGAGCAAGCAGGTGCCCTTGGGCTCTACTTGCATGAGACAGGTCATATGGAGATGTTACTGGTGCCAGCTCGAGCAAATCGACGATTAACGGGAAGACAGTGACAGACAGTGATAGTTCAACAGGTGCTGGCCTTGCATGCAGCTAACCCAAATAACTTCCTAGCACCAAATGCCTGAGCACTGCCTGGAACAAATCCAAAACTCAAAAGGAAAACAAGAGAAAATATTATATTGCTCAAAATAAGTTTACTGTCCAAAGTATATAAAAACTTACAAGACATTTTATATAAGGCAATTCCAATCTAGAATGATAAAGAATGGATACAAAAATGGAACTAGATATGGATTCTAGTTCGATGGTACATAGAAAAAGCATGCATTCTATACTGCAGAAAGGATGTAGTAACTACAAGGGGATATGAAAAGTATTGAAATTGAAAATTATATAAATGCATTGTAATGTCTGTTTGGATACATAAATCTCAGCAAAAATGTTTACTAGAATGTGTGAAGATGGCCACTATATGTAATAGTATAAGAAAAAACTCAATAGATTTAAGCATTTACTTCTGTTGTTTTGAGAAAATTAGAAATGCATTATTTCTAATTAAATAAATATATTATTTCTTATTTTGAGAAAATAAGAAATATATTAAGCGATTTCAATTTAGCTAAGTTAGTTGAAACAACTATTTTATTAATAGTTCATCCTATAGGTACTAATGTTTTTTACATTTTGTTAATTACTAGTGGAAAAGTAATTTCATCAATAGTCATTTACAAAATTAAATGAAACATAGCTATTACTTCAGGAACTATAAATTTGTCATTCTTTGAGAAATTAAATTATCAACCTCTGATTTCTTAGATCTCCCAATGATTTAATAATTTGTCGCATGGATTTTTATTTATTTCCTTTTCAATATTCATCTAACTCCTTACTTATGATTCCCATAATCAGCTTGTGAAAATTCATAATGGAAACTGTCACATCAAAACAGTGTGAGAAATATTAATTAATGCTTACAATAAATTCAAAGTAAAATAAATAAAACTCTTCTGGGAGTATGGAGAGATATTACAGATGTCATAATGCTTGCTTTGCATGTGTCATAACTCCATGGAATTGTACATGTAGCTCCCAAGTCAAACAAAAAAATCTTCCATTTTCCTACTCCACTGTGAGTACAAATTGTTTTCCTTCTATTACCTTCTAAACTATCCTAGATGAATCTGATCAAAGGAACAGGAACTTTTACATAAACAGACTCCATAAAACATATTTTTATTCTGAGCACTGCCTGGAACAAATCCAAAACTCAAAAGGAAAACAACAAAAGAAAATATTATATTGCTCAAAATAAATTTTCTGTCCAAAGTATATAAAATCTACAAGACATTTTATATAAGGCAATTCCAATCTAGAATGACAAAGAATGTATACAAAAATGGAACTAGATATGGATTCTAGTTCTATGGTACATAGAAAAAGCATGCATTATTTATAAATAAAAATATTTGTCCATGGTTGACTGTAGTTAAATATAATCTAAACTGAGGGTAAATACTATTATTATGTTTCCCACAAATTGATTTGTTCTATCTCCAGACGGTGGCATTGGTATCCCAAAAAAAGGTCAAATAATTTCTTCCCAGTATTTCCAGAGAATAACTATGTTTCCACATGTGTCACTTTCATATGGGAAGGCAAGGTCAATCAGGGCTCCTGAACTTCAAGAAGCTTGACTGTGTGCATAAGCACACACACACACACACACACACACACACAAAAAAAAAAAAAAACATCAGGTAGTAAAAAAGTTGGGCACTTAAGTCTTCTGGATTCACTGTTACACTTCAGAGATAAGTTCAGTTAAAAAAAAGACATAGTTTATTCTGAGGTGTTGGGGTGGGGGTGGGAGAATTAGGAAGGAGAAATGCTCCTTTCTCATGCTCTAAGGGAAACCGAAAAGTGGTTTTATTTTATGTTCAAAGGGAAAGGAGGGGGGTCTGGGAAAACAGTATAGGGGTTAAGCACTTGGCATGCACGCCGCCAACACCAATTAATTACCTATGGTATGCAGAGCACTGCCAGCAAGGATCCCTAAACATGAAGGTAGGAACAGTTTCTGCCACCAGTAAGTGTACTCCCACAAGGAGAGAGAGAGAGAGAGAGAGAGAGAGAGAGAGAGAGAGACAGACAGACAGACAGACAGACAGACAAACAGACAGACAGACAGACACAGATAGAGGCTGGTGGGTGGGGAGCATGCACCAAACAAGCTTAGTCTCCTAGTCTTAAGACAGAAGCTAAATGAGTGGGGCCTCTTAAATATGCTCATGTTCTAGCATCATGTGTTGTCCTTCTTCCCCAAAAGAAGATACAGCCTGTGTTTAAGCTTCTGAGCAGGGTTTGACTTCATCTGTAAGAAAGTCCTTATCTGTTGCAAGGAGTTGCACTCAGCTCTGAAACTGCACATGTTCCACTCGTCTACACATGCCTAGTTGGGCACATAAGAGTACAGGATGCCAGATGCCTCACTTTAGAAGAAGAGCTGCTCATTACCTTATTCAAAAGGAGAAGTTTACATTTATATCCCTAAGACCACCATCATTTATTAGCCTAACTGGCAGCTCTTGCTGCCTCAGAAGGAAACCATCTTGGCCCCTGGGTTCTTTAGAGACTGTAAAAATATCTTACAAATTTAAGACGAATTGATTTAAGAAGTGTTTAAATCATCCATCCATCCATTCATCAGTCAGTCTGTCCATCCGTTCGTCTGTTCGTCCGTCCGTCCATCCATCCATCCATCCATCCATTTATTTGGCCCACCACCCCAGCAGAGCCTCACAACAAGCCAGATGACACCCCCACTCCATGACGGCCACCATTTTCCACATCCAGACTTCCCTATCATCAGAACTTCACCCAGCAGACAATTTATCACAGCCCGGATCATTGACACCCACCCTGCAGCAGTTTTTTAAAATCCGGCGCAGGTATGCTATCCAGAGACTCACAGTCATGGGGCAGAGCTGCTAATTGCTCTCCATTTATTTATTTATTTATTTATTTATTCATTTATTTATTATTTATCTATCTATTTATTTATTTACTTACTTATTTATTCACTCATTTATTTATCCATTCATTCCTTCATTTTATTTATATATTTATTTATTTATTTATGTATATTTCTAGCTATTTGGAAGACACCCAGCGATGCTCAGGGGTTACTCTGGCTCTGAATTCACTCAGGAATTCCTCCTGGCACTGCATGGGGGACCATATGGAATGCCAGGGATGGAATCCAGGTTGGCCGCATGCAAAGCAAATGCCCTGCCTGCTGGACTATCGCTCCAGCCCCTAAGAAGTTTTTTTTTAAGTTTATTAGAACATGAATATACCCTGTATTGATCATTTGGGCAGTGTAACTTCTGATATAGCTATCTAACATCATCCTCATCCCCCTTACCTAAGGTTCAGAGAGATAGCATATCCAGTAGACACAGCCTGGCAAATGGCTGTTCTGGGTTTAACCCTTGACATCGTATATGGTCCCAAGCACTGCCAGGAGTGATCACTAATGTAGAACCAGAAGTAAGTTTTGATCACCAATGAATATGCCCCACTTCCCCCTGCTTAACACACACACACACAGACACACACAGAGACACACACACACACACACACACTCCATTTATGAAGACAGAAATTCCAGGACAAAGAGAAGACTCAATTAGGGAAGTTATCAGAGAAACAGTAAATAAAAATATTGATATTTAGATCATCTCCAGATATTAAGAAAAAAATCTTTTCGTAAATATATAAATTACATGTAAATATCATTCATAAAAGAAAACTTCTACTCAACCTTTTAGAGCACAGCAATTAAATGACTTATACTTTACTTAAAGTATGCAGATTACTGTAAGTAAGCGCCTTCAGGCTGAGATCACATCTTCCTCTGAGCCCTTTGTTGTTTCTTAATTAAGAAGAAATTTTTCTGGGCCTGAGTGATAGTACATGAAATACAATACTCTTCCCATTACCACCTTAACTTTAATACTGCACATGGTCCCCTGAGCGACACATAGAGCTAAAATGGGGAAAAGCCCCTGAGAAGCACAAGGTTTTTAACCTCAGGTCAAAAACTAAAATCCAAAATGATATTATTAATCTTTTTGTGGTGGGACTACACCCCACAGTGTATAGGTATCACTCCTGGTTGTGCCTAGATGACAGCATATGGTATTATGAATTGAGCAAGGGCCAACTCATAGTAGGCCAGTGCCTTACCTACTCTACCCTCTCTATGGCCCCAAGATGATAATTTTCTAAGTTTTCTTTAATTACTGTCTCTCCCACTTTGATGTCCTAGAAGTATTATTTTTTTGGGAGGAGGACTATTTGGGCTTTTTCAGTTGTATGCATGTCAATGAATGTGTTTGTGAAATTCATGCTTTTCCCTCTCAGAGTAAAGATAATGTCATTCCCTACTTTTTTTTTCTTTTTAGTTGGTAGACATACCTGGAATGCTCATTAAAGATAACTGAAACCCATATTATGCAGTTTTAGGATAATAAAGATATAGTGAATTATAAATAACCATATTTCACCATGTAATTGGCACATATATTATGCCAATTATTTTCTTTCTTTTTTTTACAGAAAAGTAGTATGATGCCATTAGATGGAGCTTTTGGGGAAAAAAAACTGTACTGTGCTCTATTAAAAAATATTTTATTACCCTGGGTCAGAAAGATAGTCAAGCTTGAGAGGCACTTGACTTGCATGCAGCCAATCTGGATTGAATTGCAGGTCTCTGTGGCTCTTCCAAGGCCCTCCATGACTGATTCTGGAGCGCAGAGTGTGGAGTAAGCTCTGAGCGAGCTAGGTATGAATTAAAAACGCAAAGCAAACAAAATAAAATCCATAATTTACTACTTAAATTATTTTGAAGTGATATTAACATGCACATAAAACTTATGGATATATTAAATACAACAAGATAATTATGTAGTCATAATAATTTGGGGTGATATAATATTGGGATACTATAAATAAAATATAGGCTTATTCCTCTACTTTATATATATATATATATATATATATATATATATATATGGATAATTGTATTCTCTCAGAAACAAACCTGAACCAGGAAATTCAGTGAACATCTTTCTTTTCAAATTTTCACTTTTTATAAGGTTAAATATTTAGATTTAAAAAAGTAATACTTTATTTAAATGCATTTATTTGAATATATATTAGTTTGGCAATTCACAACTTGCAAGGTACTGTCTTTGCTTGGATTATTTAGTTGCTTTAGCAGGTTCACATAACATTTTGATTACTTTCCCATTTCAATAATCCCATCTGGAGAGTGCTGAAAAAAGAAACATTATAACACTAAAGGTTCATGATAATTTATTTTTCCATCCTTTTTAAATAAAATAATATATACTCTATGAAATATCAGGCCACATTAGTAGTCACAGTATTTCGCATGAGTTTCTAACGTATACCAGGTCCTAGATAAACAACCAGAAATTTAGATACAATTCATGCATACGTTTGCAGTTGTAATATCTAAAATAAAACCTATTAGAGAAAACAATAATAGCCATTTCAGTGTGTTCTTAAAGAAGGGGTGACCTTTCAAGTATTCAGGGTAGAAGTAAATTCATCTTCACAGAGAAGAAAAGAACACTGAAAGAGTTTTATATTTGTACTGTGACATAAAGAGTATGCACCATTGGTTTTGTTTAAAATAGGTATCAGAAACTGTTAGGCATGACAGTGTGTCTATTGTAACTTAAGAATAGGTATCAGAAACTGTTAGGCATGACAGTGTGTCTATTGTAACTTAAGAAATGGTATCAGTATCTACTGTAATTTCGGCATTTTTTAAAACTTCAAATTAGATATTCAAATGTGTTCTCAAAGAGGTTACCCCTGGAAACCACTCCAAGGCTTCATGGGGTACAGAATACTTTGGCTACTGATTGGTTTTAGCCTCAGGGAATATCACACCAAGGCACAGCAGTCTTCAATGACTACCAATTTGCTTCCCAGTGTGATGCAAGGCTATTGCCTGTAGTCACTAAAGTCATGTTTGGTAAAGGGCTTTACTGTTTACTGATTGTCCTTTCCTTCATTCCTAGTCAAGAGATGTTGGCAAACAATTGCAGGTTTAACATTTAACTCTTAAATATCTTAAATTTGATACTTAACATTTAACCTTTAAGTTAAATATTAAGTTAAACCTTTAAACCTTTAAGTTAAACATCTTAAGTTTCAGACTTATACTTGAGGCTTTCTACCCATTTGGTTATTCATTTTAGAACTCAAAACAGAAGCTTTTTAAAAAAAATAGAAATTTCTATCTTTACCTATGCATAATAGACAATGTGCTCCCTGTTTATTTTCATAATTTATTATTTTTAATTACTTTGCTATATTTAAGTGATTATTTTAGTATTATTTCGGTTTTCAATGCTTTGGGCAACAAAAGGCTGATCTTCAAAATTATGAAACATAATGTTCTGATAAAAGAAAATACATAGTGTACTGATGTACTAAACCTTGGACAATTTGTTTTTATAGATTATTAAGTAGATGTCTGAACCCTATACAATTTTTTAATTATGGCATGGTAATCTTAAATGAATTCTTTTTAGTATGTAATAATTTACTTAGAAATGATAATGTCAGTCAAGATATTGTGGCTATTTTGACAGATTTCTAATGTCGGAATAGGTTGTCACCCATTAGAAAGAGACTGAATTACTGTATTTTTTATTCCAGTTTTTGAGTCACATTTAGTAATGCTCAGGGTTTATTACTGGATCTAAGCTCTGGGAATACTCATAAAGGGACTCAGGGGGCATTTAGGTGCCAGGAATCAAATACAGGTCAGCTCCCTCTAAGACAAGAGTCCTACACGCTGCATTATGGCTCTGCTCCACATTCATTTTGATGAATCTATTAACCTAAAGCTTCAAAAGATCATTGAATGACAAACCGAATTTATTCAGTATTGCATCAAAGAGGTACAAGATTCAAGTAGAAACCAAAAAATATGATTTGAGTCAAGAAGTTAGTGAATTAGTTAGGGGTTTAAAATAGAACAAGAGAAGATGAACTGAGTAATTAAAAAGAACATAGTGTTAACAAGCTTACCATTGCCCGCCTATACATAAGTGGTATTTTCTTTCATTTTTTTGTTTGTTTTGTGGTGTTAGACTATAACCCAGAGCTTATCCATGCGAGGCAAGTTCAACTACACTGTCAGCCCAAGTGTGACAGAGTCTTTCCTCTTGCAGGAAGCCCACTATCATCAATTTTCAAAATTTGGGATGACTTCTCAAAAATGTATTTGTTCAGTACTCTATGAAAACAACTGCTTTGGCTCAGTTGAATTTTTTTTTTAATCTACTTCAAAAAAATCAAGCAGTGCAAATTCTCTGTAATGGCTACTGATTCCAATTAAACTATTTTGGTAAAAAAAATCTTGCAAAGATATGGCAGAAAAGCAGCTACAGTCTGTACTTAGGGAAATATAACTAAAATAGCTACAGTAATAGTTAAATGTATTTCCATTAGACAATACAAGACAGTACATTCAGCCATACAATAATTTTATCAACAATAATATGCCAAAATGTCTATGACTTTAAAAACTCAGCTATTTAAATATTCGTAAATACATGTATAAATATGAATTAGGCAACTAAATATTGTAGATATTCATTCCTGAAATTCTTTATCTTAATGGTTGTCTACCACTCTTCCACATAGTATATTAAATATAAGTGAAATTTTGTGGATTAGTTTTATTTTTGCCTTTTTTTTGGTCACACTGGCAATGCTCAAGGGTTACTCCTGGCTCTACACTCAGGAATTACTCCTGGAGGTGCTCAGAGACCATATGGGATGCCGGGACCGAACCCGGCCGGCACAGGCTGCCTGACGTGCAAGGCAAATGCCCTACCCGCTGGGCTATCGCTCCAGCCCCTGTGGATGAGTTTTATAAATAATAATATTTGAGCTTGTCTCACTATTCAAATAATCATTATATTTCTACATTGTGATTTTCTAAGTTTTCTAAAATAGTGTTTGACAGAATAAATTTTTGTCTACCACGTTCAGAAATTGTAAATTATGATAAAACGCTGATCACTATCACTATCGCTATCCTCCCGTTGATCATCTATTTGCTAGAGCGGGCACCAGTAATATCTCCATATGTCCTGTCTCATGCTAGTAGAGCCCAAGGGCCTCTATTAGCTACAGGAACACAAAGAGCCTAAAATCATTATATTAGGTCATGGGAATTAACTAATATAATTGTTACTGGTATTTGGCATGTCAAATAAAAAAAGGGCAGCTTGCCAGGCTTGCCATGCAGGTGGCATACCCTTGTAGTCACCTCTAAATATAGCATTCATAGATGAACCGCGCGGCTGCAAGCGGCCACATGAGACAGTCTGTGATAGGCTGTCGCTGGGTGGAGTTCTGACAAAAAGGAAGTTCGGATGTGGAAAACGGTGGCCCGATGGAGTGGGGGGTCATCTGGCTTGTTGTGTGGCTCTGCTGGGGTGGCGGGCCAGGGCTAGAACCCGCCATCCCTCCCGGGTGCCTCGTGATCGGCTAGGCACAGGGAGAGCAAGTAGCAGCTCTGCCCCATGTCTGTAAGTCTCTGGTTCAGCATACCTGGGCTGTATTAAAAAAAAAAAAAAAAAACTGCTGCAGGGTGGAACTAGATTAGAAGGGCTGTGATAGGCTGTTGCTGGGTGGAGTTCTGATGAGAGGGAAGTCCGGATGTGGAAAATGGAGGTCCGATGAAGTCGGGGGGGGTCATCTGGCTTGTTGTGCAGCTCTGCTGGGGTGACGGGCCAGGGCTAGAACCCGCCATCCCTCCAGGGATCCTCAACAAGGAAATTTGGCGTTACAACAAGGAAATGTTGTGGCAGAGACAATACCAAAAGTATTTCACATACAATTTTACACAGGAACACAGTAACTGCCATAATTTTGGAAATCATTGACTATATGAAAGACAGCATACTATACCTTTAATGTGCACTTTATTTTCACAACCATTTAATGTAGAATGTATTTTCTCCAAGTAGTAGATATTAATAAACCGAACCTAGCAGAGTGATATAACTTCCCCAAACTCAGACAGTAATGAAGGAAGGGATTTTTCCAAATGTGAAGTGAAACAAGGTATATTTTAGAAATCCCATTTAGAAACATTCTTCTCCATTTCTTCTGTTAGAACAAATGTTTATTTGCAGAGTAACAGGAGTATCATTAGCATCATTTTCATAAAACATTCAGTCTCAGGATTGAGGACAGCTTGACAAATCTCCAATGTGTTATCTAATTAAATTCTTTATATTATCAACAAGGCCGTCCAACTTACTTTCAAAAGCTCTTTCCACTGTAGGTCTCAGTCTTGCCCAAACTGTAGCCTCTTTCATGAGGATCCAATCATTTGTACTGTTTGTAGAAGTTAATCTCATAAACTTTTTTTTTTCTTTTGGGTCACACAGAGATGCTCAGGGGTTACTCCTGGCTCTTTGCTCAGGAATTACTCTGGAGGTGCACAGAGGACCATATGGGATGCCAGGGATTGAACCAGGGTAGTCCATGTGTAAGGCAAACACCCTATCTGCTGTATTATCTCTCCAGCCCCTCTCATAAACATTTTTGGCTCTTCAAAATATTCATATTTTCCCCTTCCATCTGTGAAGCAGCCATGTTCTAATCTTAGAATCTCTAAGAAAAGAAAGACTGGTCATGGGGCAGGGTGTACCCTCTGATTCACTCTGTGTCTAGCCAGTGGGTGTTTGAAAGACATCACTGGTTCAGCTGGCAATGCCAACTAAAAGTAACTTAATGAGGCTATCCTGAATCATGGCCATTTAAATTACTATAACCAGTCAGTGTCTCCAATCCAATTAATTTACTTCGTTATCTTCAAAAAGTAAAACTTACATTGAAGCGGTACATTTTATTGAACAATAAAATCTAATTATGTTTTATGAAAAACTAGAAATGCATTCAATAAAGCAAAGCAAATATTAAATCAATTTAAACTCTTAAGGAAAAAATAATTTTAAGGTTAGTATTTCTTCAAGATTTCTATTTTGAGCATTCCTTTTAATATATAATTCAAAATTATAACATGTCCCAATGAACCATATATTTCAAAATTTTATGCATATAATGTATTACCTATTTTTAATAAAGTCACAAATAGAATTATGAAAGCACAATCAATATTAGTTTACATATCTATTCAGTATTGAAAAGTTATCTATTATAAATTAATTTTCTTAAGCACTATACCTTCATTAGTTATTCAAAATATTCAGTCTTAGATTGATGCGATTTTATGTCTTATTTTACTCAGATTAAGTGTCAACATATTATATTCATTTTTAAAATCATTTCTTTACTACCCGTATTTTTAACTCTCAAGCAGAGTTTTTGAGAGTTGAATCATTTAGCATCACATATCTTCATATCTTGAGGCCAACAAATTAGAAATAATTTGTAAATTCAAACCATATAACTAGACAGCATAACATCTAAAATAAGATTTTTGCTGTTGATTCTCCAGGACTATGAGGGTCCCTAGAGAACCACCAATAATGATTTATTGCCTGCCATCTACAACTAAATCCTGAGCACTCTGGGCTTGAACCCAAAACAAAAGAAAACAAAACACAACAATAATATTTCAACAGAACATTAATAAAAAGTCATAAACAACCTGTGATAAACCAAGCAATGCAAATACACACTTAAATTTTTCCTTGTGAATCAAAATTTAAAATCACATTTTATCTATTCTAGTTTTTAACTACATGTATTCCTTTAAGCCTTTATACAAAATAAATTTGAATTAAGAAAGGTGCAAAAAACTCACATAACATTTGCTAAAATATATAGCTATTTTAGATATTTAAGAGCACTTCTTAATGTAAAAAATAGATCACTTGATCACTTGACATCCCGTTATTCATCGATTTGCTCGAGCAGGCACAGTAACATTTCCATTTGACCCTATCTTGTGCCAGTGTAGCCCAATGGCATCTGGTTGCTTCAGGAATATGAAGAGCCTCAAACCGTTCGTTCAGGGTCTTGACAAAGAAGTCTGACCATCTTGTAGGTGGGCGGCCACGTGATCTTTTGGTATCCTGTGGGATCGTCTGTACAGTCTGTAATGGCTCTAGTCCAGCGGTCATCTCCAAATTGCATTATGTCCAGCCCATCTGATTTTCGATGAGTTGGCAAATGGGACAGCATCCCTGACTCTGGAAAGGTGATCATGGTCGGAACTCTGGATTTCTTCTCTCAATTGAGTAAGGTATGATATTCCAAGCATAGCTCTTTCAATTCCTCTTTGGGAGACCCGAATAGCATTCTCATCCTGCTTTCATAGGACCCAGGACTCTGAGGCAAATGTTAATGCAGGGAAAACGGTGGAGTCAAAGAGATGTGCCCAGAGCCAGAGGTTCTTTGTCCTTTTAGGTATCTCTTTGATGATTTTGAAGGCATTCCATGCCGCCCTCTTCCTCTTGTGCAGCTCAGGTTTTAGGTCGTTCATCATATTGAATTCTCGACCTAGGTACACGTAACTGCTGCATTCAGAGATGTTTGTTCCATTGAGAGTGAATGGGGCCTCTGGAACTAGTTCATTTTTCTTGAACATAGTTTTGATGAGATTCAGCTTAAGACCTATCTTTCCACATTCTCGGTCGTAGTCAGTAAGCATTTGTGCCACTTGGCTCATGTTTGGTGTTATTAGAACAATGCCATCAGCGAAGCATAGGTGGTGTAGTTGCCGACCATCTATCTTCACTCCCATTCCTTCCCATTCTAATTGTTGCATGATGTTCTCAAGGGTGGCGTTCAATAGTTTTGGTGAAATGGTATCACCCTGCCAAACCCCTCTTTTGACATTGATGATCACTTCTTTGTAGAATGGTTAGATCCTGGAGGTGAATCCGTAATACAGCTCACGAAGGATCTTGATGTATTGGGTTTGAACACCCTGTTTGCCTAGGGGCTTCGATGACTGCTTCAGTCTCCACAGAATCAAAGGCTTTCTTTAAATCAATGAACGTGAGACAGTGCGGCATCTTGAACTCCCTACAAATCTCAATGGGCTTGGTTACCGTGTGGATATGGTCGATTGTGCTGAATCCATTTCGGAACCCAGCTTGCTTGCATGGTTGTCCTTCATCTAATGTTTAAAAAATTACTATAAATAAATGATAGCCTCCGCCGGCAGCCTAGCAGCGCCGGTTGATTGACATACCAAGCCACATAATATTGAGCATCCTGACCAATAATGGTTTGAGGCTCTTATGTCCTGAAGCCGGCCCTTCCTAGCAGAGACAGAGGGAGCCCGCCAGCGGAGATCGACATATAAATAAATAGAAGTCTTATCTTCAATAGAACTAGAATATAAGTAAATGCAACTAAGTATCTGAAACCTAAAAATTTTGGATTTCTATAATTTTATTAAAAGAAATATATATTGATTATACACAATATCTTAAAAGTATGATTATAGTATCCTATTTGATCTTAATTGCTTAAAATTTTAATAAACCACTTATGCATACCTGCTATACTGCCAGTTACAGTGAGGAAGTTATCAATAAAAAAGAAGAAAAACATATTGCTAAATTTAACATACTAATATTCCAATTTTCCTAATAAACCTAGTTATAAATTCTTCAATTCATAGCAGTCATGGAACTTAGTTTTAAGAACTGCATATGACACATATGCAATGTTCATATGTTTCATAGAAAATGCACACCATTTAAATGACCCAGCTCTACAAATAATTTCAAACAGACACAAAGCCTCTCATCTCCCATGTAGACTTATCTCTGAACTGAGGTCTTTGGAGCCCAGTCAGAATGGGGGTGCATCCTGCAAAAAATGTCCAGCAATCCCAACCAGTCTCAATTTTCTCAGTCATATAAACGGTCCAACTACTACAAGAGTATGCCACCTGCATGGCAAGCCTGGCAAGCTGCTCATGCATATTTGATATGCCAAATACCAGTAACATTTATATTAGGTCATTCCCATGGCCTAATATAATGGTTTGAGGCTCTTTATGTTCCTGGAGCAAGCGGGTGCCTTTGGGTTCTACTAGCATGAGACAGGGCATATGGAGATATTACTGGTGCCCTCTCTAGCAAATAGATGATGAACGGGAAGATAGTGATAGTGATAGTGAATTACACAACTAATCTCGAAAAGATATCATGCTTCTGAATTATTCCAGCTCCACAGCTCCTGTAGTCCACAACCTACACCTCCTAATTTCACAGCACTGACAGCCCAGTAGGAAGGAAGCAAATTTGATGGGAAAGTTGCATTAAAGCCCAATAAACTCGATGAGTGAAAGCAATAACAGAAAATTCATCTAGCACCAATCAACTCAGTAATTCCTTAGATAATGTCTTTAGTAACATCATGGTGAGATATTCACTGTATCACTGTATCACTGTCTTCCCATTCATCATTGATTCACTAAAGTGGGCACAAGTAACATCTCCATATGTCCTGCCTCATGCAAGTAGAGCCCAAGGGCACCTGCTTGCTCCAGGAACATAAAGAGCCTCAAACCATTCCATTAGGTTATGGGAATGAGGTCTATAATTGTTACTGGTATTTGGCATATCAAATACGACACGGGCAGCTTGCCAGGCTCTTCCATGCAGGTAGCATACTCTTGTAGTCATCTCTAAATACAGCATTTACTGATGAACTGTGTGGCCACTTGCGGCCACTCAAGCCGGGCTGTGATAGACTGGTCTGCTGGATGGAGTTCTGACGAGGGGGAAGTCTGGATGTGGAAAATGGAGGCCCTCATGGATTGGGAGGTTGTTTGGCTTGTTGTGAGGCTCTTCTGGGTTGGCGGGCCCAGGGCTAGAACATGCCATCCCCTCCCCAGTGCCTCATGAGCGGCTGGGCACAGGGAGAGTAGTAGCAGCTCTGCCCCATGTCTGTGAGTCTCTGGATCAGCATACCTGGGCCGGATTTGATCCAGAGCACCTGGGATAACCACCAACAACACAAACGAAAAGGAGGGGGAAAGAACCAATTATGAACCCCTTTGTATTGTATGTTTCACAGTGGTATAATAAAAATTAAAAAAAAGACTGCTGCAAGGTGGATCTTGATGAGCCGGGCTCTGGTTGGTTGGTCTGCTGGGTGGAGTTCTGACGGGGGGGGGGGAAATCCAGATGTGGAAAATGGAGGCCCTCATGGAGTGGGGGTCCTCTTGCTTGTTGCGAGGCTCTGCTGGGGTGGCGGGCCAAGGCTAGAACCCGCCATCACTCCCGGGAACCTCATGAGTGGCTGGGCAGAGGGAGAGCCAGTAGCAGCTCTACTCCATGTCTGTGAGTCTCTGGATCAGCATACCTGGGCGGGATGATCACTTCTTTGTAGAATGGTGAGATCCTGGTTGTGAATCCTAATACAGCTCACGAAGGATCTTTATGGATTGGGTTTGAATGCCCTTTTGGGCTAGGCTTAGATGACCGCTTCAGTCTCAAAAGAACCAAAGGCTTTCTTTAAATCAATGAACATTAGACAGAGCAACATCCAGAACTCCTTACAAACCTCAATGAGCTTGGGTACAGTGTGGATATGGTACACTCACACATATATGCGAATAATTATGTAAATATATAAATACATACTGTCACTGTCACTGTCTTCCCGTTCATCATGGATTTGCTCGAGCGGGCACCAGTGACATCTCCATATGTCCTGTCTCATGCTAGTAGAGCCCAAGGGCATCTGCTCTCTCCAGGAACATAAAGAGCCTCAAACCATTATATTAGGTCATGGGAATGAGGTCTATAATTGTTACTGGTATTAGGCATATCAAATACACATGGGTAACTTGCCAGGCTCTTCCGTGCATATATAATAAAATCCTACTTAACTATTAAAGGAGGTAAATTCTTGCCTTTTGCTACAGTATAGTTAGGAGATAAGGCTAAGCAAAATAACAGAATGAGAGAAAGTACTTAAGAGTTTAACTCATATGTGAGCTATACTGAAACAAAGCAAAGGAAGAAACAATGCTCGATTGAAACAGCTCCTATACTCTGAGGTTAAAAAGTTTTGATGAGTGGACTGAAAAGACTTGATGGACTATGGTGGTGATGTGTTTGCATTTCATGGTGAATGTGTTATGAATATACTATACCCATAAAAATACAGACACCAACACTCTAGCAATGTTTCCACAATAAAAAGTTAAATTAATATAAATAATACACATATGCATTTCTAATAATAGTTCATAAATATCCTAAACTTTCTGAAAAGCTCCAAACCAATGTCAGTGATAACTTTACATTTAATTCTATTTTAAATGAGGACACATCCAGAATTGGTCAGGGTTTGCTGCAGGCACTGTGCTCAGGGATCACTCCTGGAGCTTTCAGGGTATCTGTGAGGTGCCTAGCCCACTGTACTGTATCTCTGGCACTAGATGGTATTTGTTCTAATATATGTATTGACATAGCTGAAATTTGTATTAGAAATGCAAATGCCTGATCCTGCCAAGTAACATACATTAATAGTCCATATAATACATATAAGATAGTTATATTTATAATTTTGATTCAATTTATTTCAAAGGAGTAATATCTGTCTCTATCTCTTCTATTACAGTATATAATTAGAAAATACAAAATCTTCAAGTCCCTGATGAATTAATAGCCTACAAAAATCACCCAATTAGAAATGAATCAAACAAATTAATGCAGTGGTATTTTTTGTGTCATTCAATAGCTGCTGATTGCCAAATGCCTTTTCCACTTCTTTCATAAATCTTATGTATCTTGCAACCAGAAATTATAGCCTCCAGAATGTGTGACTGTTGTGTGTGTGTTTGAATTACTTAACATGACCACAATTCAATATGTTGTTCAAATAAAATAACTATTTAATAAAAATCAGAGACTTTATAAGGAAGATTAAATAGAGTAGCTTAAAATAATAATAGTATAAATAGCTTGGGGAAAGAAACTATTTTCCATTCAAATCAGGCATACATAAAATTGATGAAAACTTATGAATATGTAACATCCATAATTGGAAACCAAAATTAGGATTAAATGAGAACGGTATACTATGTAGCTTTTGATTTATGATAAATATTCTCCCAGATGACTTCCAGCTTTGTCTTCTACTATCTATTTTCTTGTATGGCCTTATCCTATATAGACTAGGATTAATATGTGCGACAAAATATCCCAGAACTAATAAGTGTGATTTCTTAATCTAAATTTTTTATAACCATGTGATTTTGTCTGTGGCTTCAATTAGTGACTACCATTAGGAAAGCCAGTATCCTTAAGGAAAAGTCAATGTACTCAAGCTGAGACTCCCTGCCATCAACTAGAATTAACTTGCCAGACAAGGAACTGAGCTATATTAGAAGAACATGCACCAGCTCAAGTTCAACCTTGAGTTGAAAAATCTTTACTGATTTCTCATAAGAAACTCTGAGCTAAAGCTATATAACTAAAACAATTTTTGATTTTTTGACCCTGAGACACTGAAATGATAAACATTTGCTGTATTTTTTAGTTAACTTTTTAGGTATCTACAAAAATCCACAAATATTTAGAAGTAGACTAGGGGAATAGAGGTGTATTAAATATTTAAGTGAATGCAGATATATATTAAGAATAAAAGGCTACAATTAGCATCCTAAACAAAAACCTCAAAAATCTAGAGAAAGAATATAAATGAACCTGAAAAGTCACAGAAGGAAGGCTATATTAAAAATAATAGTAGAAGTCAATAACAAAGGAAACAAAAACAAGTTCAAATAATCAATAAAACCAGGAACTGGTCCTTTAACAGAATAAACAATATAAACAAAGCATTATCTAGAGTCATGAGGAAAAAATAAAATCACTTTATTCCCATTGTTCATCGATTTGCTCGAGTGGGCACTAGTAACATCTCAATGAGTCCTGTTACAAGCAAGTGTAACCCAAAGGGCATCTACTTGCTCCAGGGACAGGAGGAGCCTGAAACCATTCTTCAGGTCATGGAACTGAAGTCCATAATTGTTACTAGATTTTGGCATAACGAGTAAATAAAACACAGGTAGCTTGCCAGGCTTTACCGTGTAGGTGGTATAGTCTCAGTGAAGGCTCTCAAGTCGAGCATTTACTGATGAAACTTAAAGGGAGAAGATCAGGTTTTCTCTTGGATGGAGCACTGAGGGACTATGGAGTCTGGATGTTGAGAAGACTGACTGCATGATGTGTGGTTTGCTCTGGCTTCTTGCTAGGCTTACTGGTATCAGTTAAAACCTGTCTAGAAATGCTTACTATGTATAAATGTAAAAGAACTTGTGAAGAACCTTATGCTAAAATCATCATCCTCTAAATATATTGCGCAGCCACTTTGCGGCTGTGCGCCAAGGGACATGTGGGTCTGGCATGGGTGGGTCTCTCTCTTCCAGGGCAACTGGTATGGAGGCGGAGGAAAGGGCAGGGCCCAAAACTCCACTCCTAGTCTGGCCAGCATGGTCTCTCCCCCGCTCATGAGAGCAAACCTTTGGAGCAATGTTGGACTTGACCAGGGGCTGGCTGAGCCCCTTAACAGGAGGTCAGCTCCATGGGTTGCTTCCATGTGGGGCCGGGTCAAGCAGCACAGCTGTGGTTCTGAAGTGGATGGGTCTGGATCTTTTCCTGGGTTGCAAATTAGCTGAGTCTGATGTGGGTTGGTCTCTCTCTTCTGGGGCAACTGGCATGGAGGCAGAGGAAAGGGCAGGGCCCAAAACTCCACTCTGAGTCTGGCCAGCATGGTCTCTCCCCTGCTCATGATAGCAAACCCTTGGAGCAATGTTGGGCTCTGCCAGGGGCTGGCTGAGCCCCTAACCAGGAGGTAAAAAAGAAAATATTCAAGTTAATTGGGGCATAGACAAAAGGGGAGAAATTACAACTTATCCCTTAGAAATTCAAAACATAATGAGAGGTTACTATGCAAAACAGATAAGTAAGGAAAATGAAAAAGAATTGTGAATCTCCCCAAGAACAATTACGATTGATGCACTAGTGAATTCTATCAAATCTTTAGAGATTTACTGTCCATACTCTTTGAGCTTTAAAATTTTGAAGACACACTTTCTATGAAGATAACATTATACTAATACCCAAACACACAGAGAAACTTACAGAGAGAAAATTTCAGACCAACCTCCTTGATAAATTTTGCTTATGCAAAAATCCTTAACAAAATCTTAACTGACCAAGGGGGCCAGAGCAATAGTCCAGCAGGGCATTTGCCTTGCATGTCGCCAACCCAGGTTCCATTCCCAGCATCCCATATGGTACCCTGAGCACCACCAGGAGTATTTCCTGAGTGCTGAGCTAGGAGTAACCCCTGAGCATTGCCAAGTGTGACTCAAAAAGAAAAAAATCTGACCAAATCCAACAATTTATCAAAAAGTCCTATATCCAATCAAGTCAGGTTCATTTTAGAAATGCAAGGATGTGTTCAAAATACACAAAAATATTAACAAAATGCACAAGTTTAATAAAAAAATAGATTTCAAAGTCATATTCAAGATATGATACTTCTGGGAAATACAGCAAAATAAAAAAACAGATTGGACTACATCAAGTTAAAGAGTTTATTTATGCATGGCAAAGAAACATGAGTTAAAACTAAAAGACTAAATAAGCAAATATTTTATTCAACATGAGATAAGGTTTAGTATTAAGAAACTATAAAGTCTTCACAATGATCAACAAAAAATTCCATAAACACTAAACATTTGGAGAGAATATGCACAGACCCTTCTCAAAGGAAAATAGGCCGATGGCCCGTAGACACATGAAAAAGTGATCAGCATCACTTATTAGGGAAACCAAAGTCAAGATGACATGAGATATCATCCCACAATAGTGAAAATGGCACATAATAAAAAATAATAGGAACACTTTTTATTAGCAGGTATAAGGTGGGAATGCTGTCTGGTTCAACTCCTCTGAAAAATAGTACAGGGAGTTTTCAGTAAACTTGGAATTAAGCTAACATATGACACAGCAACACTCACTTTTATTCATCTACTATAAGTCAAAAAACCTTTCATTCAAAATGACATATGAACATTATTACTCATTGCAGCACTTAGCAAAATATCTAAGAAAGGATATCAATGAAGATGCCCAACAACAGATGAATCTTTTATGAAGATGTGGTATATGTACGCAGTGGAATACTATGCAACTCCAAGGAGTGATGCAATCGTGCATTGGGCTCCAATCTGCTTAGAACTGGAAGATAACATGTTGATTCAAGTAAGCCAGAAGAAGGTCAAACTGAATGACCTCACATGTCATTGGTATATAGAAGAACTGATGAGGAAATGTAATAAAGGAGAAAAATCAAGATCACCCTTGACTCCAGAGTTCAGACAGAAGGGCAGAGATGGACAGATAATCAGGGATGGTTCAAAAAGATAAGGAAAACAAGTCATGGAGGAATAGGGTTGAGGAGCTTCGGGTATGCAATTGATGAGTGAGAATGGGATAGTTGTATATCAAAAGCACATACTCAACAACATTGAAAACGTGAGCTCTAAAATACAATCACTGAACTTTGAAATGTTCCTGAAATGGTGGCAGGGCTGTGCAGGGAGAAATGTGGGAGTTGGAGAGAGCATGGGAATGATGATGGAGGGATTGATTTTGGAATAGTGTATGCATTTTAGTTAACATTCAGTGATTTTTATTAAAAACGTCTGTTAAGGAAGTATTAAGGAAATCTGACATAAGATGTTGGAAATAAAAGAACTATTGTAAATTTTTCTAATTTTACATGTTGTTCTCAATTGACAAACTAATATAATAGTGTGGGTAAAAATATGCTTCTAAAAATTCTCTAATTAGCATTCCAAGAAGCACTTTTGGCTAATATAAATATGCTTTAAACATTAAAAATTAGTCCATAGATAAACTAAAATGAATGAAAGTCAGCCAGAAGTAGAGTATCATGTAACTTGAATATTATAATCAATGTAACTTATTGAAAACTGATAAAAATTAGATGGCCAATTTTTCAAGAATTCAAAATCTGATTAAAAAGTTCAAAATTACTTCCCAAAGAAAGGGTTGACTTCATTGCTATTGATTTAACCTGAAGCAATCTAAGTGCAAACACTTCTGTATTTGAAACTTATGAAATAAGCAGCCTAAAATTAAAAAGAAAAATGATAACTGTGAATACTGTCGAAGTTTTATAAACTCAGAGTTATAATAAACCCTGTGAGACTTTATATTGGTATTTATAGATATAAAATTATGTTTTAAACTATGCTCCTTTCTCTATGTTTATTTTTTATTTAATGATAGTGTAAGAAAAGCACCAATTTTCAGTAAAATAAATTTATGCTTCCGGGCCCGAGGAATAGGATAGTAAGCATGGTGCTTGCCTTACACACAACTGGTCTGGATTTGATCCCCAGCAGCTATATGATGGCCTGAGGCCCACAAGAAGTCATGCTTGAGTCCACAGCTAGAGTAAGTCTTGAGCACAGTCAGTTTTGACCCAAGAGGAAAAAAAAAGGCAAACAAAATGATGCTTTTAGGTCCTGGAAGATCAATCAGAGTCTTAAGGCAACAGTCCTAAATCCCAACCCCTATCCTGCCAACTAGGTTCTAGGTTATTTTGTTTGTAGTTCTGTTGTCCCTACCTGAGTGAGTAGCAGTCACAGACAGCTACTCCACCTGCATTGACAGTATCCATAGGAGGACAGTGATTGTATCTGTGCTGTGGATTAATCAGTGACACAGATCATCAATGGACCCAGTCTTCAGATACCATTTACATTTGGGTTTTGAGATCCTGGACGGAAAAATTAGAGTTGACTACTGGATTATCCCACCCGCATGACAGAGCGTGGCAAGCTACCCGTGTCATATCTGACATGCCAGGTACCAGTAACAATTATAGACCTCATTCCCATGACTTGATGGAATGGTTTGAGGCTCTTTATGTTCCTGGAGCAGGCAGATGCCCTTGGGCTATCTAGCATGTGACAGGACATATGGAGATGTTACTGGTGCCTGCTCCAGCTAATCGATAAACAACAGGAAACAAATGATCAAGTGATCAAGTGATCCTGCCAAATGCACTGAGGTGGTCTTCACAGTCCCACCGCTTGTAATCCTTAGTTAGAAGGGTCCTGCAGAGAGCTCATTGGATTCTGAAGAGACTCGAATATCCCACTCCCTAGCAGCCCCCTAGAGGAAGAACAAAATAAATGAATAAAAAAATTAATATTTCAACAATGTTTATCATCATAGATTAATTTCCCAACTGAGTTCTGACTCCTACTTTAAGCTTTATGCTGTCTTATATGTATATGGATAAAGCAATATGGAATTTTGGACAATTACCATTTCTCTACTTGTGGTTTTGTTTTTTTTTGCTTTGATTTTCAGTGAACAATAACTTGTAAATTATTCAAAATTTTATTGAACTCTTCCTAATGTTACCGAAAGAAAGCACAATTAGTATTCTTTAATCAAAACATGATATCTAAACATTTGCATGTATTGAAGAATTTTCACTAATGTAATTACGGTTCTCAGAGTGTGATTTCTGGATGCCAGATACAGCATCTGTGGAGAAACTTCTATGCAAGTCAATTATTGGACTTCATGCGGATATTCTGAGTCTGAAATTCTAGATCGGACTGTGAGAATTGTCTTTCATTATATTCATTATGTGAGTAGAAACAGGTAATGTTTGAGGTCCAGTCTGAAGAAGAAACTGTACTGATGAAAACAATTAAGATTGTCTACACATATTTGGAAAAACTACATGCTTAGTCAAAAGGAGGAGGAAGTTTTGATTCAGATGTACTAAAAGCCAGTTTCAGGGGTTGGAATGATAGCCCAGAAGGTAGGGTGTTTGTCTTGCACGTGGCCGGCCTATACCGGCCTGGGTTCGATCCCGGCATCACATATGGTGTCCTGAGAACCAACAGGAGTAATTCCTGAGTGCAGAGCTAGGAGTAACCTCTGAGCATCGCCTGGTGTGACCCCAAAAAAAAAGCAAAAAATAAAAGAAAATTAGCTCATGGATGGGGAGAATTAACATTGTCAAGATGGTAATACTCCCTAGAGCTTTGTACATATTCAATGCAGTTCCTATAAAGATTCCCATGACATTCTTTAAAGAAATTGACCAAAAACTCCTGAAATTCATATGGAATAATAAGCCCCCACGGATAGCTAAAGCAATCCTTGGGAAGAAGAAGATGGGAGGCATCACCTTTCCAACCTCAAACTGTACTACAAAGCAGCAGTAATTAAAACAGCGTGGTACTGGAATAAAAACAGACCTGTGGACCTATGGAATAGAGTTGAGTATCCTGACACCCACCCTCAAATATATGACCAGTTAATCTTTAGTAAAGGTGCAAAGAGTCCAAATTGGAGTAAGGAAAGCCTCTTCAAAAAAGTGGTGCTGGGAAAACTGGACAGCTACATGTAAAAAAATGAATTTGGACCTGTGTCTAACACCTTGCACAAAAATCAGATCACAATGGATTAAAGATCTCAATATCAGACCTTATTCCATAAAGTACGTTGAAAAAAATATAGGAAAAACCCTCCACGACTTTGAAGCTAAAGACATCTTCAAAGGTAAAACACCATTAACAAAGCAACTAGAAGAAAATATAAACATATGGGACTACATGAAACTGAAGAGCTTCTGCACCTCGAAAGAAACAGTGACCAAGATAGAAAGACAGTCCAAACAATGGGAAAGAATATTCACCCAATACCCATTTGATAAGGGGTTAATATACAGGATATATCAGGCACTGGTACAGCTATATAAGAAAAAAAAACAGCCAACCCCATTAGAAAATGGGGGAGAAGAGATAAACAGAAACTTTGACAAGGAAGAAATCCAAATGGCCAAAAGGCATATGAAAAAATGCTCATCATCACTAATCATCAGAGAGATGCAAATCAAAACAACAATGAGATATCACCTCACACCACAGAGAATAGCCCATATCCAAAAGGGTAAAAGCAACAAGTGCTGGTGTGGATGCAGGGAAAAGGGGACTCTCATACATTGTTGGTTGTAATGTCAATTTGTACAACCTTTCTGGAAAACAATATGGACATTCCTCCAAAGACTAGAAATTGAGCTCCCCTTTGACCCAGCCATACCACTCCTGGGAATATACCCTGGGAAGCCAAAAACACACAGCGGAAACACAATCCGCACTTTTATTTTCATAGCCGCACTATTCACAATAGCCAGAACCTGGAAACAACCAGTATGCCCGAGAACTGATGACTGGATAAAGAAACTATGGTACATCTACACAATGGAATACTATGCAGCTGTCAGGAAAAATGAAGTTATGAGATTTGCCTATAAGTGGATGGACATGGAAAGATCATGTTGAGTGAAATTAGTCAGAAGGAAAGAGAGAGACATAGAATGGCTGCATTTATTTGCATGACATAAATATACCAGGTGATCTTACCAAAAATGGAAATTGCCACAAGCGCGTGGGAGTCAGAGGTTAGGTAAGATAGAGAAGGGAACATGTTTGAATAAATGTCAAAAGGTCTGATACCAACATAGAACTGAGCATTAAATACAGACAAAAAATGCAAATGATGGCTTCTAAGTGTACCGTACTGCAACCCACAATGTGTAGGAGAAGGAGGAGAGAGAGAGGGAGAGAGAGAGCAGATAAAGAACCTGCCATTTAGGCAGGACGTGGGAGGGGGAGGGAATTGGGAACATGGGTGGTGGGTGATGGGCACTGGTGGAGGGCGGGGTGCTGGAACACTGTGTGACCAAAACCTCCAAGCGTGAACAACGTTGTAATTGTATATCTCACGGTGGTATAATAAAATGTTAAAAAAATTAAAAAATTACGCCAATTTCATCAATACAGGCTGTTTTACTGTAATAATAAAAAGTAGTCTTTAAAAAAATACTGTGTAGTGGCAGCCAAAACATTATTCTATATCCTAAAATTAACACTACAATTAAAGGGATTTTTCTGAAGAGCTGGAAAGATAATCAAAAGGGTAGTGCACTTGCCTTGCACACGTCTGGTATGAATTCAATTCACTGTACTCCATAGTACACCCCAAACCTCCATAGTTGGGTTCCATGAGATCCAGTCAGGAGCAAACCCTGAGCACTACTGCCTGTAGTGCTAATGCCTGAAGCCTCAAAATCTTCGGGGTTGGGGGACAGGTGCAAGAAGTTTGCAGAATAAAATATAAACTCTATAGAAAAACTTTTGTTTTGAGCCATTTGATATGCTAACAACATATAATATACCTGTAAATCATTTAACACTACATATATAGTGAATACATGTGCTTTTGCTGTAAGTGCTGTATGTACACAATTAGAACACCATCTCTTTTGGAGAGCTAAATTACATAACTGATCAATTCAATGTACTGTGGGACAAGAATCAGTTTTCTATGAATAAGAAATAAAAGCTTAGTCTATAATATTATGGAGAGACTAAAACAAATGCTTATTTTATGAAACTCTTATATATATTCTTAGTGACAGAAACACATGGTAGGTAAAAATCAACTAAACTAACACAGTTATGTTACCTATTTCTGCCTTTAAAATCATCATAAAAAGGCTTTCAAAATAAAAATATTAGCATCTGGCTTTATAGTCACTTAATATTTTCAATCATTTTGCTCTTTAAAATAAGTCCACAAATTTTGCATTTGGACTATGCATTTGAATTTAGAAATGTTGGCAACTATTTTTATATGTATCCAATGGGATACATATTGACTGTTCACTTTACAAATCAATTTGTCACAATATTTCTTTCAATAGAAATCTTCTAGCATACTACCATGTGATTTGATTTATAAGTTATGATTTATATGCTTTTCCAGAGAGTATTACAACTTCTTGACATGTAGAGTGCATTTTAAAACTAATTACATAAAAAACATGTTTTTTAAAATTGTGCACCAGAATTTTGATAACACTTTTTTTCTAAAATGATTATTTTAAGGGGATTAGGCTGATACACTCATGTTGATGCTACATAAAAATATATTTAAGTCAGAACTTATTTGATAGTTAAGTAGAGTGTTTTTGCAACCAGTCTGTTTCTCTTCTAAATAAAGTATATATTTGATATTACATCTTTCTGCCAGATTATATGACAAGCAATATTCAAATGACAAAATCCTCCTGTATAAATATGCTTCTACTGTAGTGCCAGATTATGACTTTTCAATTACCATATGTTTCTAAATGTTTATTTAGGGTTTTGGAAGCTGTGTGAATTTTTCTGCAAGCAATCAAATAAAGTAAACCCTTATTTTGATAATACTCTAAATGTATAAAGATTGAAAGGTAATAGAAAAATAATCTTTATACTTAACATTGACAGACTTTAGATAAAATATTTTGACCTATTCAAAACTAAAATCAGTTCAATAATCACTCACAATTAACACCAATAAAATAAAAACAGTGAGATTTCTGTCAGAGAAGTACATTTCCAGTAGATTTATTAAAATGTTGGTGAAAATCAGCAATACTTGAAGCTTTTAACAGCTGTATTAAAAAAAAGACTTCAGTAGACATCTTTTCAAAAGCATTGCATAAAACTGTCAGAAACATACTTAAGTCATGTTCCATGTTTGATTTGAAATGGTTTATATTGATTTTTAGTACATCTGAAGCATAAATTTCTGGACTTCAGAATTAAAGTAGAAGTCTGTTCAACTGACCTAGTTCAAGCATTGTTTATGTATCTTTCAATTACTTTCCATCACTGTTAAAAATATTTTTAATTAATAAAGCTAGAGTTATCACTTCTTATGTTGTTGTATCCCAAAGTGAAGAACAAAGAATTAAATATTTATCATTTTGTATATTAGATGGCTATAGATATTGAATATTAAAAAGCAAGTCCAGAATTCCTACTGCATCGCTTCATGGGCACAGCTCAAACTTGTCAGGAGCAAAATTATCCATTGATTGCCCAAGAAAACACAGGACATATCTCAGACACTCTTTTTTAATTTACAAAAGTCTTTCATCATGAATTTCATGCTAAATTAGTTTTGAATTATAGTTCAGAATGTTAAGCAAAATAAAAATGTAATTTTAAAAAAAGACAATGCTTAATGTTATTGAATTTTACTATCTATGAAAATATACCTGTCTAAAAACTTTAAATGTTTAATTTGGCTGAGATGTAAGCTTCCGGATATATGGATTAGCATGGTTTCTGAAAAAATATGACTGGGGGAGTAAAATATCATGGGAGCATGTACTTATCCTTTAGTTTGTATTTAATTTAATTTTAGACACTATGTCTTACAATATTGTTAATGATAAAAATCATGAATAACAGACATAGAGAAAATCCTCCAATAGTGTCAATTTCCCTTCACTATGTTTCAGTGTCCTATACACACCACTCCGTGCTCCCCTTCCCCAATGTAATCTGTCTTTCTCTAAAAACCAGTTCTCATTTTATTTAGAGGCATTTATTATACACTTAATAGGTTTTGTTACATCTATTTTATGAGAGAAAATTCAGTGTCAGATGAATTGCATTATTTCATCTTTTCTTACAGCTGAATAGTATTCCATTGTGTATTTGTACCATAGATTCTTTATCCAATCATATGTTCTTGAACATTTGGGGTTTTTTTTTTCAGATTGTGGCTACGTGAATAGCACTGCAGTGCAACATAGGAGTGCAGATGTCTTTTCTAAATGGAGTTTTGACCTTGAATTAGACACCGAGAAATGAACTTGCTGCCCATATGAAAACTTGATTCTTATTTTTATGATGTGTCGATATTGTTTTCCAAAATGCTAAAGCCGTGGACATTTCCACCAGCAGTGAATGATGCCTCCTTCTCACCCACATCCAGACTACATCCAGTTAATTTTGTTCTTTGTGATGTGTACCAATCTCACTAGTGTGAGTGATATGTCATTGTTTCTTTGATATGCATTTTCCTGACACAGAGCAACTTTTTATAAAACTTTTAGGCACCTATATGTATTCTTTGAGGCAGTTTCTGGTCATCTCTTTCCTCCTTTTTAATGAGGCTTGTTGATATTTTTTCCCTGTAAAGTTCTCTCGCCATCCCAGCAGAGCCTTGCAAGAAGCCAGAGGAACCCCCCACACCATGAGGGCTGCCATTTTCAACCTCGAGACTTCACAGCTATCAGAGATCCACCCTGCAGAAAAAGCTGATCACAGCCCTGCTTGTCACAGTCCCACCCTACAGTCATCTATTTCAAGCCCAGGTATGCCTGATCCAGAGACACAAGAGACATAGGGTAGAGCTGCTACCGGCTCTCTCTGTGCCCAGCTGATCATGAGGCTCCCAGGAGGGAAGGTGTGTTATAGCCCCAGCCTGCCATCCCAGCAGAGCCTCAAAAAGAAGCCAGAGGAATTGGTATCACAATACTATTATGCTCATGTCAAAATTTAATAACTAAGTTCTTTGCCAATGTAAAAAATATTTTCTCCTCTTTATCTTTCTCTATCCCATCATCTTTTATTTTCTTTATATTAATACACCTAAGTTACTTCTAAAAAATTCCATGTTTTAAGAAATTATAATTTACATGAGGCAGTTCTGCCTGGGTATTTCACATATTAATACATCATTTATGTTTCTAAAACTATGTAAATACAGAGAAATCTCAACAAATTCAGAGAACCTGTAGTCAAAAAACACATATCAAGCGTAAAGTTACATTTGTATCATATATATATTTCCTTGTAAAATTAAATTAGCGTTTTCTCTTTTATTTCTATCTAAAGTTAAAAGCAACATTACATTAGAATAAGTAAAAATTTCACATTATACCGTGAAAACAAATTCATAGTGGTGAGATCAATTATTGCAATAAAATTTTCTATGGTTTGCTAATTCTATAAAATTAAGTGAATTCCATCACAATAAAGTTGACTGGGGGCCAGAGTGATAGCACAGTGGGGAGGACGTTTGCCTAGCATGCAGCCGTCCTGCGATCGATCCCCAGCATCCCATATGGTCCCCCAAGCGCTGCTATGAGTAATTCCTGATAGAAGAGCCAGGAGTAAACCCCTGAGCATTACCGGTGTCATCCAAAAAGAAAAAAAAAAGATGGCTTAACAATATTCTTTTTGTTGTAGGATGTATGTATATATCAAAATTATTTCTTCTTGCTGCCACCTCCTCCTCCTCTTTCAGTTTTGGGCTAAATGCGGTGATATACCTGGCGCTGTGCGTAGGAGTCACTCCTAGTGGTGTTTGGGGGGACGCTATGTGGTCCTGGAAATTGAACTAGGGTGATGCATGCAAGGCAAGCACTTAGCCTTTGTACTATCACTCCAAACCTACAATCAGTATTTCAAATAAACTTCTTTACTTGGTTGATTGCTTCTAGTATTTATTAGTAAAAATGTGAATTTTATATACTTTATCCGATTATCCTATTTAAGAATTATTAATTCCTTGCTTTTTTCCCAACTCTTAATACTTTCAGACATGTTTAGGTAGATACATATGCTCATGAATAGATGTTTAATTTATCACTGTCTCGCTCTTACATTAGAAGAAAAATTTATGAAGAGTTGGATAAAAAATCCCCATTTGTCTATTCCAATTGTATTCACACCTCAGTATCTATCAGGATAATTGAAATGAACCAGGGTATCAGAAATGTATGAATTTATTCATACTAATATTTACTTTTACTAGCTTCTTATGTTATTATATTTAATATTGTAATTATTATTTAGTCTGGGAGCAATTCACTTTGGTTTTCAGGGATTACTTCTGGTTCTGTGCTTGGGGACTCTTCCTCGTGGTGTTTTACGGGCCATATACGGTGCTGATATAGAATCATAGTAGGCCACATTTTAGAAAAGCACTTCAAATTCTGTGCTACCTCCCAGGCCACTTTCATTTTTTTTCTTAATGTTGGGTGCATAGAAAGTGCTCAGTTAACATTTGTAGGTACAAATCAATATATTCACAATAGTACCGTTTCATAAGGTTATTATTTCTTTGGTTTCCTTATTTGCATAAGATATAAATGCTAGGTTCTGGCTCGAGTTACTTTTCTCATCACAGCCATCACTTTTGGACAAGTCCATGTTCTCTCTCTGTTGAACATGCATCTCTCTCTTCCTATTTGTCTAAGAAGATTTCCTTAAATAAAGATATTTTATTTTCTCAAAGAAATTGAATTTCTTCTTTTATATTAACTTTTAATTAACTTAATATCTCAGTTCTTTAGGAAATTGCTAAATAATTAGGCAGGATTTAATCCATGAAATGAATCATGCCTCTCTCAAAAAGAGGGCACTGACATATTAAGATTCTCATTTGAAATCTGATATAAGATTAATGATTATAATCACAAATCCTGCAACCAAATAGAATTGTCTATATCTCAGCTACTCTTACCATTAGTATGTGATTTTGTGCAACATAAATATAGCTATGCCATGGTCCCATGTGTTAAATATTATAAAATGACTTTGATTTATTAAATTCAAAGAACTTAGTAGATTTCAAGAACTGTCTATAGAACAGCTAAAATAACAGTTTTTATATCAATTTTAAATAAGTATATTAGAAGGAAAATTCTAGAAATAAATTATTAGAAGTTAACTTTGAAGAAAGAGTCTGACTATAGTATCACTTAACAATGTGCCATATTTTGAATTATTTAATTTCTTGGTAACTTAATTATCTCATTTATGGACTTGAGATTCTAGCAATACTCCTTACCATAGAATAATTTAATGATTCTGAGTCTGAAAAGTGTTTGAAACAGTCAATTAAAAACAAAAAAGAAACATCCTAGGGGCCAGGTGAGAGGTTCTGGAGCGCATGTGCAACAGGCCCGGTGTAGATGATGCCTCCCAGCCTATCTGGCATCTACATCCCGGTGCCACACCCTTGGGAGCTTCTGTGTGATTGCACAAAAGACTCAAGAAAACCAAATGGCCTCTGCGGATTTCGGCCTGCCTGAGGAAGGGACGGAACATACTCGACAAGTGTGCCGCAAACAGCCTGCTCCCTGTAACCTGAGTGAAGAGGACCTATTTCAGAACCTCCCCTTCTGCAAGCTGCTCTTAGGTTCTCACAGCACGGATGAGAGTGGCCTAAGCCTCACCCTCGCCAAGAGCAGAGACAGAAGCAAGTTCGAACGCACAAGACAGCAGGGCTGTGGTCTGGATTTACAGTCATTCACCAGTGCTCAACACAAAAGAACTAAAAACACTCCCTTAGTTCAGAGATGCCTCCCCAGAAGCAGCGGAGTTCAAAAGGCCCTGCTCGGGTGGATCACACAGCTCGAGAAATGCTGCAGACCAGAGGAGCGCAGCCGACAGTGGTCCTGCTAGGTGAGACCAGCAGGAGGACGCAGGAGCCAGTAGAAGGAGCACGCTGTGCTGTTGAACGCCACCAGCCCCAGGCTTCTCCGTGGGGGGGCCACCAGCTCCCAGGTGCTTCTCCGCTGCCTGGCCTTGGTGCAGACACTGCCTCAGAGCACCGGCGACAGACACAGTCTGAGCTGGATGGTGGCGCCCAGTACCTGGGGCCATGGTCCTCGTGCTGAGCATGGAGATGCTAAACATTTTGTCTGACACACTGCTAAGAAAGTGGAATTCCATTGCCTAGTAAGGGGCTGTTTGGAGGGAGCCATTCTCCTACAAAAACAGGTCATGGAGAAGTTCCCCACAGGTCCTGGACACCTCTTAGTTCCTTGGGGAGGAGTTTGACAGGCTGGTGAAAGAACACACACAACTGAAGCCGATGACAGACAACAGGCACTGGGTTATCCAGTTCAACAAGGCTGCCGCTGAGCACGGAGGACACGCCTCTTCACAGCACAGGCCTTCTCTTCCTGCTGATGGACCATCTCTGTGTTCACTGGAGGAGTGTGGGCTGCCTGGTATGAAACACAGCAAGCACTTAGGCACCTCTTAATTTTTCTTCAATTTTTTACAGTGACTAAAATCTGCTTTCTCTTTTCTGGAGAAAGCAGCCAGGTAATGTAGTTTCATATGAGCAGATTTCAATAGTCGCCCTGTTATGCGATTATTTCTGGAATACAGAATAAAATGATAACATGCACTCACACACACACACACACACACTCTAAAACGAATTATTTTGATAATGATTAGATCAGTGAAATCTAGTGAAAATCCTACAACAGTACTAAAATCATATGGCAGAATTTTAAAGGTAATATGGTGACATATTTTCTAATTTACAGGCACTCGAAATGTACTTTTATAGTAATTTTTACTAGGCCAGAGTGATAGCCCTAAATGCTGGAGTTCCATCCTCAGTATCACAGTCTGAATACTGCAGGGTTCGCTGATCCTAGCACTCCTGGTATTATCACGTCATAGACCCGCACATAAAACTGTCAGTACTAATCTGCAAGCTCTGTAACACTGCCAGTAAACACTGGCCCTTAATCATTGTGGTGAGGACCCCTAAACAGGCTTCAGTCAGTAATAAAAAGTAGTAAAAATGTGCTGACATGAAATCAAGCTTCTATCAGTGTCAGAAAAAATCATATGTTATTCATCAATATACATTATTATTATCAATACACATATCCCTATCAAATGCATTTATTATTAAGTCATACAACAAGTTTAACGGACTGTTATGCCTACCTGTTGGATTTGATAGGAGTGAAATAAGCTATCCTTTTGAATTCAGAAATAGCTACAGTACATTTGTTATCATTTAAAGTTGGAGTATGCATTTTTCCCCTTTGGACAATTTACTTTGTTTTACCATTCCCCTACATTTTAGTGTTGCTCTAGTTAGAGCTTTAAGTGATGAATGACAACTTTAAAACAAAATAGAGCAGCTAGAAAAATTGTGAAGGGAGTTATAAATTAAACCCTTTGTAAAACAAACTATTGATTTTCTAAGGGTTGCTAGGCAACTATTATGAAGCACATTGCACTTCCCTTCATTTTAATGAGTTTCATCAAAATATGTACAAGTATGGTAGTTATTTGAGGTTTATATTAGACATAGTCTTTACTTTTTAGTGAAAGTAGTACTGAGTTAATAAACTTTTCTTTTATAGATGTTATTATATTATCTAGGTATTTCTATAAAGTAATTTGAAAGTCTGTGTACCAGAACATAATTATCAGGAAAATTATTTAAGGTCATTTTTATAACTAATCTATGGCAATATAGTTAATGCCCAGTCAGCAAAACCTTGGTACAGTCTTTATTCCATTCAAAAAATTCTATTAATTCTTATTGTTGCACTTTAATGAAAACATGATTCAACATTCTCTAACCTTTGACCACTTCCTTTAAGCAGTGACCATGTGACCAATAGGTACATGAGTCATTTTAACTTTAAATATTTAGCCTCATATTACCACAAATGATAAGAAAAGGAAGGAATTGAGGGTTATGAGAGCCGTACAATTATTTTTAAAAAAGCCTAACTAAATTCTCGATATTGGTAACTTAATTTTGTCTAATTTTGTCTACTCTCCTGGCTATTTTGTGATTATTCCCTTGAACCAGCTTCATACTCTCTCGGATATTGGTTTTATTACCACATATATGTATATATGCATATATTTATATATGTTTATATGTGTATATAATGTGTATATACACATATATGTATGCATATATACATTATTTTTACATATACATGTATATAGGAGGCTACAAATGTATATATATGCATATATAACTGCGTATAAATGTATAAATGTGTATATACATACATTTGTAGCCTATATATATATATATATACATTTGTAGCCACCTATTCTTTGTTTTACCAGAAAATTACTTCTTCCTTTGATCAGTTCACAGTCACTTAAACTATATAATTATATATTTTCGATAAGCCATTTGCAAAGTAGAGTTGCAAGAAACAAGATCACAAAAGCTCCAAAGCATTACTCTTAGCAAATTGAGCATGGATCATATAAAATGCTACCTGTTCATATTTATTGGACTAAAATCTTGCTGTGTGAATTTTTCTGTGTACACAGGATGAGAGGAAACTTTGCCATCAAATGGAAATTTTAAATCAATATGAAACTCTAACAGATTTATCATCTAATTACAATATGAATTCAATTTTGGTCTTCCTTTTAGTCTAAGGTACCAATGACAAGTGGGCTAATTGTTACCATTAATAATTTTTTCTCAGGAAAAACTCCATTGACTCCATTTTTGTCAATATGACACAATTTTAAATTGACTAAATAGTAAACATTTTTTCAAGGCAATATTTTTTATAACAAAACTCTCCACACATTATAGGCATGTGTTAGCAGCAATGTCTAAATTGTACTCAGCCATTATTCTTTTCAATAAAACTTGTTCAAATGTAATAGTTAAGAAATTATAGTAGATATTTAGCTGCTTCAATTTAGTCAGATCCATATTATTCTAATATTGTTTATTTAAAATTTCCTTTAACTTGAATCACTCCTAGCATCAGTTTAAGAGTGTATTAATTCATAAGTTTGATATGCTGGTTAATACGTCATTTTCACCAAAACTATATTGATTATATAAAAATATTTTCATAAAGAATAATAAGGAAAATACTTTGATGAACTACAGATAATTCAGTCTATCAGAAATGGAGATAAAAATAAAGCTGTATATAACACAAAACCCTTTTTGTCAATTATATTATGCATAGAAAGAATTTATTTTCACATCTACATATATTTATAATAAAATAACCTTTAAAGAAAATCTCATATAGATTTGGAATTCATAGTTCTAAATTTTGTTAATATATTAGTTTAATTAATTGCAGTATGTTAAACTTTTTGAAGTAGCGACTAATAAAGGAGGAAAATGTGGTAAATTTCATGACAACTGTATGAGGGCATGTGTGTGTATGTATGCATGAATGATATACAGTCCACTACCCTTTGTTTTATCAACTTCAATTATACAAAAGCATGGATAATAGAGAGTTAACTCTAAAAGATTTTAAATTAACTGGACAGGAAATTCAAAGACAATTCCCATATTGCTGCTAGAACATTAAATATTCTTATGTAAGTTTAAGGTCAAAGAGATGAAATATAGATAAGGTACTTAGATTTCTACCTAGGTTTTCGGATGCCCTTTTAAGTAGACAGTTAACATTAAATGCATAGCTATAAATCCTATTTAAAATAACCCACTTTATGTTACATTTTATCTCTAGAATCATTTAACTTTTCCCATTAAAATCATGCCCCTAAAAAAATCCAGCTGCTATAATGTGTAATGTTTTATGGTGTCATTTAAACCATACTTTATCTTTGTTTGAAAACACATATATGCATTCATGCTTCCAAATATAATATTCAAATAAAATTAATGTTTCCATAAACCGTAGGGTTATTTGTTCTACATATTAACATGCTATTCTTTTATATTCAGTCATTCAGTCCCCCAATTAATTCCATTTTATCCTTAAATAATTTTCTTATGTATAATACTTATTATTGTAATGCTGAAATAATTACAAAAGTGTCACTAAAGAATACAACTTTTACTATCAAGTCTGCCTTCTCCTGTATCTAAGCTCCCATAAACCAACTTATGCAGTCTATGTTTATATAGATATACTGCTTGCTTTTTACAGTGTGCCTTGCTCACCCACACAGTCTTTGACTTTGTAGTTTGTCTTCTTACTTAATGTGTCTTTTTCTTATATTTTTGGGAACTTCAATAAATATAGGTTTTGGTTTGCTTTTTTGTTCTTTTGGGTGAGCCACATCTAGTGGTGTTTATTCCTGATGCTATATACTGGGATCAACCCTGGTCTGCTCTAGATCATATGTAGCTGCAGGGATTGTTGTTCCTGGATGTACCATACACAAAAAAAATCATATGACTTGCTGTACTGTCCTCCAATATCAAGCTGAATAAATTTTTATTATACAAACCAGCCCAAAATCAGATAATTCTGTTATTAGTAGTACTTTTTCTAACATTAATAAAACAATATCTGATAGTAATATTTTTTGTTCAGCCTCAGTGAAAATGCATAAAAACAAGTCACAGCTCATCCTCCTTTCTAAAAATGGTAAATTTAAAGGGTATAAATCTCAAGTATTTTCAGTTTAACCAATAAAAGTGTGAGATATATCCATATATAGATAACTGAAAGTGCATTCAAGTAATCAAGTGAAGCAATCATGCTAATAAAATTCATTGACTTTACTTAATAATATATTTATTGATTTTTTTAGTGTTAGCATCTGGCCAATAGTCTTTGCATGTATTCAATATGCTAAGAATCACATGCATTTTACAGATTATTTTATCTGATCCCTAAAATTACTCTAACTACAATCTTTCCTAATTTGCTTATCAGTTAACTCATCCTTTCAATTGTGTAGTAATATTTTTAACTATAATATTTGATCCAGCAGGATTTCTCTATCATGCATGTTAAAATGTATAAGTTTAGTGGTATACATATATGGGTGCATGATTAAATCTTGTCTAAAATTTAATAATCTTGTTATTTGGTTCATAAATAGCAAAGTAAATTCAATTAAAATATATACTACATACTTGATTAAAAATGGTTTCTCATTTAAGCTAATAATAACTGCCCTGATTGATTGTGCAATTAGAGTGTGTCAAGAAAGTATATTTATCACCGCATTGAATCTTTCCAGAAAATTTTTATTATCAGTTTTAATTGGTGAGGGACTTGAGAATTAAATAAGTTAGATAAAATGAATATTACTTTATTTCCTTAAGCTCATTTTAAAATGATATTCTTTACAAATATAATAAAGTGGTTAGATTTATATTTGACTGAATATACTAGTGTGCTAAATCAGTAAGCTGCTTCCTATGTCACTTTAATTCAAATCCTTAGGTAAACCCAATGTTATCTTCCCTTAACAACATACAGAAACACACAGATACACAAACATATACAGACACTAACCATATATTTATTTATACCTGGTCTAAATCAGCCTCCGATGTCTGGAAATTTTACAACTCATGTAATATCCTAAAGATAGACAGATAGATAGATAGATAGATAGATAGATAGATAGACAGACAGACAGACAGACATGACAGGCAGGCAGACAAGCAGACAGACAGAGAGAAAGAGAGAAAGATAGAGAGATAGATAGATGATAGATAGAGATGATAGTGATATATTGTTATATAGATGATGATATATGTAGATAAAGATAGATAGATAGATAGATAGATAGATAGATAGATAGATAGATAGATAGATAGATAGATAGATAGATAGATAGATAGATAGTCATCCTTATACTTCTATATAAACTGCTTTGTGATAATTTGATCAACTTCATATATCAATTTCACCTTACATATTTTATCTGTTTAAAATATTTGTCTTTTTATGATTATAACTTGTTGTAGATAAGGATTTGGTCTGTTTGGTCAGCCATTATATAGTTAGGGTGCTCAAAAGTTATAAGTGCTCAAATCTTATTTACAGAGTGAATTTGGTGACTGAAAATACATAAAAATGAATGCTTCTAAGGTCTATAATACATTGAAAACAATTTCTGTCAGGACAAAACAGAATATAGTTAAGAGTAACATAATTAGCAGACAAGCAAATGAAAATTTTTTGAACTCAGTAGAGTTGACTTTAAATTTATCTAAGTCCTATCTCTCACTTGTTATGTAACCAACGGCTAGTTGGTGCTTTATTTAAATCTTATGTCTGCTAAGATAAAATGCTAACAATACCTTTATTGTTTTATATTGGGTATTGAATATAAGATGTGGAGCACTTAGTATTCCTCTCTCTGTCTTACCTTACTTTATATATTTAGTTACCAATAAATATGCCATGTTTATCTTTCAAACAAGATCTCACTTAAGATTTAAGAATAGTAAAAGGCACTATTTATTATTATAATGAGATCACACACACAAACACACACAGTCTCTCCCTAAGTAAGTCAGAATAAGTGACAAGTGGGAATAATTGTTTACCTAAATGTATAATCTTATTTAGATATCAGAGTGACTTAAAGGTACAGAAAATGTGCTGTGCATCTTTTGTATCATTTCTAGAATTTGAAAAGCTAAAAACTAAAAATAAAAGCATTTTCCAAGGTTCTTTTTAATTTAGAAGTCTGAGTGTGTGTTTTGTTTCACAGTTAAGTTTAAGCTCAGTGTTTGGCTTAGAAGAAATTAAGTGAGGAGACTATAATTTCCTTTCATTTCAGCTCTTTATGATGTTTAGATTGCACAACAGAGGTCTGTACTAGTTTCTGCATTGATTCACTGCACAGCTATTTTCTTGGGCCCTGGATCTCAGTCACAGTGAGTATGTTCTTGAAGTCAGACTTAACAGTTCCTCAGCAAGATAGCTCTTTATAGAACGGTTCTTAGGGTTAGGCCTACAGGAGTTTCACATCATGAATAAACATCTAAGCTCTGGTATGAAATTTCTTTTTGCTAATGACAGCTGTTTCCTGTAACTTAAAGAACACTGATGTACCCATCTTACCAGTCTCCTGACTGATGCACAGAGAGCTGCTCCACTTAACACGAATGTCATCTTTGTATAAGTGGTCTTATCTAAACTGCTGAAATAGCATACCAAAGACTATTGAAACATGTCTTCAGTCATAAATCTAGAATTATTACTCAAATTTGTTGCTATTCAGGAGGTTTTACTTTAGCCCTACTGTGTGGCTAAATAGTTCAGGGAAACATATTAGCTCTCAAATGACGAGAAAACAAAAAAATTTCAAGAACTCCATACAGTCTTTAACACTTTTTAAAATAAATGCTTTTTTTGTTGTACTTGATTTTTGCTTCAGGGCCACGCCCATTTATGCGTAGGCTTGTTCTGCCCTCTGAGCCTGGATAATCATTCCTAGAGTGTTCAGGACAATCTCTAGACAATTTGTTTCTCCACCCAAAACCCCCCCCTCCTAATGGTTTTTTTTGGTAATTGTACTTTTACGAGACTCCCCCAAGTCTGTTTGTCTAGACCTAGCAGCTACCCTGTGGTACAGGCCTAACTTCTTTGCCCACACACTGTGTCTCTCTACCAGCCCACCATACCATTGTATATCAAAGTTGGGATATCATGCTTTGGGCTCACATTTGGAAGTGCTCTTTGATTTGATCTTTCTCACCTCTAGTGATATTCCTAACGAAGATAGCTTTTGATGCTAAAAATATATAGCACAATATAAACCAAGTTGTTCATAGTAAATATAAAGATACTGATCCTTACATTTTTTCCCTTACCATCTTATCTCTATATTCCGCCCCTCCTTCTCTTGTACTATATTCTTAGAAAACATCTATATCAGTTTTTATTCTTAAATTTGCTGACTCTTTTCTCTTCATAAAAATTATTGTTAATGTTTTTTGTTTTCTGACTTTTTGAAGCATTTTTAAAAAAGGAAAACTATATAAACTATTATATTCTATCTGGAGGTATCCAAAGTTGTTTCTTTTTTATTATCCTGCAAAGTGATTATAAGTATAAAAGGTTGTTTTTTATTTTTTTTTGGGGAAATTCTATAAAATGTACTTTGAACCAAACTGTTCATCACTCTTAATAGCAAATTTACACAATTTTTAATATTTATAAATATTATCATATTTATTAATAAGCCGTCAGAGAGTACTTACTCTGCCCTCTGCTAAGCCCCAGAGTCAGCAAACTTTTAGGCAAATATTTTCTTGAGGACTGAATGAAATGCTATTACTGACTTGAATATGATTAGAAATATATAAACTTTATGAGTATTAATACACAACATAAGGTGAGAGAAATGGTACTATAATTGGCATTAGAAGAGAGAATTTTCCCCATATGGTCCCCCGAACACCGCCGGAGTAATTCCTGAGTGCAGAGCCAGGAGAAACCCCTGAGCATTGCTGGTGTGACCAAAAAATAAAAAATGAGAGAATTTTAAGTATTTTAATTATATTTTCAAGTTTATTATTAGGACAAGTTTTATACCAATGAAAATACAGTATATTAAACTTTTCTCAAGTATTTTATCCTAGAAAGTATGTTTGCTGATATATGAGTATTTATTATACACATAAACAACTCATTTGTTAATAGGATCTGATCAATATCTTTGTGATGTCTAAAGAACTTATTTATTATAGTTACCAAAAAAAAATGAAGTCCTTAGGATATTGCAACCTATATAGACAAAATGGTCTCCTAAATGCACTTGATTACGTTCGAATTAATATCTTAGTAGTAGCCAAACTCTTTTATGTTGACAAAGCAAACCTAGTCAAAGAAGATATTTTAAGCACATAACTTTTTTTACAGATAAACACTACATAAATAATAATGATATAGCATTTTCCACACATATAAATTCAAATATAAAAGGCACAAAAGGGAAAATAAGAACATTAAAATTGCATTATATCGCCTCTGGCTTACACAAACTATTTCAAAGACGCAGTGACCTCGCTCATACAAAATTTTACAGAATCAAAATGAGAATATTTTCTGTAAGAAATTTCCAGAAAGTTTCTGTTTTAAAAAGCATTATGCCTCTAGGACTATAAATTTCACATAAAATACTAAGGAACTAGGAAACAAAGTAAAAGATCCCTGGAGACATCAATTCACTTAGATTTACTTTAAAATGTTTTTTAGGAAATGAGTTTCCCATAAAGGGACACTCAGGCTATCAAAACATCTACTAAAAAATAAAAGGAACAAAATATTTAATGACATCTCTCAATAACAAAAGTAATAAAGAAAACCATTGACAGCCAGTTTTAAAGGCAACACTTAAAATCTGGAGAATGAAATTAACTAATATTACATATATGTGTGTGTATATATATGTATATAGATAGACAGACAGACAGACAGACAGACAGACAGACAGACAGACAGACAGACAGACAGACAGACAGACAGACAGACAGACAGACAGATAGATAGATAGATAGATAGATAGATAGATAGATAGATAGATAGATAGATAGATAGATAGATAGATAGATAGATAGATAGATAGATAGATAGATAGATATCAGTATTGCATAAGTTTGTTGATCGATGACCATACAGGAAATGTTTAAAGATGTTTATTGGATCCAGAGAAATAGTACAGGGGTTAGAGTGCTGATTTGTGTATATTATATCCTGGTTCAGGCTTTGGTTTCAAATATGGCCTCCTGAGCAAGAGACAGTAGTTAGCCCAATGTGCCACAAGTGAAGAAGTATCTGAGGTAACAAGCAAAAACTTAAACAAATTGGCCTGTGCCTATAATTTGGGAAGTGAGATGACCTCTGAAACAAACCGCTCTGAAGAATCACTCTATGATGCTTGCTGTGGAGTTGAAATAAATGCCTTTTACGATATCAAGGAAATGTCCTTCAATTTCCATTTTTGTGGAGAGTTCACCATCTGCACTTCTATGTTCATAGCAACACTATTCACAAGAGCCAGAATCTAGAAACAACCTGAATGCCTTAGAGCAGATGAATAGACAAAGAAATGATGGTATATCTACACAATGGAATACTATGCAGCTGTTAGGAAAAACAAACTGTGCAATTTGTCTATAAATGGATGGATTTGGCAAGTATCATGTTGAGTGAAATAAACTAGAAGGAAAAGGACAGATATAGAATGACTGCACCTCTTTGTGGTATATAAAAAAGCATAGCGTGATACTAATATCCAAGGCCAGGCAAAATATGGATCAGGAGGATTTGTCAATTGGTGGAACCTACTGCAAGTGTGTGGGAACAAGAGGTTAGGTAAGACAGAGAAGGGACCAGTGTGCTAATACTGTTGGAAATGATAATGCCAGCCTAGAACTGAGCATTGTAAGTAGGGGAAAGGGATGTACATTATAACTTTTATATGTATGTATTGCAAGCCACAATGTGTAGGAGAAGGGACAGAGAGAGAGGGAGAGAGGAGAGAGAAAGAAAAAGAGAAAGAGAGAGAGAGAGAGAGAAGGCAAAAGTCAGGGACATTGGTTGGAAATGTGCAATGGTGGAGCGATGGGTGCTGGAACACTGTATAACTGAAACCTAATCATGAACAGCTTTGCAAATGCATATCTCATGGTAGTATAATACAATTTTGAAAAATACTAGCGATGTATTTGAAAAAAATGGGTAAGTGGGTTTTATTCAGCTGTATATTGACATTTGAATTTTGTTTAGACAGCACATTTTAAATTAATTAGGTCTGAGTTTTCTTAATTTCCTTTGTATATGGCAAACCTAACAAAAACAATAAATTTGTTTATACACACACAACACAAGAACCTCAGAACCTTGGGAGTATAATACTGCTCAATGGAGTCAGTACAGCGGTGTTATTCTCAATCTCCCCTCATTTTTCTCTTCATTAATGTTCTAAAAAAACACATCCAACGACATTTCTGACATTTTCTGTAAGTGCAATCTCTTCGCTCAATTGTGCAGAGTCACAGTTCTCTCACATGAATATACATGTATTTCCTGAAAAACTACTAGGATATGCAAAAGCTCTTACATCACTCTACTCTGCTGGGCACAAAACTAGACCTCTAGTTCCCTCTTGCCAAGCTTTTATCCATACTGTGCTAGTGGATAATCTTATGTTGTTTTTAGTCCAGTAAAGCTTCTCTTTTCTTCAGTTTTCCTGTGCTTTTCAAAATGACATTGTCAATTGCAATACTTTTATCTTTCAAAGGGGTAGCTACATTCAGTTCTTTAAAATCCATTGTTATAGGTTTACATTTTTATGTGTGGTTATAAAATGATTACAAATAAAATTATTTCATGCTTCTGGAATTAATTTTATACATGTGGTTTATTTTACTATTGCTATTACTCAGACTTTGGAATTATAATTGGTGGTTCTTAGGGGACCATATGGTGCCAGAAACTGAAATAAAGGACTATGGGCTCAGTCCTTTCATTTTTGTCCTCAAATACACATAATGCATAACACTCAGTATTTGTTTTGAGGATCACAGCTCCCATGTAATGTAAAATGTAAAAGGATCAATGAATTTCAATTTCCTAAAACAATGATATCAAGTAATGTTTAATTAATTACAATGACTGATGGTTATTTGTGCTAAAGCTTTAGTGCCATTTTTAGTAGGAAAATGATACTATTAACCAGTTTCTTATGGGACTGATATTTCATACATCAGTGACTTAGGTGATGACTCAATGTTTTTTAAAAAAAATTACTAAAGCACTGTGATTTAACAAGTTTATTTCTTCAGAGTTTAGTTTTAGAAGTACAATGTTCCAGCACTGATCTCACCACCAGTATTACTTCCCTCCACCCATGCTCCTAGTTTCCCTCATGTACCTCCCCTCATATGATAGGGGAGCCTGACATCTTGATAGGCACCTTTTTAAGTTGGTTGCTAATATTTAGTCTCATGATGTCAGTATGTTGACTCTGTGATCTGATATTTAGCTGCAGTATTCCTTAACACCACTGATGTATCTGAAACCCATTGACTCCCACCTCCCATCCTAAACCATGTTGCTTCTTATGTCTTTCCCCCTCCCTAAAACTCTTTTACTTTCCTTCTCCTCCCTATACTCTGGAACCAAGGGTAATCTTGGCACCATCTCTTTAAAACATTGCATTCCCTTATATAGTTGTTATAAATATCACATATAAAAGATAGCCTCCTGTGCTTATCCTTCTCTAAGTTCATCCAACATGATGTCTTCCATTTTCATCCTTATTGCTGTGAACTGCATGATACATGAGTCATGACATCTCTACTAAATCTACAGTATACTTTGATATCATTGTCACTGTCACTAAGGCATCAAGACCACCTTCTTCTACTCAAACTCACCTACATGTTTTAATAAGACCACTTGAAATTACAAGTTTCATAACATAAACAAAAGCCTGGGTCCTAAAATGAAATGGCAATTTAATGAATTAGAATATGCCTTCATGTTTCCTTATTATATTAAGGTAAAAATCACAAAAAACTAAGCATTATTGTAGATAAGTTCTATAAGCATAAAAGAGATTCATGCATGCATTGCAGAATAATGATTTAAGAACCTCCCTCTCTTTCCTAAGATCAAAGGACAACTATGCAGATAAAAAACAGAATCACAACAGGCTCTAGGAAAATAAACAGCATTCCACCAGTTGCTTTCTAGATATAATCTCTTGTAAAACAGATGGATGAACATTAATCTTGACCATTGACCAAAGTTAAAATAAAGTTCAGAGAAATTTTAAGAATTTCGCTGAAACACAATTATTAGGCAAGAAATTAAATTCTATACTTATATGCATCATTTAAAAGCTCCTGTTTTTCTGTTCCCACCCCTGGAGCAATGACTTTACACGGAGTGTCTGCTATTTAAATGATTCCCACTCACTGCATATGGTTTCATTTCACTGCTCTTATATTTGCTGAAAAAATGTGAGAAGAGGCAAACAACTTATTGAAGAAATGAGCCTATGGCTGTCAATTTAATTCCAAAGCTCTTGCAAAACGCTGCCAATGATTTTAGTTGTTTATTCCCTTGATACATCTATGGTGCCATGTCAGTGAAAAGAAATTTAAAAACATACTTTGTCACAATTAACAGCAATATGATTATGCATATGTCCTATACATATATAGGCCAGAGGAAAATGACAATATTACAGGAACAGAATGGCTTGTTTAATTCACTGAATTTTAACTTAAATTGGGTTTACTGGTACTTTCAGCAAAATTCCCTCCTGCTTTACACCTGAAAGCAGATGGAGGCAAGTTGTATCATGAGTTTGGTCATTTCAAATTATAATAGTTTATGATACTCATCTGCGTTTTTAATCAGATACTAAGAATTTACTTCTAAAACCATCAAGAAAGACTATTCTTAGCACCTGGAAATGTACTGGAACAGTTATAGTAAAATGAGAAAAATGTGGCATATTTTACGTTGTATGTCTCTCTTAATATAACACATTGATAGACATTTCACTAGTTATATTAAAAAATTAAACAAAACTTCTCACAATTGAGTCCAAATAGAAACAGAGAAATATTTTCAAAATAAAAAATTATTTTTCTTTGATATTATTCTTGTTTCTTGTGAGGTTCTGCTGGGATGGTGGGACAGGGCTAGAACTTGCCTTCTCTCCTGTGCGCCCCATAATCAGCTGGGACAGGGAGAGCCAGTAGTAGCTCTACCCCATGTCTCTAAGTCTCTGGATCAGGCATACCTGAATAGATTGTTGTAGGGTGGGACTCTGACAAGCAGGGCTGTAATCAGCTCTTCTGCTGGGTGGAGCTCTAACAAGTTAGGGAGTCTGGATGTTGAAAATGGCAGCTCTCATGGTGTTGGGGGGGTCCTCTTGGCTTCTTGCGAATCTATGCTGGGGTGGCGGGCCAGAGTTAGACCCCGCCTTCCCTCCTGGGCGCTTCATGATCAGCTGAGCACAGGGAGAGACGGTAGCAGCTCTACTCCATGTCTCTGAGTCTCTCACCCCATGTCTCTGAGTCTCCAGAGGACCTCCCACACCATGAGGGCCGCCATTTTCAACCTCCAAACTCCACAGTTGGTCAGAACTCCACCCAGCAGTAAAGCCGCCCTTTCCCCATCTTGGTTCATCAATACATACATGAGATGTGAGGATATACAAGAGTATCCCACCCGCATGCAGGACAGAGTGTGGCAAGCTACCCCTGTGTGGTATTTGATATGTCAAATACCAGTAACAATTATAGACCTCATTCCCATGACCTGAAGAATAGTTTGAGGCTCTTCATGTTTCTGGGCAAGTGATTACCTTTGGGTTACACTAGCATATGACAGGACATATGGAGATGTTACTGGTGCCCGCTTGAGCAAATCGATGAACAGAAAGACAAGTGATAAAAGTAAAGTGAAACTTCTCTCAGTGCTTTATATGCTTTTTTTTTTTTTGCTTTTTTGAGCCACACCCGGCCATGCTCAGGGGTTACTACTGGCTCTGCCCTCAGGAACTACTCCTGGCAGTGCTTGGGGACCATATGGGATGTCGGGGATCGAACACGGGCCACCATGGGCTGGCCACGGCAAGGCAAACGCCCTACCCACTGAACTATCGCTCCAGCCCCGCTTTATATGCTTTCAATGATATTAACCCTTTACCACAGAATGATAGGCAAATATTTTCTCCAAGTGGAGCATCTTTTTTGGGCAGGGGGCACACCCAGCAGTGCTCATGTTTTAACTTTCTCTGTGCTTAGGGATCATTCCTGGTAGTGCCTTTCCTGCAAATCGCCTCTCTGAAACTGGAAATGTCTTTATTCTAGTTACTGTTTCATTAAAATGTAGAAGCTTCTGAGTAACCCTATTAGTTTACTTCGCCTCTGTGTTTTGTTTTGTCAAGGCATTGAACTTGTCACTGCCGTTAATGTCATGAATATCTGTCTGTTTCTTCAATATAATTATGGATTCTGGTATGATGTTGAGGTCCTGATTCTTCAGGTTAATATTTTGTTCTTACTTGAAAATTTTACTGACCCAACAATTTGTTTTTACTCCACAAGTAGTAACTTTATTTACTTATATGCAGTGACTGAGTGCATGCATGGAAGCCATTTTCCTTTCTGAACACAAAGTTATCAGTAATATAAGAATGTTTTTAACTATTCTTAATGTTGCTCTCCCCTTTAATTTAAGCTAATGTAACACAATTTGCAATAGTATGTGTTTTGGATTCATTTTATTTCAGCAAATTCAGCTTAATGAAATTAAGAAAAATAAGCTTTAATTTTTTGTATCTAGCAGAGTGTACCCCTTGTTTCTTAGCAAACTTAACAACAGATTTGTAAATTTGTGAATATTTTTAAATAAACAACTTATATTTATTTACTTATTTAATTGGCTCCACTAATTTTTATTATTGTTTCTCTATTTCATTTTGCTAACTACACTTTTTACTAATACAGTAATTGAAAGTTATAAATGTTATACTATACTTTAACTGCATCAATGTGTTTTTAAACATTGTGCTTTTATTCCTATTCATGTTAAAATATTTTATACTTTCTGGTCTTTAATTGAAATTTTTATTACTTGAAGCTGCTGTTTTTTTCCAGGTATTTTCAATTTTTCCAAATTTCTTTCTAAATAACACCTTTTAATTTTATTACATTGTAATCTATTTATTTTTAAATTATTTTTTCCAAAATATATCTCATATATTATATTATATATATACATTTATATAATTTATAAATGTATTGTTAAATATAATGCTATCTTGGAAATTGCTACAAATACAGATGAAGAGAAATTATATTGCATTAGAGTTGGCTGGAACATTTAGCAACATTCAGAAAAACGCTTCACTTTGCCTAGTTAGTGTTGCAGGACTCTGCTAAGAAACTCTGCATCTGCTCTGGACTGCCTCCTGCAAATCACTTTTTAGATAAGAGGGTAGTCTAAATGTGTCAGTTTATCTGACCATGTATTCTGTACTAGCTGGTATAAACATGCCTCATGCTACCACAATCATCGTGGGACTAGCTAGATCTTACCAGTATATTTGCCTGGCCACTTGGATCTCTAAGTAATTAGACCAGAGAGAAATGCTGTTTGCCTCCAAGCAAGCAAGCATGGCTCCCTGATAACTCAAAGACAATTAAAATACAAAACTACCGTGAAGTAGAAGAGACTTGTGAAGACTTGGAGAAATATTTAACTGGCATTACTCTTTGGTACAGAGACATGCCATCTCAGAACCCCTTCTCTACCCTATAAAAGCATTTCCAGGCAGATCTTGGCTCAAAACATTAGCATATAATAGGGCCTAGTTGAGGTGCTGGGAGAAATTACCTAAGGGCATTTAACCCTTCCTGCTTCCCATAATAGTGGGAGGTCCGAGTTGCTGGGGTATAAAACTAGCCTGCTTCCTCTCTCTTGCTCATTCTCTTTTTGGGCTCTCTCTTTGTGAGCTCACACCTTTCTTGGGAGTCTTGTCTTCTCCTTTTACAGGGCCTTAACACGTTGTGGCTGCCATCTTGGCCTACATGTGTCTGGGGTTCTAGCTGAGAATCCTAAGCACAAGGTTTCTCCTATTGCTGACTTGTATTCCTGAATCTGTGATAAGTAAAGCTTTTTAAAACTGCTTCAAATTCCTGAGTCTTCATCCATTTCCTGCCGGCTTTGGAGGTAGAAGGGAACTCGCTTCCCGGCACTGTAGGGGACCCGGGCGGTGTTCCCGACTCTTAATAAGAATTTGTTGTCTGCTCAACAACATTCTGATTTTTTTCCCCTAAGCATAAAATCATCAAACTCAGGCACAGGGGCAGATCTTCTGCCTGTCTTCCCTAATGTGCTAGGCTAATGGGATGTCTAGGAAGGGGGGCAGGTTCTGGCCCTTGCCTGCCCCCTCAACCCCTGCAGACTCTCAGAGGCGGGAAAACCTTTGCGCAACACCACCACAGCCATTCTCAAGGTCAGGAGTCCTCAGATGGACACAGCCCTACCTCCATGGCGCATGGGCCTAAAAATGCCCACAGAATATCTCAAAACCTGTTATACTCATCTAACACGTATCCCATCACATGTCATAGAAACCCAAGTGTGTGGACACAATGTGTGGTCTGTGGGAACATATCGAAAATTTCCTATACAGTGGGTTCATATGGCACAATGAAATTTTCAGAATCTCCAATGACTTTTCTCTAAGACCATATTCACTGACTGTGTTTAGAGAAGTAGCCCTAATGAGCAGTATAGAATAGATTACTCAGTGTATGCATAGGACAAGCTGAAATAGAGGTTGTTATAAATGTGAAATAGGTGTTGTCTGTAGGTGGAGTGGTGGTGAGTCTGGGATTGAAGTAGAGAACCACTGTGTTCTGGAAACCTAGGAAATTAATCCAAATACAGAATCAGCCAAACTCCCACAGAACAACCCAGGAAAAAAATGACTGTTAATATCACTCCCTTATAAGAACAGTAATGATCAACAGAATTGTTGCCAGCTAAGAGAGCATGCAAGTGGATAGGAATGGTAGGTGGGTGGAAATGGGGTTCTCTGATGGTGGTAGGAGCACACTGCTGGTGGGATTGGTGCTGAACAAGGAGTCTTTCTAACAACTATATTGCGAAAAGCTTTGTACTTTGTAAATCACAGTGCTTGTATCACTCATTTTCCTGTTGTCCATCAATTTGATCATGTGGGCACCAGTAATGTAGCCATTTGTCTCTGTTATGTGTTAGTGTAGCCCAAAGGCATCTGCTTGCTCCAGGAACACAAAGAGCCTTAAGCCATTCGTGCAGGTCATGGGAATGAGGTCTAATACTGTTACTGTTTTTGGCATATTGAATATGAAATTGGTATCTTTCCAGGCTCTGCAGAAATCAGAGTTTTATAAATAAATTACCTCTGATAATGGTAACAGGTTGGCAATGTTAAGAAAATGAGCATTTCTCTCTGAATGGGTATTTGCATTTTAGGAATTAAGCCACAATAATTTGTACATCCTTGCTTTATCTTTATCAATAAGGAAACTTCACCAGAAACATTGAGGCAAAAAGATAGGATCCCAGAATAGTCAGCATTCTCCTACCGAAGGAAAAACTTTTCTTATTAAAGACTGGATAAAAGAAGAGAGATGCACCAGCCACCCTCAAGACCCCACAATCATTATCAAAGGGACATGAAACACCCTCGGCATAGGGAGGATGGGGAAGTATATTGAATAAAATATAGGAAAAACCCTCCACGACATTGAAGCTAAAGGCATCTTCAAAGGTGAAACATCACTAACAAAGCAACTAGAAGAAACGATAAACATATGGAACTACATGAAACTAAAAAGCTTCTGCACCTCAAACGAAACAGTGACTAAAATACAAAAGCAGTCCACAGAATGGGAAAGAATATTCACTCAATACCCATCTGATAAGGGGTTAATATCCAGGATATATCAGGCACTGGTAGAACTTTACAAGAAGAAAACAAACAACCCCATCAAAAAATAGGGAGAAGAAATGAACAGAAACTTCAGCAAGGAAGAAATTCGAATGGCCAAAAAACATATGAAAAAATGCTCATCATCACTAATCATCAGAGAGATGCAAATCAAAACAACAATGAGATACCACTTTACACCACAGAGACTGGCACATAGTCAAAAGAGTAAGAACAACAAGTGCTGGCGTGGATGTGGGGAAAAGGGGACACTCATCCATTGTTGGTGGGAATGCCGGCTGGTACAGCCTTTCTGGAAAACAATATGGACTTTCCTCCAAAGACTAGAAATTGAACTCCCATTTGACCCAGCCATACCACTCCTGGGAATCTACTCTTGGAAACCAAAAATATGCAGTGGAAACACCATCCCTACTTTTATGTTCATAGCAGCATTATTCACAATAGCCAGAATCTGGAAGCAACCAGAGTGCCCGAAAATCGATGACTATATAAAAAAGCTTTGGTACATCTGCACAATGGAATACTGTGCAGCTTTTAGAAAAAATGAAGTTATAAAATTTGCCTATAAATGGATGGACATGGAGAAGATTATGTTGAGCAAAATTAGCCAGAAGGAGAGAGACAGATACAGAATGACTGCATTTATTTGCATAACATAAATATGCATATGTATATATTATGATACCAATATTCAAGGTCAAGTGAAACATATATCAGGAGGTCTTGTCGAAGGTGGAAATTATCACAAACGTGTGGGAGTCAGCGGCTAGGTAATACAGAAAATGGAACAGTGTTCTAACAATTGTCGAGGGTACTAATGCCAACCTAGAACTGAGCATTAAATAGAGGCAAAAAGATACACATGACAACCCTTTAATGTATGTTCTGTAATCCATAGTCTGGAAGGGAAGGAAAAGAGAAAGAGAGGAGAAAGGGAAGGAAATAAAGAACCTGCCATGGATGCGGGCTTGGGGAGGGGGCTTGGGAGCCGGGAACGCTAATGGTGGGAGATGGGCACTGGTGGAGGGATGGGTGCTGGAACACTGAATGACCAAAACCCAAATATGAGCATTTTAATTGTATATATTTGTATTTGTAAAAATAAAACATTTAAAAAATTTTTAAAAAGAAGAAAAAAAAAACTCAGGTAGTTCCTGCCCCTCGAGGTGTTGCACGTGTGGCTTTGATGCCTGGCTGTATTGGCAGACAGAGTTGTCTATACACAGAGCTCTGCCCATGGGCCCTGGATGGCTGAAGGTCTGACATAGAAAAGCCTGGGCCCCCCTGGGATGAACCTAGAGCCATGGCAGAGCCTGGCAAGCGACCTGTGTTGTATTTGATATGCCAAAAAAGTAACAATAATGGATCTCATTCTCAATGAATGGAGACGTTATTTTGCCCACTTGAGCAAACTGATGAACAATGGGAAGACATGTGATACAAGTGAGTTTTGAATGGAAACCAGTTTTGACTTTCGGCAGTCAGAAGTAGTGTTTTCATCTAGGTAAACTGGGAGGAATAGGGCAAATATGGATCTTATTTCAAATGGCACAGAATCACGGTTCTTATGAAACTTTAGATATTCATGCATAACTATTTCTTCATTGGCTCTAGAACCATAGCTTCATTACAAGAGAAGATTCTACTTTTTTAAATTTTCATTTGTCTTTTTTTTCCAGAATACTTCCATGAAGCTATGAGGCAAAATCTTGATTAACATAAATAATATTAGTAAAATCATGGGTGAGATATATTGTATTTCTGCTACATATGCAGTATATATGTCCTCTCCTACAATTTTAGCTCTATTTTTTCTCATTTTAGTTCTTGTAGGTAAAAATGCTAGTATGGCTATAGGAGATATTTAAAGTAAAAATCATCTAGATATTCATCGCTATGAAATTCTCTCAGAAAAACTTTTCTTGTGTCTGAGAGTTTAGTAGGCTGTTTATCTCAAGTAACATTCTGACACTCCTTATTTATTCTTAGATCTATAAGAATCAGCTTTTTTAACAATTTTTTTGGGTCACACCCGGCAAGCTCAGGGTTTCTCCTGGCTCTGCGCTCAGGAGTCACTCCTGGCGGTGCTCGGGGACCATATGGGAGCCGGGATCGAACCCGGGCCGGCATGGGCCGGCCGCAAGGCAACGCCCTACCCGCTGGGCTACGCCCCGGCCCCTATAAGAATCAGCTTAGGGATATACTATTTAATTTATGGGAGTCTCTGCATTTAATAATTTTGAATTTTCTTCCTACTTTTGATTTCTGTTTTTCCATATCATTATAGTCCTGGTACCACTTAAAATTATTTAAGACAATCTGAGACAGCATAAAAATGATTACAGGTATCATATTTTTGAAAGTAATATAATGTAAAGTATAACCATTTTTAAATGGGCAAAACTTTAATAAAAATGTTCCTACAAAAGTTAGGAGCTGAAGGAATGGTTCGAGGCTCTCTGTGTTCCTGGAAGGAGCAGATGCCCTTAGTCATACTAGCATGGACAGGACGTATCGCGATGTTACTGGTGCCCGCTCGAGCAAATCAATCACCAACATGAAGACAAGTGAAAAATGACAAGTGACTAAAGTTATACCAATGACAACAGGAACCTGAAATGGTATTCAACATCACAAATAATCAGGAATGTTGGTTTCATGGCCAACATGTACATGAAAAGGTATTCAACGACCAGAATAATCAGAATGTTAAATTCAGAACTGCAATGAGTTATGACTTCATACCTATTAGGATATCTGTTATTCATAATTTGAGACCACTGTTAGAATATGGAGTTACAAAAAATTCTTGTATACTGTAGTGAGGATGTGAAGTGATTTACCAATGATATAAAATATTATGAAGTTTCTGTTCTTTATAAATAAAACAAAATATGATCCAGCAATCCCATATTTGCAAATATAGTCATAGAAGATAAAATGTTTGAGATCTACCTGAATTTTAATATATGTGTGTGAGACAAACATATATTAACACATTTTAATAACATTTCAAGTATTTGTTTCACAAATGAAATCTTAATAAGTCATTAAAAAGAAATCCTAACATTTCCTACAAAAGAAAATCAAGAAGGAGTTATAAGTGAAAACAGCTAGACAAAAAGAATAGTGTTTCTCAAAGGATTTGCAAGCACTGTAATGGAAGAATATTAGTGCAATACATTTCATTACAAGAGAAAGATATACTAAAGATATATTTAATGATAACTAATTACTAAGACTATATTAAAATCTTGAGATTTTCAAATAGGAACAAACTTTAATAGTTTATTTAAATAATGTTTATAATGTAAGGGGATAGATTTAATACCTCACTTGAGCACTTTACATCCCTTTATTCATCGATTTGCAGGAGAAGGCACCAGTAACATTTCCATTTGACCCTATCACGTGCGTATAGCCCAATGGCATCTGCTTGCTTCAGGGAATACGAAGAGCCTCAAACCGTTCGTTGAGGGTCTTGACGAAGAAGTCTGACCATCTTGTAGGTGGGTAGCCATGTGATCTTTTGACATCCCGTGGGATCCAGTCGGTAACTGCTCTAACCCAGCTGATGTCTCCAAATCTCATTACATGTCCAGCCCATCTGATTTTCGATGCCTTGGCAAATGAGATAGCATTCCTGACTCTGGAACAGTGATGGATGTTGGAACTCTGGGCAGCCCGAGGGGACTGCATGCGGGTGTCATGGCACGGCTGTGGCGAGTGGCAACAGTGAGGTCAGGGAGCCTCTCGGCTTGCGGCCCCCCATTCCCAGGTGGCTCCGGCAGGGCCTCGGACCCGGCCCACGGGGGCAACAGGATTATGAACACCTAGTGGTCATCTTTCTTACCATCTTTACCGTCCCTATGTTTGCCGCTCATCAAGGACCGCCAGTGGGACGACTGGGACACAGGCATGTGTCCTCTGGCTACACCGAGCTGCTGAAGGGTATGTCCTGCTTGTCAGGGTGGGGAGCGACATCACACTCAGCAATGCTCAGGGGTTACTCCTGGCTCTGCGCTCAGGAATTACCCTGGCAGTGCTTAGCCCAGCAAGCTACTCAGAGGATACCGCCCTCACGACAGAGACTGGCAAGCTGTCCGATGAGTATTCAATATGCCAAAACTAGTAATAGATTTAATACACTAATTATAATAAATTTATACATACATGTCTAAATTTATATCTTAAATAGGTTTAATTTATAGTTACATCCAAATTTGAAAAGTAAATTTTTAAGTGACAAAATTCATAAAAATACTACTAGTGAATTTTTTGTTGACATAAATAAGAAGCTGTTAAAATATTACTTTCATCATATTTTCATATTTGTACCAAGATCATATTAAATAAATTAATTACTAATATTTCATCAATGATTTTTTCATAAACATAATGCAATTAAGGTTAATTCAATTACTGTCTTTGATTCTTTGTTTAAAATCAGAAAAAATTGTACCAAATACTTCATCATAAAAAGTAGTTACCACTATCAAAAACCAAGTGGTTTACCATAATAAATACTTTTAAGGTTATAGAAAATAGGTGGAGATATTGAGTATATGAATAAAAATAATTTTTCTCACACATATAATACAAAAGAAAGAAATATTAATGTGACTAATTATATCTCCATATATACAAAAAGAAAGGACTATTAATGTGATTAATGTGACCAAATGTTCTGCATATAAAAATCTGAATGCTATGAGCTTCTAAGCTTCTTAACATTTTGAAAGAAATTTCTGTATGCAATAATTTGAGATTCAGTTCAAGCATATAGTATCATTGTGTAAATTATTATAATTGACATTTGTACTTATTTTTATACAAGCAATTTCAAAATCTCCTATATTGTCTCAGAGGGATTGATAGTTTATATCAAACTAAAAAAAGATGATTAAAAAATTTATTATGACCTTGAGCTTCAAATCTGTGATTTTCCTTAGACAATTGTCTCGCTTCCTGGTCTCTATTTTCTCTGACTTCTAATTCCGATTCTATATATGCCTGTTTTCTCTCTAGAACACATGTATCTCTTTCTCTTCCCTCACATCTTTCAAAATCAGTTTCAACAAAAACATCTCGCAAAACCAAAAAAGGAGAAAAATGAGTTAAAATGAACCTTTATTTTGTTGACAAATCATTCTTAGTTTTTATATGCAAATCATTTTATATATGTGTTTGTGTAAAACACATAAAATATGATTACTAAACTAGTCCCGCATTATAGTTTAAAAACTATAATATGACCTACAGTTTTTATTATTTAAGTATAAAAATGTGACACCTTATAAGAGCAGGAAGATCTAATATTTAAGGTTACCAAAAAATTGAAGGTGAACATTGCTAAAATAATTTCCATTGAAAAATCTCAATTGTTGTGTTATAATTCTTTACATGCATATATATTACTATGAGTGATCATATAATACTTATAAAAAAGTCCATCGAAGAAAACCATTTCTTTAGCTCACCAGTCATACTTATATAATATTACTGTTTTATTTCCCCAAATTATAAACTGAACTATGTTTCTGAGAAAAACTGAAACTACTAGAGCAGGACAGGTAGTATAGCAGGTAAGGTGCTTGCTTTGAATCCATAAAGTGTATCTTTGAGCTCCAGCCCCCACATGGTCCCCCAATTCTGCCAGGATAGTTCTATAGCATAAAGCCAGTAGTAAACTCTTAGCACCACTTCGTGTAGCCCCAAACCAGATGAGACTGAATTTACTGTGTGCCTTGTTCATTTCATTCCCTTCCCATAGAGTGGATAAAGCTTAAAAATTATGTAGGTAAGTTTTTGATCACTTCTTTCATCTTTTGTGATGTTCAACATATTTGCATAAAAAATAACATTCTATTATGTGTAGAGCCCTTTATGTAGAGTATTTTGGTTAGCTTGCATGTGTACCAGACATTCTCAAATCAGTAAACAAATACTTGCTGACAGAATGAAGCAATATATACACAGCGAATGAAATCTGATATGTTTTATTATAGGAAAATATACTACATTAAAATGATGAAAATTTCCTTTCCTTCTTCATGGCATAGACATTTCTATGGCATGGATAGAATATTAGCACTCTAATTTTTCCACATAAAATTCAATACTTATATTTACCAGTCTTGAAAACCTTGGGGAGAAAAAAAACACTTATACTATAAGCCTATTTATTTGCATGTATGATACAGTGATAAAAGTAACTATATCTTATAGGTTAATGGTTTAAAATAAATGTGCAAAAATAGGCAAATGTCTCACACATTGTGTCTTGCATCTTACTTATACTGACAAATGCAGATAATTAGTATAACTTCCATTACACTATGAAAACTATAATTTAATTTATGTATCTTCAAAGATAGAATTAACCATTTTTAGCAACACCTATCTACAAGTGTTTGCTAACCTAATTCAAATGAAATCAATCTTTGAAACCATTATGAATATTGTACTTAATTTGAGTTAGTCTGAAAACTAATAATGATGTTAAAGATACTAGTCTGGTTTTTATTTGACAAATATTGAGATCTTACATGGTTACAATGTTTTACAGTTGAAACATTAGTGTCACAGATCTGAGCTCAAGGCAGAGTGAGTAAAATGAATATTATCTCCTTTGAAACTCAAGAAATTAGGTAAAAATGAGCTAAATTACTTTTTTAAGTTCACAGAGACAAAAAAGTAGTTCCATTATAGAGTATTTTAATACTGCCTTAAGAAATGGAATTTAAAATATCAGGAGATAGAGCTGGGGATAAAATTAATGGGATAGAACACAGGCTCTGCATGCAGAAAAAGACCCAGGCTTGATTCCCAATACTGCATATTCCCCTGAATTCCACCAGAAGAGAATGTTTGAGCTGGGATTAGCCCTTAAGCAAATAAAGGCATGGTTAAAACAAAACCATATATGTATATATGTACACATGAATGTATACATATATAGTGTTGTTAATATAAAATATTTAGTATATGCATATTTATGTATATGCAGTTTTATGTAATATATAGTTTATAATATATAAAATACATATAAAAGAAAAGCATATATGTACATACATGTATGGTTTTACTAAATATATATAAAAAGACTATAAATTTTCTCTAACCCTACATAAATTCTCTCTCTTATATATATATGATATATATGTATATGATATATGTATTTTATAATGCCATTTATTTGTTTGGATAGATTTTAAAAAAAGACTGCTGGTGGGGCCGGAGCGATAGCCCAGAGGGTAGGGCATTTGCCTTACACGCAGCCTGCCTGAGCCGGCCCGGGTTCAATCCCCGGCATCCCATATGGTCCCCGAGCACCGCCAGGAGTAGTTCCTGAGTGCAGAGCCAGGAGAAACCCCTGAGCATTGCCGGGAGTGACCCAAAAAAAGCAAAAAAAATATTTGGGGCTGGAGCGAGAGCCCAGCAGGTAGGGCATTTGCCTTGCACGTGGCCGGCCCTTGCCAGCCCAGGTTCGATCCCCAGCATCCCATATGGTCCCCCTAGCACCGCCAGGGAGTGATTCCTGAGTGCAGAGCCAGGAGAAACCTCTGAGCATTGCCGGGTGTGACCCAAAAAGCAAAAAAAAAAAAAAAAAAAAAAACAAAGAAAGACTGCTGGTCAGAAAAAGAACTAAACTGAGACAGAAAATCGGTGTAAATTTTTCATCCAAACAAACAGTTTGGAAAATAATTAAAAGACTTTAATAATTATTACAGGACAATTTGTATAAACTTGAAATTGTCACCCATTATATAAGTGTTATAAATACACAGAAATAAATAATAATTGTATTTGTAGAGCATTTGTGCCAAGCTAGCGCTTATTTTCACATATATTGGTTTTAATTTTCACCAATATAAAATTACTAAACCTTGCTGCTATGATAGACATTTGGTGGATGAGAATAGTTAGGTAGGAAAGGAAATAATTCTCTATCTATCTATCTATCTATCTATCTATCTATCTATCTATCTATCTATCTATCTATCTATCTATCTATCTATCTATCTATCTATCTATCTATCTATCTATCTATCTATCTATCTATCTATCTATCTATCTATCTATCTATCTATCTATCTATCTATCTATCTATCTATCTATCTATCTATCTATCTATCTATCTATCTATCTGCCTATCTATCTATCTATCTATCCACCCACCCACCCACCCACCCACCCACCCATCCATCCATCCATCCATCCATCCAACCATCCATCCATCCAACCATCCATCCATCCATCCATCTATCTATCTATCTAACTATCTATCTATCATCCAGTTATTAGATGCATTTATGCATATATATAATATGATAATACCCTTCCTATTTCAGGAACATACATTAGTAACCAATAAATACATATATATATATATATATATTTTTTTTGCTTTTTGGGTCACACTCGGTGATGCTCAGGGGTTACTCCTGGCTCTTCGCCCATTTGCTCAGGGAATTACCCCTGGCGGTGCTCAGGGGACCATATGGGATGCTGGGGATCGAACCAGGGCTGGCATGGGCCAGCCGTGTGCAAGGCAAATGCCCTACCCGCTGGACTATTGCTCCGGCCCATCAATAAATATTTTTGACTCAGAGGAAGCATCATTATTGAAATGCAATGCTTTTATTCAAGAATAAAATTTATATTCCTAAAAAGATATTACATCACTTGATCACTTGTGATGATTTGCTCAGCAGGCGCCAGTAACATTTCCATTGGACCCTATTATGTGCCAATGTAGGCCAATGGCATCTGGTTGATTCAGGAATATGAAGAGCCTCTAACCGTTTCTTCAGGATCTTGACAAGGAAGTCTGACCATCTTGTAGGTGGGTGGCCACGTGATCGTTTGACATCCCGTGGTATCCAGTCGGTAATGGCTCTAGTCCAGCGGTCATCTCCAAATCGCATTACATGTCCAACCCATTTGATTTTCTATGCCTTGGCAAACGAGACAGCATCCCTGATTCTGGAATAGTGACAGAGATCGGAACTCCGGATTCCTTCTCTCACTTGAGTGAGGTGTGATATTCCACGCATAGCTCTTTCGAAGACCCGAATAGCATTCTCATCCTGCTTTCATAGGGCCCAAGTCTCTGAGGAGTATGTTAATGCAGGAAGAATGGTGGAGTCAAAGAGATGTGCCCGGAGCCGGAGGTTCTTTTGTCCTTTTAGCTATTTCTTCGATGTCTTTGAAGGCATTTCATGCTGCTCTCTTCCTCCTGTGCTGCTCAGGTTTTAGGTCGTTCATCATGATGACTTCTCGCCCTAGGTACACATAACTGCTGCATTCAGAGATGTCTGTTCCATTGAAAGTGAATGGGGCCTCTGGGACTAGTTCATTTTTAATAAACATAGTTTTCTTTAGATTCAGTTGTAGACCTATCTTTCCATATTCTCGGTCGAAGTCAGCCAGCATTTGTGTGCTTGACTAATGTTTGGTGTTACTAGAATGATGTCATCAGCAAAACGGAGGTGGTGTAGTTGCCGACCATCTATCTTCACTCCTATTCCTTCCCATTCTAATTGTCACATGTTTGCACATTTTCAAAGACATTTCTAAGCACTGGATATTGTTATATAGAGAGACAAATGTCATGATTACAGGTTGTACATGTTTATATCTACCATTAGATATAAAGCTTTTCAAAACTACAAGCCTACATTGAAAACATTTATACTTTATCAAACATTTTAAGGATCCCTTTAACTATGTATTTAAGAACTGGGAGCCACATTCAGTGGTGCTCGTAAATTATTCCTGTTTCTGTACTCTGGAGACTATAGGTGGTAGCCCAACGTCAAGAAAAGGCTTTATATGTTAGATAAGACATTTAACTCCATGGTTATCTTGGCAGCCCAAATTTCTAAATTCTATTAGAGTTTTGTTGCACTTGAGAATATAATACTAGGTCTTTCTTATAATCTTCCTACTCATTTTAACTGTCTAAATATTTAATTGGCATTATTTTATTGCTTGATTTGATTTGATTTAATTAAGATCATTGTAACTAAGGCCAGTCTGTGCCTAACTTAATGAAAAAGGGACTTTAAAAAAAAGAAAGCTGGTTATTCATAAAGTGCCAGTAACAAATATTAACAGTCAAGATAATGCACTGCAGCTATAGGAGGAGAAAGAGTAGACAAGCGAAGAAACTTTAAGAACTGGGAATAAAAGGCATCTTTTCAAAGTTTTTATAAAAAAACTTAAGATCTCTCATTTCTGAATCTCTCCAATGAAAAATTTTCAGTTCCCATCAGAGATGCTATAACGGTTAGGTTTTCACCCTATATGGAACAATTAGCTAAAAATGAAGTTACCAGATTTCAAAAGGGAGCTAGGTCTTTGAGTTTAGGTCCTTTCTATAACACATGTCAGTATTCTGTTGAGCACAATTTGGATGATCTATAAAAACACCACAGAGATCTTTACACACACACACAGAGTATTTACCTCTATGCTATTGTACTACTTAACCAAAAAAAAAAAAAAAAAAGAAAACATGCAACATAACCATCCCTTTTCTCCAAAGGAAATAATCGCATCCTGCTATTTTAGTCAGAGATAATATAACAGCTCTCAGTGTGCTCAGTAGTACCAAACCCTTTCAGATATTAAATCCCCAGCACAGTGTTTAAAACATTTCAATGCAAATAAAAATTTAATAACTTTTGTATATTATATGGGGAATCAGCTGAAATATATATATTCTTATTCAAAATACAATGAGTGAGAAACATTGTGCATTCAACAGATAAGAACTGTAATATTTATAAGTGTCTTAAGACCCCAGATATCCTATATATCTTCTCAACTTCATGGTCTTTGCTTTTACTCTAGCTGGCTAAGAGAAGTATTTCTCCCCCTGAGACTCTCTTTCTAAGCCACTAGTTAAGTACGTAGTCACAACACAGAAAGTAAAAGTTTATGTACTATTAAATGTAATCCCAAGAAATGTTATTACATGGATTCTGGTTCATTTATTTTGATGAAGGGATATAGTTTCAGAGAATATTCTGAATACTAAAAAACACTTGTCAAATCTAGTAAAGTTTGTTTTGCTTAAAACTGACCACACAGCTGAGTATTCAATATGATAGTCTATTATTATAAAAGTCTAAGAAGTTTCTGTATATAAAAACGCTGGAAGGCTTTCTCGACCTCCCCATACTTCTAGAGAACCTTGGCAGCCAAATAATTCTTAATAATAATTCTTATAATAATTCTTCTAAGAAATATTTTTAATTGTTCCATTTACCATATAGTGGCAACAAACAATATAAAATAACTTGTTGCTCTTATGGGAGCAGGTTTGAGGGGTGACTGAGTAAATTGGAGAAAATATTGTAAAGAAGGTGATAATTATGGTGGAATTGGTATTAGAATATTGAATGCCTACCACAAATCATCAGAAACAGTTTGCAAACCACAGTGTTTATATAGTGTCACTTGTCACTTATCTTGCTGTTATTCATTGATTTGCTCAAGTGGGTGATAGTAACATCTCCATTCATTTGGAATAAGGTCCATTATTGTTACTGTTTTTGGCATATTGAATAAACCACGGTTAGCTTTCCAGGCTCTATCATGGCTCTGGGTTCATAACAGGGGGCCAAATCTTTTATGTCAGATCTTCAACCATCCAGGGCTCAGGGGCAGAGCCCTGGGAATAGACAAGTCTGTCTCCTATCTGCCACCTGCCGATGCAGCCAGACACCACAATTATACCTGCAACATCTTGAGAGACAGGGATAAAATGTAGGGCTAAAAATTTATATAAGTAGGCCTTACCTAGTTCATATAAATTTCATGTAAAACCACAATGTTGTGGAATAAAATAAAATAAATAAAAAATAAATGAAGTACAATTGCTTTGTAAAGAATGATAAACTGTATACCTGACTTTTCAGGTTTTTTCCTTTGGCATGCACATCATTATATGATGAAAATTATATATGTTTTACTCACTTATTTTTCATTCTGAAATATGGTATGAATTATTACCTATTTCAGAAGGAGTATAACTCCCTGAATTTTATGCTTTACTGATAAAATTATAGAAATTATATTATTCTGATTAGCCAAAATATTTCTAGTTCTCTGTTTTCTGCATAGTTTACTTTCAGAACCAGTTCTAATTTTGTATTTGAACCTTACTAATATATATTTATCTAATAGTTTTACACTGAAAATGATATGACTATTGCACAAAAGCTATAAGTAAAGGGAAAAAGAAGAAATATTTTCTGTCATTCTAATTAATTGGAGAAATTATCTTCTGAACAAAATTCAGCAGTGTTCCTTTCCAAAAAGTACAGGCATAACATGAAGAACTCTCTTACCGTGATAAAATTATATTTTTCTTTTTGTCTACATAGAGCATCAAGTTAATATTTACTAGTTAAGAGAAGCTGTGTAGGTGGCAAGTATAGTCAAAAAATATATGGGCACTGCTGACCGGGATGGGTGCTGGACCATGGACTGAAACCCAAATATGAACATTTTTGTAGCTGTATATCTCACAGTGGTATAATAATGATAAAAATTATATATACATATATATACACATGTATGGAGGTGGAGGAAAGGGCGAAGAGCCCAAATCTCCTCTCCAAGTCTGGCAAGTGTGGTCCCTCCCCTGCACATGTGAGTGAACCCTTGGAGCAGTGTTGGAGAGGAGATTGGGGTCCTCTGCCCTTTCCTCCACCTCCATGCTAGCTACCCTGGAAGAGAGACCCATGCCAGACCCATAGCCCCGTCGGCAACCCCGAAGAGATCCAGACCCATCCACTCCAGACCCACAGATGCTACTGCTCTGTCCCACGTGGAAGCAACCCATAGAGCCAACCTCCTGGTAAAGGGCTCGGCCAGCCCCTGGCTGAGTCCAACATTGTTCCAAGGGTTCACTCACACGTGTGGGGAGGGGCCACGTTGGCTGGACTTGGAGAGGAAAATTGGGCTTCTCCACCCCTTCCTCCACCTCCATGCCAGCTACCCCAGAAGAGAGACCCACACCTGACCCACAGCTCCACAGGCACGTGGCGCCGCGGACATTCTTAGATAGTACTGATTTTAAGATCAGGTCCTTCCCAGGAGCTTTCACATTTATACATTGTATACAGTGCTAGGCAGGTTCTAACAGATACCCAACATCCCAGTAAGCCTAGCAAAACTCCAGAGCAAACCACACATCATGAGCTCAGTCATTCTCAACATCCAGACTCCATTGTTCCTCAGAGTTCCACCCAAGAAAACCTGCTCTTTCCCTTTTAAGTTTCATCAGTATATGCTTGAGATGAGAGCCTTCTACTGAGAGTATACACCTACACGGCAGAGCCTGGCAAGCTTCCCCGTGTTTTATTTGTTATGCTAAAAAACTAGTAACAATTATGGACCTTAATTCCATGACCTGAAGAGTGGTTTGAGGCTCTTCTTGTCCCTAGAGCAAGCAGATGCCCTTGGGCTACACTTGCTTGCTACAGGATGTATGGAGATGTTACTGGTACCCGCTTGAGCAAATAAATGAACAACAGGAAGACAGTGATATAGTCATACATGCATATATATATATGTATATATATGCATGTATGACTATATTTATCTATATATCGATAAATATATATTTGTGCATATATGTGTGTATATATACACACATATATGTATATACACACATATATGCACAAATATATATTTATCGATATATATATACTTACACATATATATAACCTTATTTATACATCACTGGGATTATACTATAAATAAAATATTTTTTGCTTCATATTAAGGCATTAAACTCTTTATGATATTAATAAAGTCCCATGCTCTGATATTTCTTTTAAGAAACATTAGCTTATTAGTTAATAAGCAAATAACAGGAATTCTTTTGGCCTTTGTGTCCCTTTCAGGACCAAGAGCAGTGTATACATATATTGCACAGTTGTTAGAAACTTTTATAAAGTTTCTATTAAGTCTGAAAACACAACTGTGCATCTTACATCTAAGATCCACCTCAAAAGGGATAGAGGTATTATTACAGTTACCTTTTAAATTCAGATTCAGTGACACAATATGAAAGCAAGCAACTATCACTGCTGCTAAAAAGAAAGAAAAAATATTTGCTAAAAGACATCTTTTCACACTGAATTTCTACCCACATGGAGATTAATGTCACACTTGGCATCTTTAAAAATGTTTTCTCATAAAATGAGCAAGCAAGCATATATTAGGTTTTGAATATTTTTAAATTTGAAAACACACCCACTTATTTAGTGATTAATAACATGTTTTGAAGTAAACAAGCTCAATATTCTTAACACCTTAATGGATACTCTATTAACTTACAAAGAATAAGAGATAATTAAGGGAAGTGAAATGTTTCATTAAAAATATCCACCATTTCAGAGAATGGAACTAAGAAGACCAAACATTTAGTGTTTTGTGAGAGGTGGTGGAGCATCTGCACAACGAGAGCAACAAAACTAAACAACTTGGAATTCTCTGTCACCTCAGAGCATCATCACCTTTGTCATTATTTCAGAGTAACTTGACATTGCAGAATACAGAACTACAGAAAAATTCAGAACTAAGGACTACTCTCCTTGAGTGGAGGAAGAGGTACTACCCTCCTTGCCAGGGAGAAAAACGAGCCAGTACTAGACATAAAACATCAGTCAAGGTGGAAGGGTATTAACCACAAAGGATTCACAGAACTCGCTGAGTAAAACTAGACTTGGATAATATTGAGTCCATGTTGAGTGTGCTGCCAAATGCCAGCATGAGTTGAAAATAATCATTCTCAAAATGAATGAGCTCTATGCCATAGGTTTCCAATGTCAAGAGAATTGAGGCCCCAATCCACCGAACAGGTCTGCCTATACCAGGGGTTCAGCACTTAGATTTTATTTTTTTTTACAGAATTTAATTTCGTATTTGAACTCATGAATCACAAAGATTCTTAAGACTTATTATATCAAGAAGTGATTCAGTCCCATATAGCTCAGACTGAAAACAATTTTTCTTGGGTGAGCACGATCAGCAGTTTCAAAGTCTTGGTTTACTCAGCAGGTTGTGGCCTCAGCCTAACTGACATTAAAATTTAGACCACATCAGGTAAAGCTGCAATACCTTCTGCAAGGTTTGTAGCCTCAGCTGACTTAGAACTAAGTTAACTTCTCAATTTTGGCAGACAAGACTTGAACATGAACCGAAGGGAATAAATACCAAGTGCAAAGTATTTACAGGGATCTAATTCTGTGTGTGTGCCCACTGTGTCAGGTGACTGGGAATAACCAGTACTAAACACAGATGGTGGACAGGCATTTCTAAACTAGGGGCAACTGACTCTGTATGTTTTTAATTTTTATTATAGTACTGAGGCCCCATTCACTTTCCATGGAACAGACATCTCTGAATGTAGCAGTTATGTGTACCTAGGTCGATAAATCAACATGATGAACGACCTAAAACCTGAGCTGCGCAGGAGGAAGAGAGCAGCATGGAGTGCCTTCAAAGGCATTGAAGAAATAGCTAAAAAGACAAAGAACCTCTAGCTCCAGGCACATCTCTTTGACTCCATCATTCTTCCTGCATTAACATACGCCTCAGAGACCTGGGCCCTATGAAAGCAGGATGAGAATGCTACTCGGGTCTTCCAGAGAGGAATCGAAAGAGTTATGCTTGGAATATCACGCCTCACTCAAGTGAAAGAAGGAATCCGGAGTTCCAACCTCCGTCTCTATTCCAGAATCAGGGATGTTGTTTGTTTGCCAAGGCATTGGAAATCAGATGGGCTGGACATGTAATGCGATTTGGAGATGACCGCTGGACTAGAGCCGTTACCGACTGGATCCCACGGGACGTCAAAAGATCACGTGGCCGCCCACCTACAAGATGGTCAGACTTCCTTGTAAAGACCCTGAAGAAACGGTTTGAGGCTCTTCATATTCCTGAATCAACCAGATTCCATTGGGCTACATTGGCAGGTGATAGGGTCCAATGGAAATGTTACCGGTGCCCACTTGAGCAACTAGATGAATAACGGGATTCAAGTGATCAAGTGATAGTACTGTGAGATATACATTTACAAATATGTTCATGATTGGGTTTAAGACATATATTGTTCCAGCACCCGCCTCTCCACCAATAGTGGCCTAATTCTCACTGCCAATGTCACCGAATTCCCTTTCCCGGCCTGCCTCTATAGCAGATACTTTTCCTTTTCCTCTCTCTCTCTCTCTCTCTCTCTCTCTCTCTCTCTCTGTCTCTCTCTCTCCCCTACTTCCCTTGTCTTATTCATTGTGGCTTGTCCTACAGACATTTAGGGATTATCATGCAAAGTCCTTTGTGTACATTCAATGCTCAGTTCTAGTCTGGCTTTACCATTTCCTACAATTGGCAGAAAACTGGTATACATTTATAACCCACTAATAAATGCAGTCATTCTATGTCCGTCCTTTTCCTTCTGAATAATTTTAATCAGCAAGATAATCTCCACATCCATCTATTTGCAAGTAAATTTCACTTTGTTATTTTTTTCCTGATAACTGCATAGTATTCCATTGTGTAGTTGTACCATAGTGTCTTTAGCCAGTCTCTTGTTTTGGGCATTCAGGTTGTTTCTAGGTTCTGGATATTGTGATTAGTGCTATGATAAATATAGAAGTGCAGATAGTGTTTCTGCTGTGTATTTTTTGGTTCTCAAGGGTATATTCCCAGGAGTGGTATTGCTGGGTCAAAGGAAGTTTAATGTCAAGTTTTTGGAGGACTGTCCATATTGTTTTCTAAAAGGGATAGACCAGTTTTCAAACCCACCAACAGTGGATGCATGTATTGGTTCATTGCATGCATTCAAGCATTGGTTGTTCTTGCTATTTTGGATGTATGCCTGTCTCTGTAGTGTGAGATGATACCTCAGTGTTGTTTTGATTTGCATCTCCCTGATGATTATTGATGAAGAGCACTTTCTCATATGGCTTTTGCCATTCAAATTTTTTTCTTTTGGGAAGATTCTTTTCATTTATTCTCCTCATTTTTTTATGTCATTGGTCTTTTTGTTCTTGTAAAGTTCTACCAATGCCTGGCAGTTCACGAATATTAATCTCTTATTGATGGAAATTGGGTGAATATTCTCTCCCACTCTTTGGGCAGTATTTGTATCTTGGTCACCGTTTCTTTTGAGGTGCAGAAGCTTTTCAGTTTCATATAATCCCATCTGTTTATCTTTGCTTACATATGCTTTTTTTTTTTGCTTTTTTGGGTCACACTCGGCGATGCTCAGGGGTTACTCCTGGCTCTGCACTCAGGAATTACTCCTGGCAATGCTCGGGAGACCATATGGGATGCTGGGGATCGAACCCAGGCCGGCACAGGCCGGCCGTGTACAAGGCAAACGCCCTACCCGCTGGGCTATCGCTCCGGCCCCAACTTACATATGCTTTGTCATTGGTGTTTTGTCTTTGAGGATGCCTTTAGATTCAGTGTCGTGGAGCATTTTTCATAAGTTTATATGATGTATCTTATAGATTCATGTCAGATGTTGAGATCTTTAATCAATGTTGATCTGACTTTTGTGCATGGCATTAGAAAGAAGTCTAAGTTCAATTTTTTAAATGTACCTGCTGAGTTTTTCAAGCACCATGTGTTGAAGAGGCTTTCATTGCTCCACTTAAAATTTTTGTTCCTTTATCAAAATTAAGTGACCATATATTTGAGAGTGTGTGTCAAGAAATTTAGTTATTTTCCATAGGTGTACAGGTCTGTCTCTATACACATACCATGTCATTTTAATTACTACTGCTTTGTAGTAGAATTTGAATTTGGGGGAAAGTGATATATCCCATCTTTTTTCCCCCAAAGGTTGCATTAGCTATTTGTGGAGGTTTACTTTTCCATAAACATTGCAGGAGTGTTTGGTCAATTTTTGAAGAATGTTGTGGGTATCTTCATAGGGACTGCATTGAATCTGTATGAAGTCCTATGGATTATTACCACTTTAATAATGTTAATTTTTCCAATCCATGAGCAGGAATGTGTCTCCATTTCCTCAGGTCCTCTTTTACTTCTTGAAACAGCATTTTGTAGCTTTCTTTATACAAATCCTTTACATTCTTAGACAAAATGATCCCTAGGTACTTGATTCTCTGTGGCACATCGTTAATCGGGGCAATTCTTTAATATCCCTTTCTTCTCTTTTGTTATTTGGATATAGCAACATTGAATTTTGGGTATTGATTTTGTATCCTGCGACTCTAATCTGGGAATTTATTTTCTAGGAGCTTTTTGGTGGAGAGTTTAGTGTTCTCTACTTATAATATCATGTCATCTGCAAATTGATCAGACTTTAATTGCAGCTTCAATTTCCCCAATGGTGATAGGTTTGTTTAGGTATTCCAAATCTTCTTGTTTTAGCCTAGGGTGATTATAGGAAATCAGGATATTGTCCATTTCTTCTAGGTTCTCTTGTTATGTGGCATACAGACTTTCAAATTGACTTCTTCCTTTTCGATCTAGATGCCCTTAATGTCCTTTTCTTTCCTGATTGCTATGGCAAGTACTTCCAGCACTATATTGAATAGAAGTGGTGAGAGGAGGCAATGTTGTCTTTTCTCCAATCTTAGGGGGAATGCTTTCAGCTTTCCCCATTGAGAATGATGTGTGCTGTGTTCCTGTAGTTGATGACTTTGACAATATTGAAGAAGGGTTTTTCAAATCACATTTTATGGAGAGTTTTTATCTTAAATGGGTGCTGGATTTTGTCAAATGGATCTATTGATATGATCATATGGTTATTGTTTTTTTTCTCTTATTGATATGATGTATCACGTTGATTTACTTGTGGATGTTGAACCATCCTTGCATTCCCAGCATGAATCCTACTTGGTCATAGTATATGATTTTTTCGATGAATCTTTGGATTCTATTTGCTAGTATTTGTTGAACATATTCACATCTTAGGGGCCCGGAGTGATAGCCCAGCGGGTAGGGCATTTGCCTTGCACGCAACCAGCCTGTGCCGGCCTGGGTTCGATCCCTGGCATCCCATATGGTCCCCCGAGCACCACCAGGAGTAATTCCTGAGTTCAGAGCCAGGAGAAACCCCTGAGCATTGCCAGGTGTGACCCAAAAAGCAAAAAAAGAAAAAAAAGAAGATATTCACATCTGTGTTTATCAGGGAGATTTGTCTGTAGTTTTCCTTTTTTGTATCATCTCTGTCTGATTTGGATAGCAGCATGATATGTGGCTCATAGAAGCTGTTTGAGAGTGTTTTTGTTTCTCCAGTTTCCTGGAAGAGCTTGAAAAGGACTGGCAGTAGGTCCCCTTTAAAGGTTTGGAAGAATTCACTGATGAATCCATCTGGACCTAGGATTTTGTTTTTGATCAGACTTTGATTGCAACTTCAATTTCCTCAATGGTGATAGGTTTGTTTAGGTATTCCAAATCTTCTTGTTTTAGCCTAGGGTGATTATAGGAAATCAGGATATTGTCCATTTCTTCTAGGTTCTCTTGTTATGTGGCATACAGACTTTCAAAGTAATCTCTAATTTTGTGATTTCTGCTGTGATGTCCTCCTTTTCATTTCTGATTCTATTTATTTGGGTGCTCTCTTCTGCTTTCTTTGCAAGTCTTACAAGTGGTTTGCCAATCTTGTTTATTTTTCAAAGAACAACTCTTGGTTTCATTGATCTTTTGGATTTTTGGGGGTGGCTTCCTGCTTGTTGATTTCCACTCTAAGTTTTATTATTTCTTTCTCCCTGGGTTGGGCTCCTTTTTGTTGGTTGTTTTCTAAGATCTTGAGTGGTAAAGTCAGATGTTTATGACCATTCTTTCTCTTTTCTGATGAATGCTTGCAGAGCTATGAACCTTCCTCTCAACACTGCATTCACTGTATCCCACAATTTCTAATAGCTCGTGTCTGCAGTCTCATTTGTTTCCAGGAATTTTTTGATTTCCTCTTGATTTTTTTTTCTGATGTGCTGGTTGTTTAGCAGTGAGATGTTTGGTTTTCAGGTGTTTGGTATGACTCTTCATTTCTGTTTGCAATTAGCTTTATTTTCAGTGCATTTATATCTGAAAGATATTTGATACAATTTCTATATTCTTGATTTTATTGAGGTATATTTTGTGGCTCAGCATGTTATCTATCTTGGATAATATTCCATGTGTGCTGGAGAAAAATTTGCATTTGGCTTTTGGGGAATGAAATGCCCTGAATATATCTACTAGCCCTTTTCCTTCCATTTCTCCCTTTAGGGCAAGCATTTCTTTGTTGAGTTTCAGTGTTGTCAATATATCAAGAGTTGATAAAGCAGTGTTAAAGTCTCAAATTACAATCGAGTTGCTGTCAGTGTCTTCCTTGAAGTCTATTAGCAGTTGTTTCGGTATTTTGCTGCCCCCTCGTTGAGTGTATATATGTTTAGAAGTGTAATTTCTTCCTGAAATGTGTATCCCATGATTATTAAGAAGTGACTTTCACTGTCACTTCTGACCTATTTTAGCCTGGAAGTCTTTTTTAGATACTAATATGATCACCTTTGCCTTTTTGGAGGGGTTGCTTGAGTGAAGGGATTATTTTCCAGGCTTTGCCCCTTTATCCTTTCTTGTTTAGCCTTTCTTTCCTCCGATTAATTAAATGTGTTTCTTGAAGACACAGAATGTTGGATTCAATATTTTTATTCATTTTGCCACTTTGTAATTCCTAACTTGAGCATTTAAATTGTTGACATTGAGAGAGATTGTTGCCATGTGATTTTGTGCCTTTTTTATGTATAACTTTATTGTTCTATTGGGTTTTGTCTTGACTTAGAGTAGCTCTTTCAGCTCTTCTCTTAAAGTTGGTTTCAAGTCTATTAAGTTCCTGAGCTGTTACTTATCCACAAAGCTGTGTAACTGTCCTTCAAATCTTAATGTGAGTCTAACTGGTTAAAGAATTCATTTATATCCTCTTATATTTTATTGAACATCTATCCCTATTTTTCATTGAGCTCATTAAACATCCTCAACATTTTGTCTCTAAATTGTGTCAGAGAGATTATGAAAGTGGGTATTCCTAGCCGATGCTTTGACACTCTTTCTTCTTCCATTCCTCAAGGAGGGGATCTGCATTTTACCCATCATGCTGTGGCTTTTGGGAAGTGGAATCTTCTGCCTCACTGTTCTTCTCCCACTGTCAGATAAGTCTCTGTAAATGTCTGCTTTTCTGTATTTTAGGGATATGTTGTTTTGTCAATATGGTTCAAGTAGTTAGCTTGATATTGTGAGATCCAGTAATGGAGTCCAGTGTGTTGGTTCAATGCAATATGAAAAGGAAGATTAACTTGGGCTGTGTGAGTGGCCACAGGCATCAAGACCACCCCCAAAGGTCCTACCTGGACAGGCGGGCATCGTGGGTGGGACCGGGATCTCCAGAGCAGTCTCTGGGTGTTTTTTCAGGATGGTGATTATTTTAGTTCCTGGTTTCTGTCCCTGAATCCTAAAAACTGCATGTGTGACTCCCTTTTGGCTGTGTGCACCAGCAGCTGTGAAGACCCAATCCACCAGTGGCATCGAATTTTTGAGGTCAGAACTGGGAACTTCTGTCACAAAGAATAGAGAGGGAATAGAAAACCTGGGGGTGGACCTGAGTCTTTAAGCAGTAATTGCATAAACACATGTGCCTTGAGCCAGCTATTACGTAGCACATGTGCTTATAAACTTGTTGATGGCCCAGATCAGTTGAACTATGGCATCAGATTGTTAGCCTGAAACTACAACTTTGGACCCTGGCTAGAGTCCAAAAAAACTAGTTCTTGGTGCTGTAACAGATTTTGGGCTCTAATGCCAAATATTCCCTGTTGCCATCCAGGTGCAAGACAATTCAAAGTCACAAAAAAATATCTATCCTAAAAAACCTAAACTAGTTGTCTGAACCTGCCAAAAATTGGTAGTCAGAGATACTAGCATGATATTGAAAATGAAGAACTGCTCATGTTAGCTTGGAATTAAACCTTCTGCAAAGTATCAGGAATAATGGGCAAAAAAAAATGAGTGAACTGAGTCACATCAATCAGAAGCCTAGGGTACTAATAAGCTGTAACAGAAATGTCTACGCTCACCAAGTATGATTTCAGAGCAAACATCTTCTTCTTGTTCACTAAACTGAAATGGATCATTGAAGAAAGAGTCAATAAACTTGCAGACTGATTAGAATTATTAAAAATAAAATAAAGAGAAAGAAGCAAAAAATTACAGTAGTAGACTCAGCAATAGAATGGAAGAGCACAACCTTATAATCAGTAACCTCAATGACAAAAAATAAAGATGAAAAGCTATAATTAATTTGAAATGTAATTAAGAAGCAAAACAAACTCTACTTCATTCTTCAAATGTAATACACACACATATATATACATACACACATATATGTATATATTTCATGCTCCTTCTCATTTGATGTAAAGAATAAGAATCACACTTATTGCTGTGGTGGTGGGGCAGTGTTAGTACAGCAGTTAGGGCATTTGCCTTGCATGTGGCCAAACTGGGTTTTATCTGCAGCATCCCATTGGTCCCCTGAGCACCTCCAGGAGTGAGAACTGAGCATAGAGCAAGGAGTAAACCATTAAACAAAGCTGGGTCTGTCCCAAAAAAAATCAAAAGTAATTATGCTTATGATATAAGTATGGCAAAAAAGTAAATCAAAATGATACATACCATATAAAAATAATAAGGTGCTTTAAATGATTATGGTCCAGTTATAAGCTAATTCTGTTTGTAATTTCACTATTCCTGTGTTATAATTCCATAAAATTTTGGTCAAAACAGAAACTGATAAATTTAATGTTCTTTCCAATTAAAGTTGCTTACCAAATAGGAAAATATTGTCTGTGTATTTGCATTTATTTTAATGGTTAAAAATTATCAAATATACTACTATATTTTATGTCTAAAAATTTATTGTCTAAAAAAGTCTGAACACATAATTCTTTAACCATGTAATATAATTTAATTTAAAATTCTACAGATCTAGATCATACCTTTTAGGACAATGAAATCTTATTCTGGGTGCTGTTGGAATTTCTCACCTGACAGTGCCCAGGGCTACTCTAGATATTGGAAATGTGGAGACGAACATTTGAGGAGCTAGATCTTGAAGAAAGGATGAATGAATAGTAAGCAAATGCTTTAACACCTATACTATGTTTCTGATAACTGAAATATATAATAATATTTGTAAATTATTCCACCAACTTAATGCTATATCTATTTCCTATATGCTATATCTTCCTAATGCTATATTCCTAATGCTACTTCCTAATGCTACTTCCCTAATGCTATATCTACTTCTTTTTAAATAAAAAAGAAATAAAATTATCAAAATGTCCTATTACCTTAGAAAAGGGCTCTACTAGCATGAGACAGGACATATGGAGATGTTACTGGAGCCCGCCTCGAGCAAATTGATGATGAACGGGAAGATAGTGATAGATAGTGACCTTAGAAAGACAGGCTTTATATAGTGTTTCCTAAGGTATAATTACATGTTCATTTATCTTTCAAATACCTATTTGTGTCTTGGACTCCCAGACATGGGGCAGAGCTGCTACTGACTCTCCCTGTGACCAACTGCTCACGGGGCGCCGGGGGGATGGTGGGTTCTAGTCCTGGCCCACCATCCCAGCAGCCTCGCAACAAGCCAGGCGACCCACCACTCCATGGGGCCTCCATTTTCCACATCGGACTTCTCGTCAGACCTCCACCCAGCAGACCAGCCTATCGCCCCCGCCGCGTCGCGGTTCATAAATGCTGGACTTAGAGATGCCTACAAGAGTATGCTACCTGCGGCAGAGCCTGGCAAGCTACCCGTGTTGTATTTGAGATATATGCCAAATACCAGTAACAATTATAGACTCATTCCGGAATGGATTGAGGCTCTTTATGTTCCTGGAGCAAGCAGATGCCCTTGGGCTCTACTAGCATGAGACAGAACATATGGAGATGTTACTGGGGCCCGCTCGAGCAAATCGATGATGAACGGGAAGACAGTGATACAGTGATACAGTGATTTGTGTCTTAACTTTTTCTGCTAATATCAACTTTTGGATAAGGTGGCAATGAATATGACAAGGTGGATAGCAGATCTTAATTAATCAGGAAATATGGGATACCCTGAAGCTGTTGTATACATGTCAGAATTGGCAAACTATCCACTTTCGACAAGGAAGAAGAAGTCGTATTTCACAGTTATGATACAATTACATTGTTATTTCACAGCTGTCAAAAACTATAGTCTTGAAATATGGCTTCTTAAAGTGCATACTTAAAAAACCTCAACATTTTAACAAAATATTTCAGAGACCTTACTACCACTTCAAGAAACAAGAAACATCCTCAAGATAAAAAATTAGCCAGTAATATATTTACTTTTAATTTTCAGTAGAATAGAAACATAATATCACATATGTTCACTATTTTGTCTCTCTCTATACCTAACAGATGGGGTAGGGATATAGGAGTGAAGAGCTGGACTAAAATTAACATACAGGGGCGGAGCGATAGCCAATAGCCCAGCGAGTAGGGCGTTTGCCTTGCACGCGGCAGGCACATGCCAGCCAGGGTTCAATCCCCGGCATCCCATATGGTCCCCGAGCACCGCCAGGAGTAATTCCTGAGTTCAGAGCCAGGAGAAACCCCTGAGCATTGCCAGGTCTGACCCAAAAAAGCAAAAAAAAAAAAAAATTAACATACAGATAGTGGTAGAAAATATTTAGCATATTGGTGGTGGTATCACTGCCTTCCTGTTCATCATCGATTTGTGCGGCGGGCACCAGTAACATCTCCATATGCCCTGTCTCATGCAAGTAGAGCCCAAGACACCTGCTTTCTCCAGGAACATGAAGAGCCTCAAACCATTCCATCAGGTCATGATAATGAGGTCTATAATTGTTACTGGTATTTGGCATATCAAATACGACACGGGTAGCTTGCCAGGCTCTGCAAGCTTGGTGGTGGTGGGGTGCAACAAATTTGTACACTTAGATGACAAAATTGAACACTTGTAGCTATTGTACCTAAACTACATTGAAATAATTGCCTTTGGAATAAGATATACGGATGGATGTAGAAGACATGCTTAATAAAATAAATAAAATGGAGAAACATTCAAACATTGATTTCACTCATATACATCACTTGATCACTTGACATCCCATTATTCATCGATTTGCTCGGAGTGGGCACCAGTAACATTTCCATTTGACCCTCCTACTTGACAGGTGTAGCCCAATGGCATCTGGTTGCTTCAGGAATACAAAGAGCCTCAAACCGTTCGCTCAGGGTCTTGATGAAGAAGTCTGACCATCTGACTCATATACGTAGAAAAAATAAATGAATGAACTAAGAAAAATTAGTGATAACAAAGAAAGAGGGAAAAGGAATTAAATAAATCAGTTTAAACATGATAACTGTTAGGTGAAGGATAAAATTTATACTTTAGTAACGAGTATTATACTGCAATGATGTAGAATAATGTATATCTGAGGTTTATGCTATAATCCAATGTTATTTCTTACAAAAAATCTCAATAATTACAATGCATGAATAATAGTAAAAATGTTCTATGTACTAGATTTAGTGGGCCCATATATGCATATGTAGACATTTGTATTTATAAATAAAGAGTATGCAATTTAGGCTATAGACTTATAAATTATTGAGCCTAACGAAGAATAACCTAGATCATTCTAAACATGAGAAATGAAAAGACAGAAGACACTTTTTTTTATACCTTCCTACATCACTCTTAGGGTTCAGACATGCAGTGAAAGATAGATATAGAAATATTATATATTCATACATGAGGACCCTGCCAAAGGATGTTTGTGTATGACAATGAATAAAGCCCAAAAATAATTTTAGTTTTGTAATTAATTACAAAAGTAATTACTTTTGTTTTTATTCTGACAACTATTTTTACTGCTGATTAAATTTTAACTCCCTAATTGATAGAGCGGTAAACAATTAGCTAAAATAGTTATAGTGCCCATTATGTCAAATGTAGACCTTTCCTGTTTCAAAAATTTTTACAAAAAATCATTTCAAAGGTCATCCCGATGAGTGGTTCACATCTTATATACATAAAATAATGAAGTAGTGAAACACAGTCTCTAAGGCAGATGCAAAGTAAAAAAAAGAGAACTGAAGAAAGTTAAGAGAACATAAAATTAAACCTATTTTACCATATGAAACATATTTTATCATCATAATATTATATTAAGTGATAAAATATCAGATTTATCAATAAATCATCTATTATAGACAATTTGGAAAATTTCATAGACTTGAGTGCATGTATTGTGTGCAAAAGTTGAGAGAATAATCTCTAGCACTATATTGATCCCAAGTTCTGTTGCAGTGACTTTGGTGGTCCATAGAACCACAGACCCTGAATAGCATTTTTATTACTGGGCCCAGCACTGAACTAATTGGTCCGTAATATGGTGGAAGCTTTGTTCTCTGAGCATTGTTTTGGAGGCATCCTTATAAGAAACAATATTAAAAAAAGCAGTGCTAAAGTTCAGTTATTCATTTTTCATTTTTGCCATATGATGTTCTTTGAAGAATTTTGCATTTCTTCAAAGAAGAAATTAGCTTTATATTTTTGAGTGTAGGAGGAATAATACTATGAATCAGAATAACAACGTTGACTCTATTTTAAACAAAAAATGGAACAAAGTGTGTTCCAGTAAATACTAATTTTGATTTGTAATTTTGGAAAAATGAAAAAAACATCAAAACCATATTTTACATTCACAAATCCAAGATTATGATACATTATGAAAAAGGAACGGAAACATTCTTCCAAACTATTTTACTTAAAAAGGGGCTTTATCATAGTTTTAAATTCATGCAACATACTGGCACAAAACTTGCACAGATTAAACTCAATCTAGTTAAAAAGAAATACTAAGAATAACTTTAAGAAATTAGATAATAAAGAAATAAGCTGAAAAGATACTTATACACTTCTTGAATTTTAAACTGCCCATGAGAGTTTGTTTAGTTTTTTATTATGAACTATGGTTCAGAAATAAAGTTGTTTTATATCTACAAAATTCATAATCTTTATTTACTTCAAGAATAGAGTTTTACACAAAGTACCTGAGATGATTTAGTACAGAAATTGTATTCACAGGATAACCATAGTAATGATCTGTCAACATTAGCATATAGCATCAATGTTTACTACAAGCTTGGAAGAGCTACCTGATAGATAATGTCAAAGTCTAGTCTGTAACTCTGGCTGAACATGAAATAAATTATTTCTTTCCCCAATACTTTAGATTGTATGTCAGTCATTCACCAATTAAAAACAAATCTAAATGAGAAAAAAACATGAATTATTAGAAAATTTAACAAGTACAATGTTAAGCTTATAGGCAACATAAAAGGCAACTTCACAATTACAAAATATGTAAGTGCTATTGAAATAAAGATACTGTAGTAATAACAATAAGTAAAAGAACGGGAAAGCAAAGAGATGACATTTGTATGGATATTTTTCAACTATAGTTTATACAAGATTTATTTCCTGATAGCCAGAAAATGTAACATTTAAACTTTGATCTTTTTGGAATACTAAAAACAATTAAAAAGAATCTTGGGGAAAATGATTTTATACAGAACATGCAACTCATTTATTTTTGTGTTCAGTATGCTGTTTGTGTAAACTGAGTTTTATTAGAGTTGACAGGATATCTTTTTTTCTCTCCAAGTTCAATGAAAACAGTTTTCTTTCAAAATGTTTGTCACAACCTCTGGTCATACAAAAGTCCAGGGAGAGAAAAAAACAAACAAACATTACTATACACACATCTATCAATCTTTTGATACTAAAAACTATTCAGTCTAGGGAATAGATATTTGTAAAGCTAGCAGGATATTAGTCTTCCACTTCTAGGTGACCTGCATAAAACTTTATTTTTAAATTCTTGCATCTTTTTGTTCAATTCTCATGAACAAGTGAATGAAGAAATATAACCAGTAGAATGACTGTAGGACATAAATGTATACATATATATTTATGTGTATATATACCATAGCTATTTACATATACATATATGTATATATATGCATATTATGATACCAATATCCAAGGTCAGGCGGATCATGGATCAGGAGGTCTTTTCAAGGTGGAAATTACCACAAATGTATGGGAGTCAGAGGTTAGGTAAGACAGAGAAGGGAATAGTGTGCTAATAATTGTCAAAAGTGCTAATACCAACCTAGAACTGAGCATTAAATACAGGCAAAAAGATGTACATGATAACTTCTAAGTGTATGTATTACAATCCACAATATGTAAGAGATGGAAGAGAGAAAGAGAGAGTGAAAGAGATAAGGAAATTGCCATAGAGGTAGGCTGGGGGCGGAAATCAGGAATATGGGTGGTGGGAAATGGGCACTGGTGGAGGGATGGGTGCTGTAACACTGTATGCCCGAAACCCAAATATGAACATCTTTGTAATTGTATATCTCACGGTGGTATAATAATATATTAAAAAATAAACAAAATAAAATGTTAAAAAATAAAAAAAATTAGCAATAACAAAATAAAATTCATTGATTAGATAATATGAATCTGAGGTCCACGAAAACTCTGAGAGCAAGTGATTAGTCATTTTTTTTCTCTCAATTGGTCTCAGTCTTGGCCTATTGCAACATATTGTATAACTGTTTGGGGAGTCTTATCATTTTCACAATTATTTAACCATATACTGTTACCTTCTTAGTAGCTGCAGATTATTTTGATATCCAAATATATTTGACTAGCCATATGTTTCTTCTTTAAATGATCTGCACCTGCTGACTCCCAGAGTTTATTAATAACACCATTGCTATGCTAGTAACTCCAGGGTGATAGCCTTAATTATAATTTCATTTTCTCAGTATTTATTGTAGACCTATTTTATACACTAGTATGACAAAATACTTACACCTAAGATCAAATCTAGTTTTCCTCTCCCTTTCCATGGTCTCCACCGTTCACAGTTGTAACTATAACCAACAGTGGTGTTCAATATTTCCTGATTATTTTAGTACCCTATAAAGGTTTATTGCCCTGCACTTTTGTTTAGGTATTCTATACAACTGTGGCAGTAGATTATTTGCCATTATATTCACCCAAGGTAGAGAAACAATAAGTTATTTGATGTCTTTTATAAAGGTTCTAACAATATTCAGGAGGGAAGAATCCCCAAAAAGTATCCTGCCTCCAAATACAATGACATATGAGAATGGATTTTAATACATATTTGGGGGATGGGGAACTTTTAGTCAATTGGTGAGATCAAGTAGCTAAAATTTTTCCAAATTTGATGAAAGAATTCACAAAGAATTTGAAGTGATCTACTCCTAGAAATAGAGAAGTTGAAGTGATCTACATCTAAAAATAAATAGTAAAATATAGAAAACGAGGTAAAAAATATTTGAGTATAAAAATTGAAAAGAATCACACAATATAAATCCTAGATCATGCTGACAGCTGTTTTTTGATAGAAGTCTTAAGAGTCAGAGATAAGGCTTACAAACATTGAAATAGAGGTCACGATTCAATGATGATATGGCATTACATGGTCCCTGAGCATTGTAGAGTGTAGTTTTAAGAGGTCTGGAGCATAATATATTGACAGTGGAAGGTCCCAGCTCCTCTCTAAGTGACTTAGATCTAAGTTACAGCATAGAATGAGCAGAATGCATCTTTGATCCCTGTGTTGAACCAGCAGCATAAAGTGGACCCCAACACCTCTTGAACACTGCTTGGGAAGACCCTTTCTCTGCCCCTATATTCATATAAATATATAGATATATAAATATATACCTATATTCTTATATATATATGTATATATGTATGTATCATGTAATAGGATATTATTTGTAAAATTTGTATATATAAAATATATATACACATATATATGAATAGTACACAGGCATATGTATATATTAAAATAGCTGAATTTTTTTATATATAGTTGTATACATATATACAAAATATATACTATATATAAGAAATTCAGCTAATATTTTAATTCAGTAAATCTATTATTCAGACATAAAGGAGAAATTATATATTCTCAAATAAACAAAAGCAGTGATTTTAAAGACATCCAAAGAAAAGTTATAAATCTAAATAAAATGCATCTGAATAAGCAAAACAAATTAGTAAACAAGTACATAAATACAATGTATCATGTAATAGGATATTATTTGTATCTAAAGTTAAATTTGAAAACATTTTGGAACCTGAAAGGGTCTTTCGGTCATCTATGACACTATTTAAAAGTATAAACTCAACAAACTATGTATTAGTTGATTAACTATATTAGCAATGATTCAGGGATATATAGTGTGAAGAGTATTAGGTTTAACTCCCTAAACATGGAGTTTATTGCAATAGTAATGAATATATTCTAAAATCAGTTGTGGTAGTTCTCCAGCACAGCATAGCCTAAAAATTAATTAAATTCTTACCTAAAGAAGGTAAATTCTATAACATGCCAATTATATCTCAACAAACTTATACTATCTTGTCAAAATGACTAAATATATTTTTTCCATATGTTGTAAGCATAAAATTATTTATAACCAGTGCATTTGTACATATACCTGGATAATAAATTTCATCTTTGCATTAGTTCAAAATCGTATCAAAAAGAATTTAGTTTTGCATCAAATATCAAGGCTATGTGTGTGATACCAGTGCATAAATACAACAACATATTTTCTTATTTCAAAAAATATGTACAAAAATTAAAAAAAAGTAAATTGAAGCTAAATTCAAGAATTCAAAACATAACAAGTTTATTCTGTGGATTATTTTAAGATGGAATGAGAATAAGGAACTTTGAAAGGCGGAATATATGCTAGATATTATAATTAAAATAAATTATTATATAACAGAATTCTTATCCTGAGGGGTTATAAAATATAGGAATTGATCAGATAATCTATAACTATAAATAAATCACATTAAAAATCACTCTTATAAAATAAACTACTACTCTGCCTAAACTCTTTTTGAATTTAAAATAGCAACAAATTTTTAAAATTTTGTCTGAAATTACTTTTGTTCTTAATATTAACAAGTAGATAAAGTAAAATACCTTCATTATATCCAATTCAGGCAATATTTCTATGCTCTAATTTTATTATACATCCTGTTGAGATAACATTGTTCTTTAATCCATCAAAGAAAAATATACTAATGCAGTTATATGCATAATGCACTTATAAATCAGTAAAAATTTTATATATATATATATATGAAGTAACGAGGATGGATTTAAATGTCTACTGTACAATGTCCTTGTTTGACAAATTACTAAATCTTTTTGATACGTTTATTTTTTAACAGTTTCATTGAAAGGTAAATACCTTTCAATACTTAAAGAAATTATAATGCCTTTTAAATGCTTAGAGAAAATTCTCCAAGTAAATACTTAGAGGAATTGAGGAGAGAGAAACATGTGCAAGAGAAAAGATAGATTTCCCTACAGTGGAAAAAGTGCTGCTATATCTTAAATGATTTTTCTGGGTGCTGGGAATTTGGTTGTGGTTCAATGGTAGAGTATATTCTTGCATAAATCAAACTGGCTACTATATCCAGAAACATATACATGTGCATATACAAGCACAGACACACACACATACACACATACATACACACATACACACATGTGTGGACACACACACAGCAAGGTGCTTACATTCCACAAACTCACCTCAGTTTGAATCCCAGAGCCATATATGAATCCCTGTACAGAACCAGAAGCAGTCCTTTAGTAGAGAGCCTAGAATGGCTGCTAAGAGTCGCAGAATATGGTCCTTTCCAAATATTTTTATTAAAAATATGTTACCAGTAAACTAATGATGAATGGTGAAAAGATATCATGACTATATTGATTAAAATGTCTGAGTCATTTTATCAACATGAGACTCTACCTCAGTGCAACATTTCCCACTAATAATGTTTTCTTTTCTTTTTTTTTTTGTTATATTTCTCTCCTTTTCAGATATTTTATTTTTTTTTTTTTATTTTAAATTTTTTATTTTTACAATTACAAAGATATACAATTAAAAGTTCATATTTGGGTTTTGGTCAAACAGTGTTGCAGCACCCATCCCGCCACCAGTGCCCATCTCCCACCATCAACGTCCCCGGTTCCCTCCCCCTCCCCCAGCCCTCCTCCATGGCAGGCTCTTTATTTCTTTCCATTTCTCTCTCTTTCTCTTTTCCTTCCCTCCAGGCTATGGATTACAGAACATACATTAAAGGGTTGTCATGTGTATCTTTTTGCCTCTATTTAATGCTCAGTTCTAGGTTGGCATAAGTACCCTCAACAATTGTTAGCACACTGTTCCATTTTCTGTCTTACCTAGCCTCTGACTCCCACACGTTTGTGATCATTTCCACCTTTGACAAGACCTCCTGATGTATGTTTCACTTGACCTTGGATATTGGTATCATAATATGTACCTATATATTTATGTTATGCAGATAAATGCAGTCATTCTGTATCTGTCTCTCTCCTTCTGGCTAATTTCGCTCAACATAATCTTCTCCATGTCCATCCATTTGTAGGCAAATTTTATAACTTTATTTTTCCTAACAGCTGCATAGTATTCCATTGTGAGGATGTACCAAAGCTTTTTATGCAGTCATCGATTTTCGGGCACTCTGGTTGCTTCCAAATTCTGGCTATTGTGAATAATGCTGCTATGAACATAAAAGTAGGGATGGTGTTTCCGCTGCGTATTTTTGTCTTCCCAGAGTAGATTCCCAGGAGTGGTATGGCTGGGTCAAATGGGAGTTCAATTTCTAGTCTTTGGAGGAATGTCCATATTGTTTTCCAAAAAGGCTGTACCAGCAGGCATTCCCACCAACAATGGATGAGTGTCCCCTTTTCCCCACATCCACGCCAGCACTTGTTGTTCTTGCTCTTTTGAATATGTGCCAGTCTCTGTGGTATCTCATTGTTGTTTTGATTTGCATCTCTCTGATGACCTGTGATGATGAGCATTTTTTCATATGTTTTTTTGCCATTCGAATTTCTTCCCTTGCTGAAGTTTCTGTTCATTTCTTGTCCCCATTTTTTGATGGGGTTATTTGTTTTCTTCTTGAAAAGTTCTACCAGTGCCTGATATATCCTGGATATTAACCCCTTATCAGATGGGTATTGGGTGAATATTCTTTCCCATTCTGTAGACTGCTTTTGTATCTTAGTCACTGTTTCTTTTGAGTTGCAGAAGCTTTTAGTTTCATGTAATCCCATAAGTTTATCTTTTCTTCTAGTTGCTTTGTTAGTGATGTTATATCTTTGAAGATGCCTTTAGCTTCAATGTCATGGATGGTTTTTCCTATATTTTCTTCAATGTACTTTATGGATTCAAGTCTGATATTGAGATCTTTAATCCACTTTGATCTGATTTTTGTGCATGGTGTTAGACACAGGTCCAAATTCTTTTTCTCCATGTCGCTGCCCAGTTTTCCCAACACCACTTATTGAAGAGGCTTTCCTTACTCCATTTTAGACTCGTTTCACCTTTATCAAAGATTAAATGATCATGTGTTTGAGGTTGGGTGTCAGGATACTCAATTCTATCCCATAGGTCCACGGGTCTGTTTTTATTCCAATACCATGCTGTTTTAATTACTACTGCCTTGTAGTGCAGTTTGAAGTTGGGTAAGGTGAGGCCTCCCATCTTCTTTTTCCCGAGGATTGCTTTAGCTATCCTTGGGGGGTTTATCGTTCCATACAAATTTCCAAATCCATAAGCACAACAAGCACAAACAGAAAGATGGCACAAAATCCGATGACAATAATCTCCCTCAATGTCAATGGTCTAAATGCACCAATTAAGAGACACAGAGTAACAAAATGAATTAAAAAATTGAACCCAACATTCTGCTGTCTACAAGAAACGCATCTGAATAATCAGAACAAACACAGACTCAAAGTCAAAGGTTGGAAGGCCATTCTCAATGCAAACAACTCCTCCAAAAAGGCTGGTGTGGCCATATTAGTATCAGATAATATAGACTTCAGGCTGAAAAAGGTTAGAAGGGACAACGAAGGCCATTTCTTATTACTTAAGGGGTATGTACACCAGGAAGAAATTACACTACTAAACATATATGCACCCAACGAGTGGCCAGCAAAATACATAAAACAACTGCTAAGAGACCTCAAAGAAGTATTAACAGTAGCACAATAATAGTTGGAGACTTCAACACTGCTCTATCAACGATGGATAGATCAACAAGACTGAAACTCACCAAGGAAATATTGGCCCTCAAGGAAGAAATGGAAGAAAGAGAGCTAGTAGATATATACAGGGCTTTTCATGCCAAAAAAAATCTGAATACACATTTTTCTCTAGTGCACATGGAACATTCTCCAAGATAGACCACATGCTGAGCCACAAAGCATACCTCAATAAAATTAAAAAGATATAAATTGTGTCAGCTATCTTTTCAGACCATGATGCACTGAAAATGGAAGTTAACCGTACACAGAAATAGGGAGTCAAACCAAACACCTGGAAACTGAACAGCTCACTCCTGAACAACAAATGGGTCATAGAAGAAATCAAACAGGAAATCCAAAGATTTCTGGAAACAAATGAAAATGAAGACACCAACTATAAGAACTTGTGGGACACGGCAAAAGCCGTGTTAAGAGGGAAGTTTATAGCTCTGCAAGCATTCATCAGGAAAAAGAAGGGGCCCACATAAATAACCTGACTACACAGCTGAAGACATTAGAGAAAGACCAACAAAAGGAGCCCAACCCAGGCAGAAAAAAAAGAAATAATAAAACTTAGAGAGGAAATCAATGAGTTGGAAATCAAAAAAACAATCCAAAAGATTAATGAAACCAAGAGCTGGTTTTTTGAAAAAATAAACAAGATTGACAAACCATTGGCAAGACTTGTAAGGACATGGAAAGTGAGAACCCAAATAAACAGAATCAGAAATAAAAATGGTTACATCACAACAGAAACCACAGAAATCCAAAAGATCATCAGAGATTACTTTGAGAGCCTGTATGCCGTGAAACATGAGAATCTAGAAGAAATGGATCAATTCCTGAAGTCCTATAACCTCCCAAGGCTGAACCAAGAAGACCTCCAATACCTGAATAAGCCTATCACCATTGAGGAAATAGAAACAGTAATTAAAAGTCTGCCCAAACACAAAAGCCCAGGTCCAGACGGATTCCCTAGTGAACTCTACCAAACCTTTAAGGAGGACCTACTGCCTGTCCTGTTCAAGCTCTTCCAGGAAATAGAAGAAACAGAAACACTCCCAAACAGCTTCTACGAGGCACATATCACCCTGATACCCAAAGCAGGGAGAGACAACACAAAGAAAGAAAACTACAGACCAATATCCCTGATGAACACGGATGCTAAGATCTTCAACAAAATACTAGCAAATAGAATCCAAAGACTCATCAAAAGATTATGCATCATGACCAAGTAGGATTCATCCCGGGTATGCAAGGATGGTTCAACATTCACAAGTCAATCAGCATAATACATCATATCAATAAAAGAAAAAATAAAAAACATATGATCCTTTCAATAGACGCAGAGAAAGCATTTGACAAGATCCAGCACCCGTTCATGATTAAAACCCTCCAGAAAATGGGAATTGAAGGGACTTTCCTCAAGATAGTTACAGCCATCTACCAAAAGCCCACAGCGAGCATCATTCTCAATGGGGAAAAGTTGAAAGCCTTCCCCCTGAGATCAGGGACAAGACAATGTTGCCCACTCTCACCTCTTTTATTCAATATAGTACTGGAAGTACTTGCCATAGCAATCAGAGAAGAAAAGGACATCAAGGGCATCCAGATAGGCAAGGAAGAAGTCAAGCTATCATTATTTGCAGATGACATGATATTATACCTAGAGAATCCTAAACTCTCTACCTAAAAACTCCTAGAAACAATAGACACATATAGTAGAGTGGCAGGATACAAAATCAACATGCAAAAGTCAGTGGCTTTCCTATATACAAATAACGAAACAGAAGAAAGGGATATTAAGGAAACAATTCCATTCACAATTGTGCCACAGAAAATCAAATACCTAGGAATCAACTTACCCAAGTGTGTAAAGGACCTGTACAAATAAAACTACAAGACACTGCTCCAAGAGATAAAAGAGGACACAAGGAAATGGAAACATATTCCCTGCTCATGGATGGGGAGAATCAACATTGTCAAAATGGTAATACTCCCTAGAGCTCTGTACAGATTCAATGCAGTCCCTATAAGGATACCCATGACATTCTTCAAAGAAATTGAAATAATGTTTTCTTTTCTTCTGAATCCCCTGTAAGTAAAATGTTGCTTTTAAAAATTTGAAATGTGATGAATCAGTCAGGTCATTTTAATGGTGCAAAGTAAAAGGATTAAATCCCAATCCTTCTGGTAACTAGCCAAAATAAAGAGAGCAATTTTACCAAAGCTAGTTTATTGAAAGCATTAATCAATTAGAAAATAGAGAAATCTATGTTTCCAAAGGAATGGCAAATTATCTTTGCTACTTCTAGCATTATCCTCAGCAAACATTTTTGTTTAGGTTGGATGGTAGCTGAATCCAGAGACTCCATTGTTAACATAAACATTTGGTAATACATTTGGTAATACAGTCACATTTCTGAAAACATAGCTGACCATCTTTAATTACCCTCCCAATGCCTACATGATATATTGAATGGCGTAAATAGACTGAAACAATATAAAGTAAATTAATTAACTACCCACACATTTTAAGAAAATTTCATATTGTTTAAATCAGATTTCTTAAACTTTTTCCATTTGCGAACCCTTTCACCTAAAGTTTTTTACACAGCACTGAGTACATGAAAAAGGAATAAGAAACAAAATATGTGTTTATAATATATCATAAATATAATTTTTAAAACACTTTTTCATTAACCCCATATTCAATCACATGTTCTTATATTGTGTCACAACTCAATTTTAATTAGCTTAAGTAACTGATAATTTTAATCATCTTTAATGTATCAATATAATGTATTGCTTTTAGCAAGATTTCTACTGATTTGTGAGATTATGTATAACGAGACAGTTACTTTTTCCTTTTTTCGTTTGGTGAAAAACATACTTTTGGATTATAATTTCAAAATTATTGATTAAATCAGCTACACAGTCAATATTAACAAAATATTTCTATCACATGGATTCATTGTGTCCTATATTCTATCCATAATTATAACACTACCAGTATAAATTAACATCTAAGCAATTTCTAATGAACTCTGTTCCAGATAGAAAGAAGGCTATACATAGAAAACCAAGTTTCAGTAATTATGTTAAAAAATGCTGGGGTCATAACCGCTGACTGATTGTAATGAGTTAGAATTTCATAATTATAATTCACTGACTACTCATAGGCATTAATGTCTAACCTTTTCTGATCTTGATCATTTTTTACTAATAATTGAACATAAATATGTTTTCAGGCTTCCTAAACAGCTCCAATTCTTTTATATGTCCAAGTGATTTTTTATAATTTTCTTATATGTTTTAGATGAAAAGAAATAACATGATGCTCTAGAATATCAACTATATTTCTAACTGAATTTCTGTGAACATAAAAGAAAATATCTCCCTTACTGGGAATCAAATTATTTTATGTTTGAATTTAATCAAGTAGAAACAAAATTGGGATAATGGTATACCAGAAGGATTTGACCAGATAGAAAGTGTCCTCTGATCAATGAACTCCTCTCTGTAAATTCACTTCCATGATAGAAAATCTTATAGCAGTGCTCCATACTATATGGATCATTTTTCCCTTATATTTTCTATTTTCAAATGCATTACCTAAAGTTTTGTACATAACCAATTAAAATAATGGCCAGATGTCATTTCCTATGATTATCTGGTAAATAGTCTTGAAATTTTTTAATTTTTGTTAAATAATATTTATTCAACTCAAACTTCCCAAGCTATTTTAACCAATGACATTCCTGTTTGCAGAATTAGAAAGGACAGGTTTCTCACTTATCTAGCTTGGGTGTACAATGCTAGAAAACTTTCACAATTCCTAACTTTTACCAAAGGTCACAGTGATTTCTGCGTTTTTAACTGACTATATTAATAACTCATTTACAATTTGTGAAAAACTATGCATTGAACATAGTAAACATAGGGTCACCATAAAAAAACAAAGTTTGAGCATATTTTCCCATTAAACAACAGGCTATTTTTTCCCTTTTAAACTTCTTTTTATTTGTATGCATTTAACTTTTGATTTAAAGTTGGAAAACAATCAAATAACTGAGTTCAGAGCCTATAGTGACAGGTAAGGATAGATCTCTCCAAATATTTCAGATTTCTTTCCTAAGGATACACATGGCGACTTTTTCCAAGATATGACACCTTGGGTTTCACCCTGGCATGGCACAGTAGAGCCAAGTACAAAACCTTGAGGACTCACCATTACTTAAAGAATGAGAATTACCCAGGCTTAGGTTCAGATTCATAAAGCCTGAATTTATACCTAAGCACAAGCACATCATTGTCACCTATCTACGACAAAGCATATTAAGTGTTTCAACTCAAAGTCTTTCCCAAAGTCTTTCCCATTTCCCATAGAAATGGAGGGGTGAGGGAGGAGGACTTGCTAGAAAAGCTGAGTAGACTAGGGTGCAATTAGGTCTCGTTTTCTATTTTGCTTAACAATTTTGGGGGGAGTGGAAGGAGTGTGGGGGAGTTGGGAGACCATATCCATCTGTATTCAGACTTTTCTTCTGCTGCTATGTTCTGTGATCATTCCTGGAGGTGCACACTGTTCGTATGTGGTGCAGGGGATCAGCTGTGTGTAAGGAAATTACACTGCTGGCTTTAACATTTTCTGACCCTACATTCAAGCGTTCCGTGTTTGTTTGGAGGTCAATATAGCTATGGCTCAGGGCATTCTCCTAACTACATTCAGGAATAACTCCTTAGCAAGCTGGTAGACCATATGGGGTACAAGGATTCAGCTTAGATCAGATGCATGGAAGACATGCATCCTAGTTTACAGGTACTAGAGATAGTACATTGCTCAAGACTTCTGCTCAATACTTCTCTATATTTCTTTGTTTCTATAGAAATATTTATTGGGAAGTAGAAAGGAAAGTGGAGTCAAAGAGATGTGCCCAGAGCCGGAGGTTCTTTGTCTATTTAGCTATTTCTTCCACACCTTTGAAGGCATTCCATGCCGCTCTATTCCTCCTGCGCAGCTCAGGTTTTAGGTCGTTCATCATGTTGACTTCTAGACCTAAGTACACATAACTGCTGCATTCAGAGACGTCAGTTCCATTGAGAGTGACTCCACCATTCTCCCTGCATTAACATACGCCTCAGAGACCTGGGCCCTACGAAAAGCAGGATGAGAATGCTATTCGGGTCTCCCAGAGAGGAATCGAAAGAGCTATGCTTGGAATATCACACCTCACTCAAGTGAGAGAAGGAATCGGAGTTCCGACTTCCGTCGCTATTCCAGAATTAGGGATGTTGTCTCGTTTGCCAATGCATTGAAAATCAGATGGGCTGGACATGTAATGCGATTTGGAGATGACCACTGGACTAGAGCCATTACCGACTGGATCTCACGGGATGTCAAAAGATTACGTGGCTGACCACCTACAAGATGGTCAGACTTCCTTGTCAAGACCCTGAAGGAATGGTTTGAGGCTCTTCATATTCCTGAATCAGCCAAATGCCATTGGTCTACATTGGCACATGATAGGGTCCAATGGAAATGTTACTGGCGCCCTCTCGAGCAAATCAATGAATAGCGGGATTCAAGTGATCAAGTGATCAAGAAAGGAAAGGAAAAGAAACTTCTCAGTTTGGGAGGAACTTAATACAGGACTAAGTTAAATATGATTTCCTTTGTTGGTGTGGTTAGCCTCTGACAAGGAAAGTGGTATACCTGTTATATTTACTACATTTCTCCCACTAAAGTAGTTATACTCAGCAGTGGGTGAGTAGTTCTAATGCCAAATCTGGTGCTGCTCTAACATGGCAGACTTGGTGCTGCAGTTCTTGGGCTCTGATGGTATAGCAGCAACCAGGGCAACCTTAGGTTTTCACAGGCAGCCATGCTGGCTGCAGTTCAAACACAGGGCCTTATGCATTTCTCATTTTGTACCATTTTGTACCATATTCTTGGCTCTGAAATTGTGCTCTTGATATATATACATATATATACATATATATGAGTACAAATACACACATATACACATATATACGTATACATATATACACACAATGTGTATATATACATATATGTATATATCATTTATATCATTTTTATGAATAAATCTGCAGTGCATTAAGAATTCATTTGCTGTTGTTGTTTACATAAAATATTTTGTAACACAGACCTTCAAAGTACCAAAGATAGATTTAATACATATATAGCAATGTCTGAGGTTGAAGAGATAGTACAGTGGGTACTTAGCTTGCATGCAGCCCACATAGGTTCTATGCCAGGCATCTTATTTGATCCTCTCAGTATATTAGGAATGATCCCTGAGCAAAGATACAGGACTAAGCCCTAAGAACTAAGGAGGTGGCCATAAATCCCCCAAAATAAAAACTCCATCAATAAAATATATATACACAGTATGACAGGGTGGCCTTAGTGGCCTCATGGAGCACAGGATATTCTTCCTGTTCCTGCCACTGTGTGCCAATACAATACTGAATCCTTGGGTCCTCATATTTAGTCACCAGTCTGATTTTCTGAAAATTTCCAGGAATCGCCTCCAGGGCCTGATGAACGCCACAAGAAAATCCTATCCTAATATTCTCCACCCTCAAAAAAAGAAAAGAAAGAAAGAAACAGAAAAAGAGCATTTTGTCCCTTTAGAGAAGCTTATCCTTGTGTTTTTGAATGATAGATGAAATAGCAAATCCTCTTGCATGAAATACCAAGACAGTTCAGCCAAAACAAATATTAATAAAACATAAAGTTGACCCGTAGGAAATACAAGTGAAAACAGAGACTTTCCAACAATACATTTATTTGATTTGTCAAACTGTTTGATTAATTTATTTGGGAGGGCCCAGGTCACACAAGGCAGTGCTCATAGGACCATTTATTTACCATTTGCAATGATATATCAAACAATACCAGATTTCTTGCACTTTGATCTTGGACTTCGTAGCCCCTAAAACTATGAGAAATAACTTTCTGTGGCTTAGGCAATCCACTGTATGGTATTTCTACTATGACAGACAAATTTACAAAAGCACAGAATTAATTGGTCATAATGGTTGCTCGTAATATTTGTTTATAAGTTAGATGCTCATAAAATTCTGAGAAATATCAACTAATATTGATCACTAGGGATGTAATAGATTTTAGTATTTCCCAACCATTTAACTTTGTCATTGTAATCAACAATTAAGATTTTTAACAGTAACATTAAAAATTAAGAAATTAGATATAACAATTCTGCTCCTAGACACTATTTTCTTTTTATTTAAAAATTTACTTCATTTGGGGCTAGAGCGACAGCACAGTGGGTAGGACATTTGCCTTGCATTCAGTTGACCCAGGTCGATCCCCAGCATCTCATATGGTCCACTAAGCAGTACCAGGAGAAATTCCTGACTTCAGAGACAGGAGTAACCCCTAAGCATCACCGGGTGTGACCCAAAAAACAAAAAAAAAACCTACTTCATTAAAGGTACAATATTTATAATACTGCTGATGGTATGACTTCATGAGCAAAACGTTCCAGCATAGACTCTCTCCAGGGTATCTGCTTTCCTCTACTTTCTTTCAGCTGACCTTGCTCCAATTGCTTTGACCTGACAAACTTCCAACTGTTTACCAGTCTCACCTGGTAAAGTGAGACTTACCAGGTCTCACTTTCCAATGCAACCGGTGCAACCATTTTAGAGCACTATATTCTTTTGATCATTTTCTTCTAACTCCTGTGGTAGTGAGGAGTTCAATTAAAGCTAAATTTGGTCACGCATATACTTCTTGATATTCCATTCATTATCTTTTAAAATAAGCACACAATTGCAATTATATTTGCAAATAGATTCCTGTGTGTTTAAATCATTTTCATTCATTTCTGCATAATTTTGTCTAATTTTGTGATCATGCAAAATCATACATTTACTCACAAATGTAAGCATTTTATGTTCCATTACTGCTGACTTGAAAAACAAATATTCACTGTTCTGAAATTAAAATCATTAACAGATAAATAAACACTGGAATTATTTTCCTTAAATTAGCTTACACAGAAGCATATCAAAAATTGTAGACGTCCCCCTAGTACTTCCAGGAGTAATTCCTGAGTGCAGAGCCAGGAGAAACCCCTGAGCATTGCTGGGTGTGACCTAAACAAATTAAGTAAAAATAACAAAATAACTTAGAAATTATCCCAGACTCCTTCTAACACTATTTTGTTTGCTGGATTCCTTTCTCTTTTTTGTTTAATTTTGTATTACAGTCAGATCAGTTCTTGGAACTAGAGCCCCTTGGTAGTCTGTGGACCAAGCTCAGTATTTTTGCAAGGAAAGCATGTGTTCCAGTACTCAGAACACTATACTTTGTTACACAAAATTTTAAGAAATAAAAGTGATGTTTTGATATCCTATAATTGGTGATTTATAGAAAATCGTAAGGAGATATTACTGGTGTGATGGTTGTTCTCAAACTGCCAAAAGAAACAAAAAGGCTAAGTTCTGTCCATAACCTTGCTTAACTGAGTGTAAATTGCCACAGTAAAAGTAAGATAGGCAGGTAATCAGAAAAGCAGTAATAACATCTGGCAGAAGCAAGGAAGGAAATACATAATTCATAGATATTATGGTTTTATGAAGAACTCAATATTTGAATAAGGAATTTTTTGAGGAAAACAATATACATTAACTCTTATGGCTAATTTTAGAAATTTTGCATGCATTTAATTAGGAAAATTTTAGGAATAATAATATGCATTAATCTGCAAAAGCTATCAATAACATCTGTTTGTATTAGAAAGATGTATCATGTATTCATAAGCTCTTTAAAAATACAATAATACAATGAGAATAACAGAGACGGAAGGTATATAAATTTGTCATTACTTTGTGACAAGATAGAAGTAACTGATATGGAAATGAGAAAATTAGCACTAGAAACAAAACAAATTATATAGACAAGATCTGAGATATAAATGAAAGAAATATTCTAACATAGTAACTAAAGAATAGTTTAGACATTTGTCTCTCAAGTCATTTCTCTTGCTGGTCTGAACATGACTAGTATAAATGACCAAGTATACATAAATCAATACTGCCTCTTCAATCTTCTCATTTACAATACGTTATGGACAGAAACTCTAAAAGGAGCGACTTAGAGAGTTGTGCAGTTTGGGGAATCTAATTTACCAATGCTGAAATACTTTTGGTTAGACTATAACATGATAAATACTATTTTCACTGTTGTTAAGGGCTGCAAGCAATGACCAAAAAGAGAAAAGATAACTTTTTAATTAAGTTTGAAATTATAGCATTGTGGCAGAATACTTAGAGAGGAGTTAGGAGATATAATTATGTCCATAACTCCAAATATAACTCTGTTTATGTTATCAAAACGTATTATCACTTGATCTCTTGAATCCCAAGTGATCACTTGAATATTCATCGAATTGTTCGAGCAGGCGCCAGTAACATTTCCATTGGACCCTATCAGGTGCCAATATAGCCCAATGGTATCTGGTTGATTCAGGAATATGAAGAGCCTCAAGCCATTCCTTCAGCGTCTTGACAAGGAAGTGTGACCATCTTGTAGGTGGGCGGCCACGTGATCTTTTGACATCCCGTGGGATCCAGTCGGTAATGGCTCTAGTTCAGCAGAGATCTCCAAATCGCATTACATGTCCAGCCCATCTGATTTTCGATGCATTGGCAAATGAGATAGTGTCTCTGATTCTGGAATAGCGACGGAGGTCAGAACTCCAGATTCCTTCTCTCACTTGAGTGAGGCGTGATATTCCAAGCATAGCTCTTTTGATTCCTCTCTGGGAGACCTGAATAGCATTCTCATCCTTCTTTCATAGGACCCAGGTCTCTGAGATGTATGTTAATGCAGGGAGAACGGTGAGGTCAAAGAGATGTGCCCGGAGCCGGAGGTTCTTTGTTCTTTTGGCTATTTCTTCGATGTTTTTGAAGGCAGTTCATGCTGCTCTTTTCCTCCTGTGCAGCTTAGGTTTTAGGTTGTTCATCATGTTGACTTCTCGACCTAGGTACACATAACTGCTGCATTCAGAGATGTCTGTTCCATTGAGAGTGAATGGGGCATCAGGAACTAGTTCGTTTTTCATAAAAATAGTTTTCTTTAGATTTAGCTGTAGACCTAAAATCCTAACATTGAGTATATAATACATTTTAGTTTTTATTTTTGTAGATCTTAAACATATTATATACTCAATATTAGGATTTTGTTGGCATTTAATCTTTCTTAAATTTATCTTGTCATATTGTCTTGACCTTACTAAAATACTGCTATATATGCATACATGTATATATTTTGCCTTTATAGAATCTATCATCTATCTATATTATACGACAGTGATATATTTTATGTCTATATTATATAGCTACTTTCTGACTAGTGTAGCCATAAAAATACCTACTCAAATCAGAGAATAAAATGTGTGAAAATGTACAAAATTGGACCTAGCATATGTTTTTGCTAAGAACATAAAAAGATGCAGAAACTTTGACCCGGTAAACTTCCAACTGAAGACCAGTTCTGGTCTTTAAAATTTAGGCAGAGCAAAGCGGCAGCAGGACATGCTAACAAAACCACCCAAGTGAGTGTCAGATCTGTGCCAGAACCTTTCCCATATATATGTTGCAATAATCGATGTGGTTGCAGCCAGCTATGGGAGCTGGTGTGGGGATAAAGAATGGGTGGGTAGCAATTGGTGGTGGTAGGGGCACACTGGTGGTGGGGCTGGTGTTGAACAGTGGATGTTTTTGACAACTGTACTACAAAGAAATCTGTACATCACGGTGTTTTCATAAAAAAAAGTTAAGCAGAGAATTACCAAATGATCAAGTAATTCTACTCATAGACAAATATCCAAGAGAATTAGAAAATCTATTGACTCAGACTTTTTGATAACAAATAAATGAAAAACCAATGTGTATGCCACATAACAGACATGACCTAGACACTAATGAGTGCAATTTAGAGACATGATACACAAGAATAAATGCATATAATGTAAAAATAGAAATACCACATGCCATTTAATTTTAATACCAAAAATAGAAAATACCACAGAGACTAAAAGTTAGTGATGTGAAAAGTTTGATGGGATTAGGCATTGGGGAGTAAAGGCCAATGAGTACTTAGTTTCCTTTGATTTTGACCAATTTTCCGGATTTTATAACTTTATGATTGTGTGCTGTTAAAATTTGCACCTAAGAAAGTAATTTTGGACTGCATTTTTGTCTCAATAGTGTATTTTTGTCTTAATAAAGTATTGTGAATTTTAAGAATGAAATAAACATGACAATGTATATCCTATATATTAAATTGGTATGCATTAGTTTACATTTGATAATAACTTCATCAGAGAAACATATGTTTGATTTGAATTTAGATGTCTATTAACCAGGTGGAAATAGCATATAATGACTAAAAGGACAGGACATCCAACTAACAGCTAAAAACTTGCCCACAGTTAGACATAATAAAGTTTCTATAATAGTTGAAACATATGACTAATTAAATTGTATAAAAATGCCTGAAAAGGGTTCTAACAATTCTTTCGATATATCATGCATATAACATGGAAACTTTTTTGAAGAAATGATATATATTAAAAGCAGTCAGTGTATGAGGACTCAGAAACATGGGGCAGAGCTGCTACCAACTCTCCCTGTGCTCAGCTGATCATGAGGTGCCCAGGAGGGATTGTGGGTTCTATCACTTGCCCGCCACCCCAATAGAGCCTCACAAGAAGTCAGAAGAACCCCCACACCATTGAGGGCCACCATTTTCAACCGAACTTCATAGCTCATCAGAGCTCCACCCAAGAGAAAAGCCAATCTTTCGCCATTCATCAGTAAATGCACGAACTGAGAACCTACTACTGAGAGTATACCACCCATATGGCAGTACCTGGCAAGCCACCCGTGTCGTATTTGATATGCCAAAAACCAGTAACAATTATAGACCTCATTCCCATGACCTGAAGGCTCTCCATGTTCCTGGAGCAAGCAGATGCCCTTGGGCTACACTAGCTTGAGACAGAATGTATGGAGATGTTACAGGTGCCTGCTTAAGCAAATTGATGAACAACGGGAAGACAAGAGATACAAGTGAAAAGCAGTCAATGATGCCAAGGCCTTTTCAGACAAAACAATATTTAGCAATAACTGTATTTCTAGCATTTATATCTAATTTGACCTGTAACTTTAAATGATCAGTTTGTCAGATATTCAAGGTAGTTGAATTAAATGGGAGCAGCAAGTATAAATCTGTTTTAAAGTTTAAGACTTCAATATTTTATGATTCTTTACCAAATATATGTGGCAGTGACTTTCCACATTTCATTTTACTTGACAATATTTTCCTCTTATATTTGGTTTCAAAACTGAACTGCAACCATATCAGGGAGTTTGAAACAAGGTTATCTGAATGTTGAGTGAAAGTTGAGATTTTTAATGACAAAAAAGATGCTTTATGCTTACCTCGTTTATAGGTAGTACTATGTAATTAATTACCAAAATATTCCCAAATACATTGTTTATATAATCAGTCATAGCCCTATCAGCTTAATATAAAGTCACATGACAGAAATTTTTAGAGTATCATGATTTGGGCATAGGAACAAGATTAAAGGGGGAGGGGTGGGGTGGAGTGATAGCACAGTGGATAGGGTGTTTGCTTTCATGCAGCCTACCCGGATTCAATCCCCATCATCCCATATGATCCCCAAGCATGGCCAAGAGTAATTCCTGAGTGAAGAGCCAGCAGTAACTTCTGTGTATTGCTGGGTGTGACCCTAAAAGCAAATAAATAAGTATATAAATAATAAATAAAACAAAATAAAAATTTAAATGGGTATGCATGCTTTTTTTCTGAATTATTTGACATTTTTCTTGTGTTTTATGGAAAAAATTTTGGACAAAAATTTTCATTGATGTCATAAAAATTGCCAATCAAAAGGATAGTTGTCAATAGTCCTCCAAAATCTAATTGTCACAGAACCAAAAAAAAAAATAGAGCATTATGTTAATAATCAGGGGAGTGGGTTCTCATCTGAATAACTCACTAATCTGTGCCATATTCTAGGTTATTAACAAAAACTTACTGAAAGTACTTAATCAATGAAGAAAATCTGCTTATACTATACTTTGAGAGCAAGTTGTAAAATGTAGTGTCTATGAAATATCGAACTTCCACAATTGCTATATCTCAATCTTATTTCTGGTCAATTATTCCAGATAGTAGAATGATAATCCAAGCACAACTGAGAAAAAAGAGAAAATTTAAGTACAAGAAATGGCATTTCATTTCTATGTATTCCAATGAAGCCTAGATAATGACAATTTTACTTGCTACTTTAATTTCTACAAATATATTATTACTCAAATCTATTATTTAAATAAAAAAACAAATGCAGGAATTGCAAAAGTTGTGACTTTTCCACCTATTCTTATATAAGGTCAACAAAATTTGAGTTTGATGTAAAAAAGAGGACATATATAGATTTGTCCCTCAAGTTTGGAATTGGCCACATCTATTGGGAATTGCATAAACACGTACACACACACACACACACACAGAATAATAAAGGAAAATTTGTTGAATTAAAGTTGAAAAAACTCTAGATCAAAATACTATGTATATTCATTATATAAATTATATTTAGTAATACTGAATTATTACTGAGCTATTAAATATTACTGAACACAATTTTATATTCACTATATAAATTGTATTACTCAATAAAATTTTATCAGCATCCTTACAAAATATACTAGTGTCTGATTCTGTGTAATTTTTTTCTCTACAGTCAACAACTTATTTACTCCAGTAACAGTTTTCTTGTGCCTTTCTTGTGCCTTTAAAAAATAGCATTTGGATGATGAGAAAAATATTTACTATGTGTAAGTCCATGTTTTTCAGGAGGGCCAGGTTCGAATCATTGCACAACACAACACACTAAGCACCAAAAAGTACTTTTAACCACTGGATAAGTGGTAGTCCATAAACACGAACAGTAGAAAAACTATAAAACAGCACAACACAATTAAAAATATTTCTAGCTTCTATTTTGTTCTAATATCCACAAGGTCAGTGTCTTAATGTTCTCATTTACTTTAGTAAACTCCGCATCTAGTAATGTAATTAACAAGTAAACTTTTTTCCAAAAAAAGTTTTAGAGAAAAAACTTTTTTGAAAAAAAGAGCTGTTTTTTTTCAAATAATTAAATCAAAGTAAATGTGGCTCTTCGCAATTTTAGTTTTAATTTTAAAAAAGTACAGATTCAAATTAGCCTCGAATTTGGGCATTCGTTCTTATTTTTTGTATCATTACAAAGACATAAACTGAGAATAAATATATATGTGAACTATAAATTATTCTGAAAAATACATTGTTTTAGTTAGTCATAGTATTTAAGTATATATATATATGAGAAACTATATTTTATCTCATCAGCAGCACTGTTGAAACTGTTCATATTAACACTAGTTTCTCTAATTTGTAATATTTATGTATATTTATTTTTATGGGCATATGGGACCCATATGTACCCATAGGAGTGCATATATATATATATGTATATATATATATATATATATATATGGAGAGAGAGAGAAGAGAGAGACTCCAAAACCCTTGCTCTATTATCTCCAGCCCCGAAATGATCCTTCAAATTTTTAATAGGAACTAAAAAAATAGCACACTCTAAATAATAGTGTGCGATTTACTATATAAATTTATATTAGATTTGTTTATAGTTTTTTTTTTAATTTTTGTCTTTGGACCACCCTTTCTAATGTCCAAGTGTTACTGCAGGCTCTGAGCTTGGGGATTGCTCCCAGAAGTGCTTGGAAATCTGTGACGTGCTGGGTAAATGGCCCTAGAACTTTTACATGCATAGCATGCTCTCAACCAGCTGAGTTATCTGTAAAGCCCAGATTAGACATCTTTAAGCTTATCCTTGAACAAGACCCAGATAAAAGAAGATAATTAACAGAAAATGTAGTCTCATTTAAATCTAATGGCTTTAATCATATACACATATAAAATTTAAAGTATATATATATTGTGTGTGTATGTATACTTTTAATATATACGTTTAATAAACACTGAAATATAGCATGCTTTAAATAACATATTAGTATACTACTGATAATTCACACACAGAAACCCTCCTTAAAATGTCTTGATTCTTATATCTTAAATTTTTATGCACTTGTTGAAAGTAAGAATGCTTAAAATATTTAAGACATTTAAAATATTATATTATAAGAATTTCAAAGTCAGTAGGGCAACTTTTGCCAGACTTTCCTAATGCAATGCACCATCAGTCTGGAAAATTGAAAAAAGTCAAGGTTTGCTAAATAACTGCTGCAGACTACAATTCTTAATTAAGTCATACTTTTGTAGTTATAAAATTTAATGTACTTTTTCCACAGAATTCTGTATTTAACAATAGTTGCTCCCCTCAGAATACATTCCTGTGACAACATTAGACGTGTAGGTTGCTAAAAACAGATTTATGATGAGAAAAAGAAAAAAATATTCTAAGTAAATTTGCTATTTATTACTTAACACATTATTTTTACATAACAAGTCACACAGATTAATATTCATGCTAGGCATATAGCTATACCAAGTATATTCTTTCTGGGTGCCCAAAGATAATTGTGCTTCTGCTTCAGTAGAATGATGTTCTATAGTCTCTGCTGTGGCCATAAAAAAAATTCTTTACTACAATAGAAGCTTTACGATAAAGCAAGAATATTGCAATATATTCCCTTTCCACAACACCACAAGAAGTATGTCTTGGGTGGTCTATTAAGTGTAAGGGAATGCAGTTGTGATGCATTTAAATACAATATGCTGCACAGAATGTACCACTACCATTTCTGAGGGATTGAAATTGGGTGGCTCAAATTTAAACTGTTGTTGCTCTGTGAATTATGATCCTCTTGCCCTCTAGTGGCTCCAAGCGTTAAAAATGGATGTCTAATTATTACACATTATCCAAAATTCTTCTGGAGACTGAAGTAGAAAAGAAAAATCTTCAATCTTTACTCCTAGCAAAGCCCTGGTTGACTTAAGAGAAATTTATCAATGTAAAGGGATTGGTTTATTACTGCATTAAACCCCTCATGCATCACAAAAGGATTTGCTAAATACTTTCTTGGGGATTGCCTGTGTGCTGCCAAGGGGCTTGTGAAAGGCACTGAACCTTTAGGTGATTGAAATGCACAGTCCCACTGCAATGAATTAACATAATTGGAATCAGGACTAGATGTTTTTATAGGAGCTGATTATGTGCCCGTTCCAATAGTATCATTACTTTAGCATGACTTACCCTCTAGGGCATGAGAAGACTTGAAAAAAGGCTTTAAATATGATGGGTGCTCAGCAGGTGAGCAACTCTCACCAATGAGAAGTGCATTAGCTGTAATTTATAAAGTGTAGTTGGTAGCATTTAACATTCTAATTATATGTACTATTAAGGTATGTTAAAAGGCAATACATTTATTCATGTTATCTACCTTGGAAAAAGTTCCAACCTATTCATATTACTATGACCTATAGGAGAATCATACGATTAGTATTCTTAGGATATTAGCCAAATAAAATGTGAGGACAACTGAGTTCAAAATCCATGCAATTTACCTAAACAAGTCATTGAGAGATTCACTATCAACACCGACTTAAGCATATTGACTACACCAAATAAACAAAAAAAGCCAACAAATTAACTTAGGTCATTATGTTCTTCATTGATTGTTTAACTTATATATGACAACTCAATTAAATTTGGATTTTTTGGGAGGATGGAGAGATAAAAGAATAGGAAAAGCACTTGGCATGCAGGTAGCAGTCCTAGGTTACATTTTCTATATCCTATATTTCCCCCAAAGCCTGTAGGAGTAATCCCTGGGTGTAGATCTAATAATCGGTCTTGAAATCTGCTGGGCATCACTCAAAAACAAAACAAAAACAAAAAATTGTTTTTTTTTTATCTTAACTAGAGGCCGAAAAAATAATACATGGGTTAAAATATTTGCCTTCCACAAGATTGAAGGAAGTTCAATGTCAGTACCTGAGCACAAAAGGGTGTGGTTCCAAAGTTAAAATACATGCTTCTTCTCTTCCCTTTCTCTTCTTTCTTTCTTTCTTTCTTTTCTTTCTTTCTTTCTTTCTTTCTTTCTTTCTTTCTTTCTTTCTTTTCTTTCTTTCTTTCTTTCTTTCTTTCTTTTCTTTCTTTCTTTCTTTCTTTCCTTCCTTTCTTTCTCTTTCTTTCTTTCCTTCTCTTTCTTTCTTTCTTTCTTTCTTTCTTTCTTTCTTTCTTTCTTTCTTTCTTTCTTTCTTTCTTTCTTTCTTTCTTTCTTTCTTTCTTTTTTTTTTTTTTTTTTTTTTTTTTTTTTTTTTTTTTTTTTTTTTCCTTCCTTCCTTCCTTCCTTCCTTCCTTCCTTCCTTCCTTCCTTCCTTCCTTCCTTCCTTCCTTCATCCTTCCTTCTTTCTTGTTTTTTTATTTTTCATCTAATTTTGTCAAGGTTGGTTTGTTTTACCTGGGGTAAATACATATGAAGATAAAATAAAGCTAAAACCTTGCTGTTACCTATTTTTTTCCCTACTAATATTGTGCGAAATAGCTACATCTTTACAGCCTGCCCAACCTTTATTTTTATTGACTCATTTTCTTATATATTAAATAGTAGTGAAATGAAATCAGTGGATTTCATTTAGATTAACATTGTAATCACTGAGTACATGAATGTTTAATTTTGGAGCTTGATATAACAACTGAGTAATTTATATTCACAGAAGAATTTTAAACTGCTTATTTATCAAAATTACAAACAATATATCAAGCAAAATTATAAAAGTCAACTAACCATTGTTTTTATTTGCTTTTTGGGCCACACCTGGCAATGCTCAAGGGTTACTCCTGGTTCTGCACTCAGGAATTATACCTGGTGGTGCTCCGGGACCATATTGTATACTGAGGATTAAACCTTGGTCCACAGGTTCACATGCAAGGCAAAGGCCCTACCCCGTACTATCAATCCAGCCCCCTAAACTAATAATTTTAAACTGTACTTAATTCAGAACCTCACAACAAGCCAGACGACCCCCCCACCCACTCCATGGGTGCCGCCATTTTCCACATCCGGACTTCCCTCTCTTCAGAACTCCACCCAACTGACCAGCCCATCACAGCCCGGCTCACGCGCCGCGGCCACGCGGTTCATCAATAAATGCTTTATTTGGAGGTGTTTGAAGAATATGCCTCCCGCACGGCAAGCCTAGCAAGCTGCCCGTGTTGTATTTGACATGCCAAATGCCAGTAACAATTATATTAGGTCATTCCCATGACCTAATATAGTGGTTTTTAGGCTCTTTATGTTCTTGTAGCAAGCCGATGCCCTTTGCTCTACTGGCATGAGACAGGACATATGGAGATATTACTGGTGCCCGCTCTAGCAAATAGATGATTAACGGGAAGATCATGATCGTGATCGTGAACTTAATATTCAGGTAAAAAAAAAAACTGAAGATGAGTTTATCAGAAAGGACAAGTCAGGATAGTTTCCATTTCAGGACATGCATAATTACTCCCTAAACATTTCAAATACTGAGAATTCCAATGTAAATATGTCTTAAAATTATTTGCAGTGTGCATATAATTTTAGTGAATTACAATAAAAGTCATTTGCAGTGCTGATAAGTTTTACATCACTCACTACTGGTTCCAAACTACTCATTTGCAAAATCTTTCAAAGATTTTGCAACTTCACTGATACTTGATGACTTAACATCCTGTTATTCATCAATTTGAAACTTCACTTGATCCCTTGATCACTTGACATCCCGTTATTCATCGATTTTCTCTAGCAGGCACCAGTAACATTTCCATTTGACCCTATCACGTACCAGTGTAGCCCATGGCATCTGGTTGCTTCAGGAATACGAAGAACCTCAAACCGTTCGTTCAGGGTCTTGAAGAAGTCGCTATCTTTTTTTTTTTTTTTTTGCTCTTTTTGGGTCACACCCGGCGATGCTTAGGGGTTTCTCCTGGTTCTGCACTCAGGAATTACTCCTGGCGGTGCTCATGGGACCATATGGGATGCCAGAGATCGAACCCGGGCCGGCCGCTTGCAAGACAAATGCCCTACCCGCTGGACTATCATTCCGGCCCCAGAAGTCTGACCACCTTGTAGGTGGGCAGCCACGCAATCTTTTGACATCCCATGGGATCCAGTCGGTAATGGCTCTAGTCCAGGGGTAGTCTGCAAATTGTATTAAATGTCCAGCCCATCTGATTTTCGATACCTTGGCAAACGAGACAGCGTCCCTGATTCTGGAACAGAAGCGGAGGTCAGAACTCCGGATTCCTTCTCTCACTTGAGTGAGGCGTGATATTTCAAGCATAGCTCTTTAGATTCCTCTCTGGGAGACCCGAATAGCATTCTCATCCTGCTTTCATAGGGCCCAGGTCTCTGAGGCGTATGTTAATGCAGGGAGAACGGTGGAGTTGAAGAGATGTGCCTGGAGCCGGAGGATTTTTGTCTTTTAGCTATTTCTTCAATGCTTTTGAAGGCATTCCATGCCACTCTCTTTCTCCTGCACAGCTCAGGTTTTAGGTCATTCATCATGTTGACTTCTCGACCTAGGTACACATAACTGCTGCATTCAGAGATGTTTGTTCCATTTAGAGTGATCATAATTAGCACTATGGTAAAGAACATATAAAAGAAACACAACTGATTCTTATTTGAAATATATTTGATTTGAACTATTGCGGAGAGATCTTTTTTAACTTCTTTGTATATATCTGTGATCCATAGACATATTTTACATTTGAAACACCTAAAATTAACAAGTTTAATAGCTTATAAACAACATGCTTATTTTAAAAACTGTGGGTTTCGGCTACATCCCTTTACTCCTACCTCTGCACTGAGAGATTTAAGGGTTAGTTATATAGATTGGAGTTGCAATTTCCTTAGGTAGCATTCTTACATACTACCATCGTACAAGTAAAGAAGAAAATGAGGAAATCTGTGATGAACATCTGGACCAGAATGAGCAAATTATTTTTATTCTTAATTTCAGTTAGTAACATTTTGAGAGAGTAATTAGATGTAGAGATTATGTCAAATGCCCATACTATTTTCACTGTTGCTAGTACCACTGAAAACTTGGACAATAAAAGGCTCCGTGTTAAAAAAAATTAGAAAATATACACATTGTGTATTCATAAGTGAATATGAGAGATGAGAATGAAGTATTTTAGCCCCACAAAGACAAAAAGCATTGGTTTCATTTTCCTTGCAATTAATTACTTCCTATTTTCCAAATTAATCTATAATTGATCAAATTAATTTAAATGATTTTTCTATAACAAAATTTTATTTTTATTATCACATTAGCAAATATAATAACAGTTAAGGTCTTGTTTACTTTGAACACTCATAATTACTCATTTTAGAGAGATAAATTTCTCTTGATAAATTTATATGATATTTTACCTTTAGTTATGACATTTTCATTTAAATTGAGTATTTGCTTGTGTTGTATACAGAATTATTTTATTTTTATTTATTTTTTATATTTTATTATACCACCGTGAGATATACAATTACAAAGATGTTCATGTTTGGGTTTCGGTTTTACAGTGTTCCAGCACCCATTCCCTCCACCAGTGCCCATTTCCTACCACTATGTCCCTACTTCCCTTTTCCCTCCCCTAGCCTGTCTCTATGGCAGGTTCTTTATCTCTTTTCTATCTTACTCTCTCTCTTTCTCTAACCCTTCTCTTACACACTGTGGATTACAATATATACATTTAGAGGTTATCATGTGTATCTTTTTGTCTGTATGCAGAATTATGTTAGAGATAAGAAAAGAACATTATAGGGCTGGAGTGATAGTCCAGCGGGTAGGGCGTTGCTTTGCATGAGTTCAACCGGGTTCGATCCCCAGCATCCCATATGGTACCCTGAGCACTGCTAGGAGTAATTCCTGAGTTCAGAGCCAGGAGTAACCCCTGAGCATTGCTGGATGTGACCCCCAAAAAGCAAGAAGAACATTATAATACTTATCTCTGACATTTAAAATATTTTATTCATTTATAATAATGAGTTTTCCGTGCATGCAGCTTTAGTAATAGAGATACTAATTTCTCTTGAACACAATTTTTTCTGGTTGGCAAGTGCTCTAGGAGAGTTGTGGTTAATGTCTTCATCAGGGACTCCAGTGAGTAACTTCTCTAGCAAAACGTGGTTTTGAATTCTATACATGAAGTTGAGTTTATGGTCATCTCTATCTCATATCCCATGGGAATAAGCAAAGAGAAAAATGGGTGAAAGTAGTTCTATAGAAATAAATGCAAGCTTCACATTTACTTCTGATTGTGTTGTCATAGAGACAACTAAGATCTATGGTGAGTCTAGCCAAAGGAAATGCTAAAATTTAAGTTTGGAAGACTCTGTTATTAAAAACAAAAGTTATGAAACCCAAATAAGAACACCTTTGTAACTGTAAATCTCACGGTGGTAAAATAAAAATTTAAAACAAAAAGAAATACAGCTTTGAAATTATGCTTTCAATAAAATAAAATTATTGCTTTAGACACTAAAAAAAGTTATGAGGTAACAAGCCCTAGCTTGTACCCAATTTTATTTATGATAAGGAAACTTTAACCCTGCTATAATCTTTTTATACAATTTTTCAGTATGGCAAAATAATTCAAAATAATAAGGTTCCAGGAGTAATTAAGGCATACATTTATGCTTTAATTGGATAATTTTTTTACTATTTTATATTCAGAATATATACAATAATAAGCATAAAATATACCGAGATACTTTTAACACAGTAAAATATTGTATCAAATGTTTATATTAAGTATTTGTTTTTTCTTGGACTGTACCCATAAGTGTTTAGGAAATAAACCCCAGGGCTGGGGGACTATATGTTGTGATGCCAGAGACTGAACCTTGGGTGGAACCATGAAAAGTAAAAGCCCTACCCACTTTACTCTCTCTCCAGGCAATGTTCCATTAATTATAAAGGCCTGTCTTTCTTATTAAAGCTGGTCTTCCTTCACTGTATCACTGTCTTCCCATTGTTCACCGATTTGCTTGAGTTGGCACCAGTAACATCTCCATAAGTCCTGTAACAAACAAGTGTAACCCAAGGCTATCTTCTTGCTCCTGGGACAGGAAGAGCCTCAAACCATTCTTCAGGTCATTGAATTGGGGTCCATAACTGTTACTAGTTTTTGGCATAACAAATAAATAAAACACGGGTTGCTTGCCGGGCTCTTCCATGTAGGTGGTCTTCCTTATTGATCTTTTTAAAATTAATAATTGTAACACCTCTTATGTTAAGAAGAAATGCATGTTTGGGAGTGAAACTAAGTCAATGACATAGGAATTGAAGTAAGTTTACACGTTTACCATTATGTGATTTATAAAAAAAAACTCTTGATATTAGAAAACATTATAGCTAAAAGTCTGTGTTTTAAAAATCAGAATGGTTTCTAATTCATAGTCACTTAGAAATAAAGACTTAGGTTTTAGGAAAATAGAAAAAATAAAAATGAGATAGTATTTCCTGGATTAGAAAGTTACTAACTTTGATTCTCTATTTCACTAATGCTGCTTACTTCTGACAAGGAGAGTAAAGTCTACAAACAATAGATTATGAGTGATTGATAGAATAATCTAATGTAGATTTTCGCAACTAATGGCAATTAAATTAGAGTGTTTTTTAAATGGACATCATTTTTCTTTAAAAAGTGAAGGAGAAACAATGGATAAAGAGCATTAAAACAGGACAATACACAAGATCTATGTACTAGAAAAACATATGTCCCTATTTTAGGCCAAGAGAAGGGTTTAGTTCTACACTTGAGGAGTTTAAAAATATAAAATTCTTGGCTTGGCTTTTAGGGTCAACATTAAATAACTTAGCTTTAAGAATCAGTATGACTATGAAGTTTTATACTTGAGTACTTGAGTGGGAAGCTTTTATTTTAGGTATAAAAACATGGTTTTAGAATAATAATTTTCATCAGGAAATATTTATCGTTATATGTTCGGACTAAAGATGTGTGTATATGTGCGTGTATATATAAACATATATATGCATATATATACATATATATATATTTCAAATGATACATGATTATGTGCTCAGCTTTTTATCTGGGATCTTCATTAAAGAAGATTTATCATTGTGGATGAGTTTTAAAGCAAAGATAGGAAAGCCCTCAGGAAAAACAAGAGAACATCTTTTTGTATCATTAATTTTTCAAAGATAGTGGGAAAGAATGCTATTGCTAATATAAGAAAACATATAAATATGGAAAGTGAAATTTGTATTAAGTACAAAGAAAATAATGAATATGTGGTTGTGTCTTTTTCAGAAAAGTTTTACTCTTGACCTACAACGTATCTTATATGACTACTCAGTGATTAATTATTTTTCTTCCTTATCTCTCTCAGACCCTGTTGAACTCCCAAATTCTAGAGTATAATTAAGTTGTACTGTATATTTTACAAAGAAAATGTAGGCATGACACATTATCAATATTTTTATATTTCTTATCTTTCTAAATCTTTCCCTATTTATTATTCCTCACCATATCTCAGCTTGTAGGTTTGCTTAATAGTTCTCTCCTCATATAGTCATGGTGAGTGAGCCAGTTTATAACACAAGACTTGACTTGGAAAACTCTGTCTACTATCCCTCAACCATGCTGCTGCTACAGAAGGGGAAGAATATGACTTCCACAACTAAAATGTGTGTGTGCATATACATGTGTACATTCTCAATTTAAGAGTAGCAGTAGAGAACAATTTCTCCAGTCAAACTGCTGATTTGAAATTCTACTTATACCAATTATAATTACATATAGAAGAGGAAAATAAATGCTCTGCTACTGCTGATAATTGAAGTAGAGTACACAAAAAAGTTGGACCATGTAGAGCTGAGAGTTTTTCTTTGTGAGTATTGCTCCCACACAGTGTTCAACCTCAATATATTCACATGACTATACAAATCCGGCTATACAAATTCTATACAAATTCTCAATCCGGCCCAGAAATCCACCCAGCAGACCAGCCCATCACAGCCCGGATCATCGGCATCCACCCTGCAGCAGTTTTTTTTCTCAATCCGCCCAGGGGCAGCCATTTTCCACATTCGAACTTCCCTCTCGTGAGAAATCCACCTAGAAGACCAGCCCATCACAGCCCAGCTCACGCGGCCACAAGCGGCCGCTAGGTTCATCAATAAATGCTTTATTTGGAGGTGACTACAAGAGTATGCCTCCAGCACGGCAAGCCTGGCAAGCTGCTCATGTAGTATTTGATATGCCAAATACCAGCAACAATTATATTAGGTCATTTCCATGACCTAATATAATGGTTTGAGGCTCTTTATGTTCCTATAGCAAGCCGATGCGTTTGGCTCTACTGGCATGAGACAGGACATATGGAGATATTACTGGTGCCTGCTCTAGCAAATAGATGATGAATGGGAAGATAGTGATAGTGATAGTGACTATACATAGACTATACCTGGGTGTACATTGGGGTTACCAGGGCTACATTTAATGGCACTCAGAGACCCATGTGCTACCAGGGATCAAAACCAGGGCTTTCGCATGCCACACATGAACCACGTGCTGTCATGATCAAACTCAGGGCATTAGCATGCCACATATGCATTCCCAGTCCTTTGAACTATTGCCCTCCTCATAGAGTCGGGTTTAAATTATTGCTCTGATATTCAGTTATCTGACTTTGAGGTGGCTATCAAGCCAGCTATCACTGATAATTGTTTTGTGTCACATGAAGTTTGTGGAGGAGGCAGGTAAAACGCTCAAATGTTAGCACACATGCCTGGCATATATGAGGTGCTGAGTTCAACTAATGGCATTTCATCATACCACCACTCCCACCCCACCCTCCCAGCAATGATGAATGTAGTCCTTAAAATTTTATATCATGAGATATAAATATATTAAATTTGTTCTGTATTAGAGATTGAATGTGCATAAACTCAAAATTAAGTAATAATGCCTACTTTTGCTTCAGTATAAAGATAAAAATTTAGAAGGTAGATACATTTTCATAAATTGTACAAAGTAGACATTAATAGCCATATTAATACAGATTGTTTACTTTCTGTGCTGTTCTATGCAAAAGCATTAGACAATGAGCAGCAATAGGCAAAAATTACTCTTACTGACATATGTGTGTGCTCTCTGGGAATAAACTAGAAATAGTAAAACAAAAAGGGTGGCCTTTTTATTGCTTATAGAAACAATTTGGAAAAGAGAAAATGGAGTGTAATAGTGTAATAGAAGCCTTTTAATATGAGTTCTAGATAAACTCATCAGGAAAATCACTAGAGCTACTTAGTAGCTAAGTGAAAAATAATGAAAATATTTTCTCAGATCAGTTATATTATATTACTGGTGAGTATATTGACATAGCTTTCTTATAATTAAGTCAGAAGTATATTTCAGCATAAAGATCTGGAATACATTTAGATATGAAAGTATTTTAACAGCTTATAACATGTTCATATATTTGGAAACCATAGGACCAGAGTTAGAATTTAAGTTAAAATCAGTTATCAACAAAGGAGGGCTAGGTAATGGAGACCTGAAAAGCTGAAAATATTTGATTGAGAGTTTTACTAAATCCCTATAATTTATCCATTAAATGCCTACGTTTTGTACTTTATTTCTGAATCAATACCCTTTGTTGACACAGTAAAGGTATTTGTCGGGCGCGCCGCCATGGTCCCCGACAGTGCCAGGAAGCGAGTTCCCTTTTACCTCTGAAGCCAGTGAGGAATGGATGAAAACTTAGGAATCCGATGCAGTTTTAAAAGGCTTTACTTATCACAGGTTCAGGGATTCAATTCAGCAAAAGGAAAAGCCCGGTGCTTAGGATTTCAGGCTAGAACCCCAGCCACGTATAGGCCAAGATGGTGGCCACCACGTGTAAAGGCCTTGTAAAAGGAGAAGACAAGACTTCCAAGAAGGGTGAGCGCTCACAAAAAAGAGAGAGCCCAAAAAGAAGCGTGCGAGAGAGGAAACAGGCTAGTTTATACCCCTGCAACTCAGACCTTCCTCCCACTGTTATGGAAAGCAGGGGGATTAAATGCCCTTAGGTAATCCCTCCGTGCACCTCACCTAGGCCCTTTAGTATACTAATGTTTTGAGCCAAGATCTGCCTGGAAATGCCTTTATAGGGTAGAGAAGGGGGTTTCTGAGATGGCATGTCTCTGTACCAAAGACTAATACTAATGCCAGTTAAATATTTCTCCAAGCCTTCACAAGTCTCTTCTACTTCATTGTAGTTTTATATTTTAGTAGCCTTTGAGTATATCAGGGAGCCATGCTTGTTTGCTTGGAAGCAAACAGCATTTCTCTCTGGTCTAATTACTTAGGGATCCTACGTGGCCAGGCTAATATGCTGGTAAGATCTAGCTAGTCCCACGATGATTGTGGTAGCATGGGAGAATATTTATACCAGCTAGTACAGCATACATGGTCAGATAAACTGCCACGTTTAGACTACCCCCTTATCTAAGGAGTGATTTGCAGGTGGCAATTCAGAACAGATGCAGCAGCCCTTAGAGGAGTCCTGCAACAGGTATTGAAAGCAAGTCAATGAAGACTGTATTCCTAATTGCACCACTACAGTTATGTATACAGAATTTTTATATTGTATTATTTTCTCACTTTAATATTATAATTGATACAATAGGTCATAGAGATAGTACAGGGATTGAAGTACTTACTATCTCTAAGGATGACTCAATTCAATTCCTGTCACCACATTTTAACACTTGCACGACCTTGACACTTTGAGAAATAACCAGAATACAGAGCCAGGAGTAACTCATGAGCACTGCTGGGTGCGGACCAAAACCATAATCAAAGCAGATAAAGATAAAATTTTTAATCCCTGAATATATTTTGTAACTTGACAACCTAATAATGTATTGTGGATTAATGGAGAAAGCATATCTCTCACTCTAAAATAAATATGCTGTTAGTCAAGGGTGTCTGTCTTTGCGTTCCACATTTGATACTTGAAAGGTAAATTAATTTCTAACAAATTCACTATATTAACAGAGATTAAGTAAAATATTTGGGAGCACACTTGAAATTATGATTATTTTTCTTTTAAATTTTAGTATATAAAATATATTTTTTAAGTATTTTATTATACCACCGTGAGATATACAAATAAAAAGATATACAATTAAAAAGTTCATGTTTGGGTTTTGGTCATACAGTGTTCCAGCACCCATCCCTCCACCAGTGCCCATCTCCCACCACCAACATCCCGGGTTCCCTCCCCCTTCCCCAGCCCAGCTCCATGGCAGGTTCTTTATTTCTTTCCCTTTCTCTCTCTTTCTCTTTTCCTTCCCTTCCAGACTATGGATTACAGAACATACATTAAAAGGTTGTCATGTGTATCCGTTTGCCTCTATTTAATGCTCAGTTCTAGGTTGGCATTAGTACCCTCGACAATTATTAGCACACTGTTCCATTTTCTGTCTTACCTAACCTCTGACTCCCACAGGTTTGTGATAATTTCCACCTTTGACAAGACCTCCTGATATATGTTTCACTTGACCTTGGATATTGGTATCATAATATATACATATATATTTATGCCATAAGCATTTCTTTTAGTCAATTTGAAACACATGGTAATAGAAATACTCACTGACTTTAAATATTTGAAATTCTGTGTGTATACAAATATATTATATGGATTATATAATATATGTGTGTTTTATTTTTTTTTTGCTTTTTTAGGGGGGTCACACCCGCCAATGCTTCGGGGTTACTCCTGGCTCTTCACTCAGGAATTACTCTTGGCTGTGCTCAGGGGACCATATCGGATGCCGGGATCGAACCCAGGTCGCCCGCTTGCAAGGCAAACGCCCTACCCACTGTGCTATCGCTCCAGACCCATGTGTGTGTTTTATATAAACAAAAAGTCTCTCTATTTTATAACTTTTATAATGAAAATCTCTACAAATTTTGAGTAATGGAAGGTAAGCCTTAGAAGAATAGATAATTTTGATTTCAAAAATATTTGCATGCTTAGAGTGTCAATTTAGTCATAATAGTTATATGTCAATAGGTTGGACACTATTAGAAAGAATTAGGCTAGAGTAACAGTACAGTAGATAGGGTGCTTTTCTTGCACATGGATGATCCAGGTTTTATCCCAGCACCCCATAAGGTCTCAGAGGCCCACCAAGAGTGATCCCCTGAGAAAAGAATCAGATGTAAGCTGTGAGCATGACCCGTTGTGACAAAAAAAAAATAAAAAGAAATCTGCAAATTCAAAAGATAATTTTCAGTCTGTGAAACAATACATTAAACCAATTGCTAACTCCTTTTTTCATCCTTGTATCTCTCTTAAGTTGAAAGACTTGGCATTAAAATGAAAAGTCTCCAGGAACAAAGAAAAAATGTTACTTACTCAATTTGTTATAGAAAAAGAAAATAGTGAAGAGATTGGATTGCTTGGGGGCCGGGGGGTGGGGGGTCCATGTCAATACCCTCAAGCTTTTAACTTGACTATCAAAAAAAAAAAGAAAACTAGGGGCCAGAGCGATAGCCCAGCGGGTAGGGCATTTGCCGGCCTGGGTTCGCTCCCGGACATGCCATATGGTCCCCCAAGCACTGCCAGGAGTAATTCCTGAGTGCTGAGCCAGGAGAAACCCCCTGAGCATTGCTGGGTGTGACCCAAAAAGAAAAAAAAAAAAGAAAACTAGAAAAAATATAAATTGGGGTAAGTTCAAACAAGAAAAAATTAATTGTGGCGAAAACTTGTTAACTATAAAGTGGACAAAATGGAAGCTACTTAAAACTTACTCATGATTAGCCACTGTTCACATTAATCATAAAATGTATGAAGTTTGAAATGAATAAAATTATAACTAAAATGGGATAACTTAAAAAGGAGAATTTTGTGAAGAACTACACTAGTGGGCTCATTTTGTAGTTTTGTAGAAAAGTTTAGTTGAGAAGCATTTATCTGATAAATTATAATATTCCATAAAGCAAATAAAATTAAAGTACAGTGAAATATTACCATTAAAGGAACACCTTGATCAAAACTGATATTAGAAAAAGAGCCCATATTAATCCACAGCTTGTTTCAGAGATATTGAACTGCCATAAATTCAAGTAATCTTTATTATAAGCTTATCACCTTTAAATTATTATATAAAACAATAATATAATTTTCCAACTAGAAAAAACAACTTTATTAAAATACTTGCTGGTCTAAATTACTAGGGAAACCCCATTTTAAAAACAAATTGCCAGGTAAAACTTGGAAGTTAGTATATAGCTTTAAAAGTCACATTTATTTACACTACCAAAAATAACAAAAAATGAACATATACATATATTATGAATATTTAATTAAATAATTTAATGCTTAGTATTTGAGGCTAGACTAAATTATATGAATTCATATTATCTGCATCTAAAATTAGAAAAATATTTTTGAAGAGATCAAATGAATCAGAACAATTTAAATAAGAATTTTTGACAAAGTAGGGTGTGATTCATACACCAAAACATACTTTTAGCTATTTTCTTTAAAACAGAAAACTTTCATTAAGTTTTAAGAGCAATAAGCACTTAAGGAAGTGTCTATCCTCTTGTCTATTTGAAACATCATTCACGAGAGCAATTATTATTAGGAAATGTGCCTGATTCACTTTCTTCACACGCTAACTATACGTGGCATGACATATCACAGCAATTACTGTCAGGAGAATTACTATTAAAAGAATAATTTTCTCTGCACTTAGTGTTTTCACTTAAAACAAAAAGAATGAAAGTAGTCATTATGTGTCTATTATGGATGGATCTGTCCCAAGATATCCCCCTGTTACCTCTTTTACTTCTTTCTGGTTCCCTCATCAAATGTCCTCTTCTTGTACAAAATTTTCTTTATCACCTTCAGTAGACAATTATTCATCATTCGAGGAATATTATACATCCTTTCGTTTTGGTCATTTAACTTCACTTTTCCCAAGTGTTTGGTAAAAAAGTACTATGTGTTTTAATGACCAAAAATCTGCATTTTTAAATCTTCTTAAAATGTCTGTTTTTACATTTCCCTCTGCCTACATTCCTGTGTTTGTCTGTTAGGAAGTTTTCCAGTTTTGGAGACTGACCAGGACCAGGTCAGTGCAACATGGAAAAGACCAAAACGATGTTACAGTGTACCTCCCTTGCCATACTGCCAACCTAGATTCCATCCCCAGAATATAGTGGAAAAAGTTTGAAACAGAAGCAGTACCTCTGGAAAGAGGAATATAAGCAGAACCTCTGAGTTACCTATTCTAGGAATGGTAAAAGATGAATAGGTAATACATCATAAGGCTATAACTAGAATAGAACAAAACTTCAGACTAATCGAGTGGCGGGAAGAGAACGGGGACACAGAAACCATGTCTATGTGGATTTCAAAACAGAATGTTTTCATTACTGACTGTACCAAGCGTTATATATGTTAGCAACCATTGTTTACATTAGATGAGAAAATTACTTCCACAGAATCAGTATATCCTGTATCTATCACATATAAGCTCTGTGTGAATTGTGTTCATGGCTTAACCTATTTTGGACTTAGTTAGGTCAAGTACACATGAGTAAACAAAACTTTGCTCTCCTTCTAATCTCAAGTGAATGCATCTAATTCTTGGCCAGATTTCTGTAACAGGTTTCCACTATGAATGATCATTGAGCACATATACAGGAGAAAGCTTTGAGCACTGCTGGGTGTTGTCCAAAAAAAAAAAGAGCAAAAAAAAAAAAAAAAAGAATAAAACAGTTAATGACATATGATTTAGCCATAATTAGTCATTCATTGCATTAAAACTCTGAGATTTGGAGTTTGACTTTAATTACAGTATAACGTAGCCTATTCTGAGTCCATTCTCAGGGATTCGCTGCTTAATATAAACCACAAGCATACCTATGTTAATTTACTTCATCTCTTCCCCATTTATTCTCCATTAACATATGTATACGTGTGTGTTTGTATATGTCTTTTATTATTGTATTTTTATTTATAAGAATATAAACACTATGAGGAAAGTTTTGCTATTTTCATTGTTCAATCCTTAGTTGATATTTTCCTGGCTATAGTTATTGATGACAAATGTTAGGATTATGGGAGGAGAAGGGATTTTTTTTTTTTTTTGCTTTTTGGGTCACACCCGGCGATGCTCAGGGGTTTCTCCTGGCTCTGCACTCAGGAATCACTCCTGGCGGTGCTCAGGGGACCATATGGGATGCCGGGGATCAAACCCAGACCGGCATGGGCTGGCTTTGTGCAAGGCAAACGCCCTACCCGCTCGGCTATCGCTCCGGCCCCCAAGCATTTTTAACTAAACCAGCAAATCAAATACCAGAGGAGAAACTAAACTACAAACCTAAATGAACTTTACTAAGATCCTTTTTTAGCTGAAGAGAAAAGTGCATGAAAGTGGGAAGTTCAAGAAATTGAAGTAGTGGATTGTTGTAATTATCTATGAAGGCTACATATAATCAGAGAGAAAAACCACAGCAATTTGGGCAGGGAAATTTTAATTTACAAAAGTATTCATTATAACAGAAGTGGAGTCATGAGGAACAGACAGTAAGATATTTCTAAAGAATATAGAATTAGAAGATGTTAGGTGCAATCATAGTTACAAAAAAAAGGAAATTAAAAGAAAAGAATAAAGGTTTGGTTCAAAATTTTCAACAAGAAGCTACGTATGTTCTCCCTGAATACTGCCAGGAGTGATCACTGAGCTCAGCAGGATGTGGCCCACAAACAAACAATACCAAACAAACAAAAATAACATGGCTCTCACTGAGGAAACAGTGTCAACACATTGCAAAACAGAGGCTTTAGCTTGCTGTTGTACTTGTAAAAGGACTTCTTCCACTACTGCATTTAAGAATTTAATTTGAATATATAAAATGAAGTAATCAAATAAAAAGGGAAAAACTTAAAAATAACAAATTAACTGCAGAGAAAAAAGAAAGTGTATCTTCTAAAGCCTTAATAAAGCTGTTCACTTTGCAGTATTTAACTGAAGTATTTTCTTTCAAAGTGCTTGGGGAAGTAAGCCAAGAGAAATGCTGATCTCTAAATGGTAAGACTGAATTACTAAGAAGCAATCTATCAGCTCATCTTACATTGCTTACTCTTCAAGAAGAAAATCTCCTTCTCCATTCTTTAAATATCTGCCCAACATAATGTACTTAAAAATGTTAAGCACAGCTTAAAATGATGCAAAATTGTAAAATGAAATAGGGTAAAGACCTCGTGTACATTTTCACACATTGGGCAATGAATGCAGCATGAATTTGGAGTTGCCAGACAATTGATAACTAAGTACCAGACAAGATACTTTGCTGATCACTCCAGCAGAAACAAAATGGAGGGATAATATTCTTGACAGATGGAAAGTTTTCAAGAAAGTAAATTTGGCAGGGTTTGATAGCAGAATGAATATGGGACTGAAGAGGGAAGAGTCAGAGTCTTCAGAGTCAACCTTTGACGATTGATATTTAGCGGTATAGAATTCAACATAAAGTAGTCTTGAGAGATTCAAAGTGAAAATTATTGGAGAAGGCAGTGGCTCCAGTTGTAGACACATATATGAATCAATATCTAAGTGGAAATTTCCTCTTGGTGACTGGTGATAACTGGAGCTCAGGAGATAGAAATTGTGATAGAGAGATTATATTTTCCATAAAAGCAATTCTTAAATGTTCAATATAGAATCAATTCTTAGGTACAAATTAGGCAACATAACAAACTACATTATGGCAATTAAGAGTCAAGTGACAAGACTGCCAAAGGCTTGATAACCTAGAGAATAATAAGATATAATCTTTCCTTTTGTTCCCTAGCTATTGTCAGAAGGTGGATTTCCGAGCACTCCCTTCACAAGGACATGGTTTTTGAAATTCATGATTTATATCCATTTGAGACATAGCATACGTGCTCCTATAATTGTCACATTGTAGACAATGTTTTTTGTAAAAATACTTCCTCATGCAATGAATTAATTGTAAAAGGGATCTAGAATTAACATTGCTCTAATAAATCAAGAGAGATATATGCTCTGGTCATTTATGATCCTGGCTAGACTTAATTATCTCCCAAGGGTGAAGTTACTTGGAGAACTATTTTTTGATGAGTTATGAGATCTTCTATGGATAAGCATGACTTCACCCTCCCTTTGAAGTTTGTGTCTTTTCCTATAATCTGTAGTAACAACCCTGTTGTTATAAAAGCAAAAAATTTCACAGTATAGAGCAAAGAGAACAAAGAAAAATTAAAATATTAATTAAAAATATAAGGGGCCGGAGCGATAGCACAGCGGGTAGGGCATTTATTTGCCTTGCACGCAGCTGACCTGGGTTCGTATCCCCAACATCCCATATGGTCCCCGAGCACTGCCAGGAGTAATTCCTGTGTGAAAAGCCAGGAATAACCCCTGAGCATCACCGGGTGTAACCCAAAAAAGCAAAAAAAAATTAGATAAATTTTTAATCTAAATTTTTTAGTAAAATATAATACATAGATTAAGATATTTATTTAATTAAATATGAATTTACTACTATTGTGATAGTAAATTAAATAAAGCTAAAAAGAAGTAACATTTGCAATGAAGAGTTTTTATTAATGTGACATGCACTAATGCATGAAGTACATGAATAAAATTAAAGTATTCAGAGAAATGTTAATGGGAATTCATAAATTAACAGTCAAATAATTTTAGATCACAAAACTACATTTTTCCAAACAAAACACAAAATTCACTTTAAGAAACAAAAATGTAATTGAAGAACATAATATCATAGATACAGAGTCAACTAAGTACATTTTAATGAGAGGTCATCAGGATAAAGGAAGATATTTAACACAAACAGGATATAGATTTATAATCTTTATAATATCTCCTGTTTGTCTAATTTCTAGTATATCAGAAATAAACTTGGACCAACTTTCTGATTGATTGAAAGTAGCTTTTTTTTCAAGTCAGAAAGATGAAAATTCCCAGTAAGTCCTAGAGCCATACAGTAATGCATTCAGAACTTTTGGACATCACAGTACTCATAAAATCAATTGTAGGGGCTTAATCATACCTATCATGAACCACTTATGTACATTATACAAAATAACAAAATTTTATTTGTTGAAAAAGATAAAATACAAAAATTAAAAAACCTTGACAATAGTCTAGTTTGTTTACTATCTAAATTACCTGTATATTATTATATATTAATCTAAAGATTATTTGCAGAAAATGTTCTCTACAATTGTTAGGTTAAATTTAGAATTCATATAGAGAATGTGTATCCTCAACATCAGACTCCACAGCTTGTCAGATCTCCACCCAGCAGAAAAGATGATCACAAGCCCTGCTCTTCAGAGTCCCACCCTACAGCCGTCTATTTCAAGCCCAGGTATGCCTGATGCAGAGACTCAGAGAGACGGGGTAGAGGTTCTATTGGCTCTCTCTGTGCCCAGCTGATTATGAGGCACCCAGGAGGGAAAGTAGGTTCTAGCCCTGCCCGCCATTCCAGCAGAGCCTTGCAAGAAGCCAGAGGAACCCCCACACCATGTCGGCTGCCATTTTCGACATCCAGACTCCACAGTTCGTCAGAGCTCACCTAGCAGAAAAGCTGTTCTTTTCCCAGTTCATCAATACAGGCATGAGATGAGAGGCTACTAAAGTGTATCCCACTCACACAGTAGAGCCTGGCAAGCTACCCATGTGGTATTTAATATGCCAAAAACCAGTAACAATTATAGACCTCAGTCCCATGACCTGAATGAATGGTTTGAGCCTCTTCATGTTCCTGGAGTGAGCAGTTGTCCTTGGGCTACACTAGCATGTGACGGGACATATGGAGATGTTACTGGTGCCTGCTCGAGCAAATCGATGAATGTGAAGACAAGTGATACAAGTGATAGAGAATGTGTATATGATCTGAGTACTTGGTTCTAGTTATATACTAAAATAAATGATGGGGCGTTTGTAATACAGGACAAACAAAATTTTGATAATATAAAGTTCTTTGTTTGAAACTTGGTTCTGCTTCTTAGACTTATTTTTTTTGTCATTTCTCAGTGCCTAATATCTAAACATGCAAATGAGGATAGGTTGAAAAGTCAGAAATTCTGTGGCCTATAAAACTGAGTTTACCAAGGGGAACTGTAGGGAAGATATAGGATATAGAATACTTGTGGCTAAGGCAAGCTATAGGATACTTGTGGAAGAAACTTGACACTCGGATGGTGGAAAGGTCTTGGATGGTTTCATTCATAAAACTTTTATAATTCACAGTATTGGAATCATGGTACCTCAATAAATATTTGGGGAAAATTGATTGCATAAGAAATGTCCACCAGATGGAGGAATGGGTGCTGGAACATTGTATGAGTGAAACCAAATCATTAATAGCTTTGTGATTGTATATTTCATTGTGGTATAGTACAATTTAAAAAAAAAATTAAAAAATTAGAGACCTAAACACCTGTGCTACAAAGAGAAAATAAGAAAGAAGATAATGAAACTTTCAGCAGAGTTCATAGAAAAAATGGTGGAGAATAATTGATCTTGTTGCAATGCTTATTTCCACTGAGTAGAACTGTTTTGAATCAGCACCAGTTTTATAAACTGCATTAATCACTAGCACGGTTTTTCAAAGACTATAGAGAGTCAATTAACTTCATTAATTTCCATAAAAAAATAAACGCTACTGTTTTATTTTTCATAAGTTTCAGCGATTTTTACCTTCAGATTGTGTTGCAAGTCACTGGAAAATAAAATGCATATATGATCGTTTCAGCTTAGTTATTTGAGATAAATTATCTCATCATTTTTACATTGCATATCATTATGTTACTACTTTCATAATTGATTTCTCACATGATAATACATAAAAAATAAAGGTAAGTCAGGGTCACAGCATATGTGGAACTAGGCTATTTACTACAAGATTTTCTCTAAGGTAAGAAAAGTTGTTTTAAGTATTATTGATTTTTACTTGGAAAATGTGTCCTATTGATTTTTCTATCTAGACCTTTAACTATAGCTTTTAATACACTATTTCTGTCTATAATGACAATCAAAGGAAAATCAAGAGCAGAAATCAGATGGTTATAGGTGGATAAAGGCTAAAAATGAGACTTTAGAAATATAGCCTAGCACAGATACAGTCATATACGCATATGGCTTTATTTCAGTACTACTCCTCGAACACAAAAATTACATCCTTCATGTTTCAGGGGAATTTGGTCAGTTTACAAAGTCAGCATTGAATTTTCTGTTTTAAAGCTTTAGTTCTTTTTGAAAATAGAATTCTTGGGTTTCTGCTACAAATAAAATCCATATTACTTGGAGAGTTTTCAGTTTTATGTGTCTTTTTAATCATGGTTCTTTCCCATCCACCCCCTCTACACACATAACAGCTATTAGTTGGTTCTATTTTATTACTTTATGGAACTTGTCATCAAAATATATTGGGGGGCCAGAGTGATAGTCCAGTGCATCACCGTGTGATCCAAAAAAAGCAATGTATCTAAATACAGATATAGACATAGATATATATTTGGAGATACTCTTATTCACTGAAAACAGCAATGATAACAACAAAGGCTGCTGGAATTGTCCTTTATCTGGCACTAAAATGTCAATATTTGGGGCTGGAGTAATAGTACAGCAGGTAATGTGTTTGCCTTGTAGGCAGCAGACCCAGTTCAATCCCTAGCATCCCTTATGGTCTGCCACACAGTGCCAGGGAGTAAACTCTGCATACAGACACAAAAGGAAGTCCTGAGCACCCTAGATACGGCCCCCAAACAGAACAAAACAACAAAAAAAGTCAACTGACGTTATACCTCCAAGAACCTACTTGTACACAGCTACTCAGTCAGAATCTCTATAAATAATGCATTTATCATATTTTTTATTTTCTTTCTCCATATGCCCTGCTTACTTTATATATTTTATATGCCTACTCCTCATTCTTCTCACCTTATTATTTTATTTATTTTATTTACTTTCCCTTTCCTCCTTTCCCTTGTTTAGGTTCAGTAGTCATTTTTTCAAACTATCAACTAAAATCTTGGGGACTGCGGTGATACTCACCTGGGAGAGCAATACATACTTGTTTGAGACCCTGAGTTTGACCCTCAGCAACATATAGTCTATAAAAATCTGGTATTGCTCTAGCGTAATATGATAATGCCCCAAGAATCATCAGACATGAGCAGAACTGACTTGAGACCCTGAGTTCGACCCTCAGCAACATATAGTCTATAAATAATCTGGTATTGCTCTAGCGTAATATGATAATCCCCAAGAATCATCAGACATGAGCAGAACTGACAGTCCTTGTCCTAGAACAGGTGAAGGATCACTGAGAATGACTCCAGCCAACTAAACTGCTCAGGTTGAATTTAACGGCAAAGATTAACATTTTTTAAAAAATGGCTTTTCACGGCTGGAGCAATAGCACAACAGGTAAGGGCGTTTGCCTTGCACGCGGCTACCGGGTTCAATCCCGGTATCCCATATGGTCCCCTGAACACTTCCAGGAGTAAATTCTTTTTTTATTTTTATTTTTACTTTTTTTTTTTTTTTTTTTTTTACAGGAGTAAATTCTAAGCGAAGAGCCAGGAGTAACCCCTGATCAATGTCAGGTGTAACTCAAAAAGCAATTAATTAAATAAATAAATAAATAAATAAATGAATGATTAAATAGATAGATAAATAAATAAATAAAATGACTTTGTCAGGAAACAATTATATATTTCTTTGGAATTGACTTTGAGCACAATAAAGCATTCTAAGGAGATGATTTCATCAGTATACTAAGAGAGATTAATACTAACATTGTCTCAGATTTTTATTGAGTTTGTATATCAAATCTATCTCTCTTTAAAAAATAATTTATTCTCTCCCCTCTATTGTTATTAGATCAATGATTGGGGGATATACCTGCTGTTGCAGGACACCTGAAAGCCTCTGCATCTGCCCTGGATTGCCTAGTGCAGATCACTTTGTAGATGGGGGGAAGTTTAAATGTGGCAGTTTATCTGACCATGTATTCTGTACTGGCTGGTATAAATATTCTCCCATGCTACCACAATCATCATGGGACTATTTAGATCTTACCAGCATATTTGCCTGGCCACGTTGGATCTCTTAAGTAATTAGACCAGAGAGAAATGCTGTTTGCCTCCGAGCAAGCAAGCATGGCTCCCTGATAACTCAAAAGCAACTAAAATACAAAACTACTGTGAAGTAGAGGAAACTCTTGTGAAGGCTCGGAGAAATATTTAACTGGCATTAGTATAGTCTTTGGTACAGAGACATGTCATCTCAGAAACCCCAGTCTCGACCCTATAAAGTCATTTCCAGGCAGATCTTGGCTCAAAACATTGCATATAAAAGGGCCTAGGTGAGGTACTGGGAGAAATTACCTGAGGGCATTTGGCCCTCCCTGCTTCCCATAATAGTGGGAGATCTAAGTTGCAGAGGTATAAAACTAGGCTGCTTCCTCTCTCACTCTCTCTCTTTGGGGCTCTCTTTTTGGGCTCACACTCTTCTTGGGAGTCTTGTCTTTGTTTCCTTTTACAGGGCCTTAACACGTGGTGGCCGCCATCTTGGCCTACACTTGACTGGAGTTTTAACTGGGAATCCTAAGCACCAGATTTTTCCTATTGCTGATTTGTACGCCTGAACCTGTGATAAGTAAAGCATTTTAAAACTGCATCGGATTCCTGAGTTTTCATCCATTCCCGCTGGCTTCAGAGGTAGAAGGGAACTCGCTTCCCAGCACTGTGGGGACCCCAGCGGCATCCCTGACACCTACTCTGTATTGGGTGCTCATATATTAAGATTTGGTCCTTGTCAAGGATCATATTCCTTTATAAGTGCTTCTCATTTATTTACTAAGAATCTCTTTGTAAGTTCTGGTGCCCCAGCTTGCTAGAGATTTGCATTATACATCCACATTTGTAGTTGAAATTCTAGCTGAGCCACAATATACAGTAGTCATGACGTTCACACATAGCTGATAGACGTGCAGTCATACGTTTCTTGTGACAACGGAGATTGTAGACAAACAAAACAGCTACTAAGGGAATGCCAGCAGAGCTGCTCAGCACATGCACCTGTACTCAGAACTGAACATGCAGTCTCATGTTTGTAAGACAGGTGTTTGGGCAACAAAGCTATCCCCAGTTTTCTCAGAAAAATCACTTAAAGCCTCCTAAGTAGTCTGCAAATTTTTGATTTTTTATAATCCTTCAATTACAAATGTTTTATATGTGCATAGTGTATATGTATATTTCATTATATATACATTATATATACATACATTTCATTTTAAATATTAATATATACACATATAAAACATTTGTAATTGAAGGATTATAAATATATATTTTATATATATGACTTCATAGGAAAACTTTTCTTTCAGACATTAATTATTAAGAAAAATAACCTAATAACTAGTTAGTTAAAAAGCTATTAACCTATAATATGCTGAATTTTTATCATTCATAATATATTAAAGTCTTATATATAATTAAAGTGATACAATTATATTCCAAAAAATTAATCCTAAATATATGCTTTAAATTTTTTGTTTACAAAACAATAAAGCTAAAGCAAACAATTTTAAAAAATAAAAACCGGGTACTTCTCATAAAAACATTGTTACATTATTCAGGATAATTTAATATATTATGTTACTTTTATCCCATATTTATATTAGTACCCATAACTTTTACAGGGTAGACCCAACAGTGCCAGATGGTATGTCCATTCTCAATAGTGTTCTATCTGGAAATGGGCTTCACAAGTTCAGTACTTGTGGTCACTGGATCACCATGACATTACTTGGGATGAGTAGGGTATATCATGCTATGGATCAGATTTAAATTATTTCCTATATCATGTATGTGTTTTACCACTTTTACTATATCCTTGGTCCACATGATATGTTTAATGATCACTAAAATTATGCAAATTCCCTGCATACATAGGAGAGAATCACCAATAATGTAGAGTCCAAGCTATCTAATATATGTTTATTTTAATTTTATAATGGGTTTCCAATTATGTGATTCAAGTGTTGTTGGGTAACTTTAAGAGATTTAATAGATCCCTTAAAGGGATGGCTCTTACTTCTTAAAGGGATGGCGGATATCCAAATTATGGGGACATAGAAGAATCAGGATAAACAGTTGAGGAGTTATTTGAGACTGGGTTCTCAGGCTGGCTGGCAGGAGTGAGTTGGATGCAGAGAATCTGACAGGATAGAGTTAGAGGAGCAGAGAGAAGGGTTGGCTGAGTTTGCTTAAATGAAGAGCAAGGAAATAATTTGAAGAAAGTATTAAAGGGAGTTCAAAGCCTCTGGACTGGTTCTGTACCTGATACTGTCAGTCAGCAACACAGCTGTAAACTGACAAAGTAGTAGAGCACATGTCTTGCGTGGCGTGGTTTGATCCCTTATGTTGTCTGGATGTCAGGGCCCGCAAAGTAAAAACTGTAAAAACTTTCCTTGGGAACATGGAAGGCATAATTTGTATGTTTCAATTTGTATGTTTCAACAAGCAGATTGAAAAAATTAGGTAATCGCCAGAAGGAAAAGTAATTTGGAATATGGTGTATATAGTGGGTGTTCAGTCTCAAGTGAGATGCAAAAGTCTTAATGATCTTTAAAAGTAGGTATCTGCTTCTTTACTATTTCCTTTTGGAATAACACTGAATCAATTTGAAACCCACTATAGAGCAGAGATTATATTACAGGTTTTTTTTCTAATACAAGCTTTAAAATTTTGTTTGGAAACATGGCCGGGAGGACAAGAGATTGTCAGAAGTGAAGTTCAAGGAATTATTTCCCACAAGAAAACTTGGAAGTTATTTGGAACTTAGTTGGAAGTTGAAGTATTAATTTATTTGCTTCATTAAAAATAAAATATTAGAAGTAGGTTCAAAAACAATAATTTTTTTTAAAAATAGTGTCTATATCTCTACTATTGTCCTATTCAATGAAAAATGTATTTTAAAAGACATGTTGTATAGTCACCTTTATTTTTTCACTTAAATGAAACTGAAGTGTGACAATCAGAACTATTGTCCTTCAGACAAGCTTGAGACAATTATGGATTCAATCATTAAAATAAATCAAGTCTATCTTTCTCACACTCTGCTTCTGTTGTTGCTGATAAGTTCACAAAGCTACTTTACATCAAAGAAAGCCTCTACTGGACACTGTTAGATAGTATTCTGTGACAAAAGCCCGATTTTGTAGCTATTCTTTAGTAGTTAGGAGTTCTAGTTTTTTTTTTTTATAGTTTTATGATGAGCATTGTTGTTAAAATTAAAATAATATTAAAAATGATGTAATGATGTTTATTTTTATAAAGCCTCACAAATAATGCTGAACCTTAGCTAAATTCACAAGTCTTCAACCTCATAACTCCCTTCTTAAAGCAAGCCAGAAACTCATTCAGACTTAAAATAGTATTGATTTTTCATACACTCTCATTAAGACATTCTATTTTTACATTACATTCTCCTTAACATAATCTGATGTTTCAAAATCTAAGTATAATGAGAATCATTATTTTATTTATATTCATTTTACACAGATCACTCCTATTCTCTAACATGATTTAAAAACAATTTTATTTTTTTAAAAAAGCAATAAAAATGGTAACAAGGAACACATCTCTTCTTCCATAAGTTTTGTGATACTTAGGTGCATGAGACAGCTTTGTGCTCACAGAATACCTCCAAGGAAAAGGTTCCGCAGAATTTACTGGAATTTCACCCACTGATCAATATTCAAAACATATTGTTTGGGTTGTGTTTCTGTGTTTGTTTAGTTTTGGGTGACACCCTGGAGCTCAAGGTTTACCCCTGGTTCTGCTCTCAGGGATTATTCCTGGTAATGAAGGAGACTATATGGGGACCAATGGATCGAACATCAGCCATGGGCAAGGTAAGTGCCCTATCCACCGTATAATCCCTCTACCTGCTATATTCCCCCTAAATCCTTTTTATCATTTAGTTTATTTGAGAAAAAAAACTCCTGCAGTCTTGGTGGACCTGGAGTCATTCCCAGTGTTGCTTCGCCTGGCCTGGTAGAGAAGACAGACAGTTCTGTTCAAGTCTGATGATGCTCAGGGCCTGCAGAGGAATACCAGAGCTATAGAGACCATCTGTTGCTGAGCGGGAAACTCAGGATCTCAAAGAAGGAGGTATTGCTCTCTCAGCTGAATATTTCCTCAGTCCCCAAGCTTTCAATTTAAAAATTTTAAAGGCAGACAAGAAATGTGACAGGAAAAGGAAGAAAGAAAAGAGAGAAAAACTAATAAGGCAAGCAGAAGGGGAAGAAAGAGTATACATATGAAAAGGGGGAGAAAGGGTACGTGTATAAAGTAGAAAGATGTGTGGAGAGAGAAAATAAAAAGATAAACACATTATTTATAGATGTTCTTACTATGTAGCTGTTTAGAAGTCAAGTCAGTTCTTTGAAAAAACAAGCAAAACAATTTTTGAGGAGTGTAGAGGGTGCCCAAGTGGATTTTAGGGCTCACCCCTGTCTGTGCCCAGATTCCCCTTGAAGTCACATTCTGGGAATGTTTATATGTGTAATAAATATTAACTAGATCCTTTATTTTATATAAAAAGCCATAAAATGTTCCTCCACTCAAATTCACTTTTACAGAGCTAGAACTCATCAGTATTTCTGCTACAGAGCGTGACTATTGTCATAAGATACGCCAGCTGGTACCGAATGGTCACTTAGCAGAAAAGAATATATGGTGTAGACTTTTAGGAAGCATTCTGATCATAAAATATTTGGAACTTGCGCTACACAGCTACTTGCTATTTATTGCATTGTAATAGATGCCATAGTACAAAAAGTATCTAATCATTTAAGTATAGTCTAAACATTTATATTAAGCATATTAACTGTGTACTAAGAAAATCTTTAAAAAGAAATTTTTGTATGAATACAAATTTAAAACGTGTATGAAATCAAAATCATGTGTTAGTTAACAGCATAATAATTAATCCACAGAAATTTTTCTAGAATAGTAAAAGATAAAAGAAAATGCCTTCAATGTAGATATATGCTAGATTTGAAGGAATCAACACAGTAATAGCCAGGAAAAATACGATTACTAAACCCTTGGTTTAGATTTTTACCAGGTATGAAAAATAGTGAGAAATAGAATGATTTTTAAATTCTGCCAATAAGAGAATTTATGCTCTTATTTTCAAAATAAACAGTCAAATCAAAACTAGTAACACATTCAAGCATATTTTGAATTTCTAATTTAGGCATCAGTACTGTTATCCAAGAAGATTCACATAATGAATATTTCAGACTTTTCAGGCCAGTCAGTCTCTATGACACCTATTCAAATCTTCGAATCAGTCTCCTAGCAATAATAATGCAATCTTTTTTTTTTTTTTGGGTCACACCCGGTGATGCTCAGGGGTTACTCCTGGCTCTGTACTCAGGAATTACTCCTGGCAGTGCTTGGGGGACCATAAGGGATGCCAGGGATTGAACCTGGACCGGCACAGGCCAGCTTCATGCAAGGCAAACACCCTACCCGCTGGACTATCGCTCCGGCCCTAATAATGCAATCTTAGAGTATATGCAAACATGTGATTATAGTGTGTCCAGTAGATATCTATAAATGCTAAAATTGAAATTTTTCATAAGATAAAAATAAATCTACTTCGTATTTTTCAATAATTTAAAAATAGTAAAAATTTACCTTTATGCAAATAAAACCTCAGACACTAGCCAGCTTTCACTTTTGTTTCTGTTTTGTTGGTTTATGGTCTAGGGAAGTAAATAAGTATATCGAATGCCGAGATTATTCAAAACAAGACTGTGTTTTGACAAAATTTTCTCTTCTGAAAAATCATTTTAAAGAATCACTGTCAGTAATTTGCCACATTTTAATTTAGTTTTACTGACAGAAGAGCTTTTATCTTAATTTAGTGTCAAATAAAATAACTTAACCATTTGGCAAATTGTGCCCAGTGCCATTTCTATTCCTGTGTGCATGACATTCTGAACTTTCTTAGATATTTGAAAGATATTTTTAAATAACTGAAATAGTTGTCCATGAAAACATACAGTCATATTGCAGGGATGTTAGCTCAGCTATAGAGCTAACATTGCTTTGCATGTGAGAAGCCATTTAATAGCTAAAACTAGGTAAAAATTACAGATCTCAAAATATCTAAATGTACACAAATAAATGGATTATGTCATAAGATAGTTAATTCAGGCTTTACATATCTAATTTCAAAGAAAATATTGATATTTTTAAAGAAGTATATGAGTTGGTGAAGGGATTCCGCTATAGAAGTAGATTTGGGTAAAAATCAAAGTTATGTCACTATTACTCCATGATTTTGTACAAATTACCTAAACTCTTTGTAAAAGTATATTTATATCTAACTGCACATTCCATAATGTTCATTTACATTGACATATTTTACTATATGTGCCGGCAAAGTGAACACTGAGTTGACATATTTATTTATTTATTTGTTTGTTTATTTGCTTTTTGGGTCACACCAAGCAATGCTCAGGGTTATTCCTGGTTCTGCACTCAAGAATCCCTCCTGGCACTGCGTGGGGGACCATATGGGATGCCGGGGTTCAAACCCGGGTCAGCTACATGCAAGGCAAATGCCCTACCCTCTGGACTATCGCTCTGGCTCCAGAGCTGACATATTTAAATACTAGAATAGGTACTAATAAAAAGTAAACTATAAAGTTTGTTTATTTCATAGTCAGGAAGGTTCTATCACATATCTTCTTTCAAATTCCCTCTGGATGAACAAATGACATAAATAGCGCCACCACTAACTCATTTCTATAATTTTTCGTATGGGAAATGAGACAATACAGATAAACACTATTTCAATGAAATTCAATATATCAATTTTTGATGTTATTTTTAGTCATATGCCTCAATCAATAAGAAAATATTATTTTTAAATATAATAAGAAACTTTATCTTTAGAATATACAAAAAAAGAAAAATCTTCAATTAGATAAATAGAAATGACTACTTCAAGTATATCAAATGAACAAAAGAACATTATCATCTAACTAAAGTCTCTGAAGTTATTGCCTGAATTAGGATGATACTATTCCATGCTCAGGTTACTTTGACTTTTATATTAATGACTCTGTATTTCTAACATTATATAATGCACTTATAATTCCAATGTAGTATTTGTATATATTACATAGAAATTCTATGAGAAGTTAACAATAGGAATAATTGCTTTTTAACACCAATATTTATAAACTTATTTAAGATAGTCCAATGATTCAGCTATTGTTTCCCAATTAAAATGTTTATAAATAATTAAAGCATTGTTGCTGACGTATAAATATTCTATCACCTTTTCATTACAATTTAAAATAAATTTTAAATGAATGCTTATAAGCTTCACATTATATAAAGCCCACATTTTTAAATGTAAACACCACCAAAAAAACAGAAATATTGTGCAAATTCTCAGAAATTAATATATATATAAAATTAAAAGATGTACATGCTATATCTTATATACCTTTTATAAGATAAGAATTGTAACATATTTATATATTAATCATGTTTAATATTATTTTATCTTCATTGTAGCCTGCATGCCCTCTTGTCCTTATGGGAAAGAACTTGAAAATAGAAATAAAATTAAACAAGGTTTATGACATATTTTCATGATTGTGCTGCAAATGTGTCCTACGGTTAGGAATAAAGGCAGGTCTTGAAATCTAGCTCTAGGCTCTACCCATTATAAAGAATGACCTGCATTAAATTATGTTTCTGTGTAATCTGTTGATACCATTTTGTTAGCACCACTAGGGAACAAACCTACTGAATTTTCCAAAAGTGAAAATTGATTTGAGGGTCCCAAAGAAACAGTTATTTTAATAACTTTTGATAGAAATCTTCAGAAAGACTATTAACACTTCCAGTCCTCTTAAAAGGACGCCACTAGAGAGAATTCACTTTATCTTGATTCACAAGCTCCATCTTGAACATCCATTACCATACCCTGTAGTAATGCCTTGCCTGTCAAACTGTCAGTTTTCAAGGTCTTACATCACCCTGCTCACATCTAACAGCTTTCTGCTCTGGTTCCTCTTAGTGACTCTGGGTCACAGAACCGATGACTGAGGCTTTTAGAGGTTTTATGTAAGAATTCTCAACTTTGTCAACTTTAATTACGGCTACTATGTCAAACTTGTGGTGTTCAACTCTAGCTTCACATATAAATTACTGCATATGGACTTTCTTTTGTAATTAAATAACTGTACTTAGGTTTTACTTCTGGAGGAGATTTTGATTTACTTTTTTCTGGAATGGGATTACCATATTGGTTTTCTTAAAATGTTTTTAAGAGTTTTATGCTTTATTGCAGAAAGACTTGCAAAAATATTAACTGAACTCTACAGCTTTTTTATTATCATGGGTACAGAAAAATAAACATATCAAGGACATTTAGAGGTTACTCTCTGTCAGTGCTGGTGAGAGAACTTTGCAGTAGTGGGGATGTAACCTCAACCTCATAAACACAAACAGATACTGATCTCTATAGTTCTTTATACATGAAGCATATTATTTTCACTAGATAATGATGCAGCATATCTCTGAATGAAGTACTATACTCTAGAATCATTCATGTTCTAGCTTAAAAGTTTTTGTTTAATATATATATCATACTAAACTAAAATATTACACTAGTGTTCTAATTTTCTAATTAAATACTCATTATATAATATATGTAATTATCTTCTCATCATTTGAAGTTGATGAAAGTTCTATATTTGTACATATAAAACCTAAAATTTTATATAAATACAATAAAGGAAAGGACTAAATAGAGCATATAAATATAGACAGTAGGCTATAAAGATATTTAAAACTGTTTCCATAATGAAATCATAGAAATTATAGTTTAAGAACAAAACTTTCAGAGACATTTAATAGACATACAGAGAATAGGGTTCCATAATGAGACAAAAATAAATGGAATGTAAAAGACAAATCAAGGGAGACTAATATTAGACACCTCCAGAGAAGAATGTTTCCAAATCATGTGTAGTCCGGAGTTTCAATTTTAGAACATTGGAGGAACTATTCAAGTGAAGTGGTGGAGGTTAGCAACCATACTGCAGTATTTAGGAAAAAACTAGCACATACAATTTCAGGATTAAACAAAAAAATTAACTTGTACTCACAGGTTTTCAATCATCTAACTTCTTTGAAGAAAGTATGTGTTACTCCAAGTGGTCTGTTGAATGAAACAAAAATGCTTGTCTCTGTTTCCCACATTTATTATACTTTTTCACCCCATTTCCTATTGGAAAACTTTTTTTTTTCTTTTCTGTCATCAATCTCCTGATGGTTATTGTATTTCAAATGAAAATGAAAACTTGCAATTAGTACCAATGGCACCTTAAATTTTATTTGTAATAATCTCAATTAATACCAGATAGCTCTTATGAAAAAGTTATCTAAAATATGATTTTTAGATTTTCTCTTATATTTATTTGTATAACTAGGTAGTAGATCAAATCCTAATTCTTGCCATTTAGAATATTAACTTCTAAAATCACTGATAATATGTGTCCAGAGCAACAGTACAGTTGGTAGAGCACTTGCCTTCATGAGGCTGATTTGGGTTCCATCCCCTGAATTATAGGCAGTTCCCTGAGCCCACTAGGAGAGATTTCTGACCACAGAGGCAGTAAAAAAATTCTGAGTACTTTCAGATGTGGCCCCAAAGACCTATACATACATATATATATATATATATATATACATATATATGTATATATACATATATGTGTGTGTATATATATACATATATATATACAAATCCACTAACATAAATATACCTGTTGAAACACTGTATAACTTACAAAAGATACATGGAGATATTATATTTAAGAAATGTTGAAAAGTTGGTATATTTTTCTGTTCACAGGAACAAAAGAATATTTTCTCGTTTTTAAAATAATGTTCTGTATTAGATTTACATGTATTACTTTGTTTTATTAAATAACTTAAATACATAGGTAAAATAATAATAAGGTTAAAAATATTAATGCAGCTATTAAATTATTCATGTCAAAAAACTTTCTTCATGTTTCGGAAAGTAAATGATTATAAATGTAAAATACAAGATTATTGTTCCTCTTCTCCCTAAACTCAAGATAGTAAAAATCTTCAGGGATTAACTTTTGAAATCTTTTCTTTTCACACTCTTCCTCAAACTAATGTCCTATTCCATCATGTTAAGTACTAAATATGTGTTAACTTTCTATCTTACATTACGAATTTCAGCTTACATATTTTATTTATACTTCTGACAACTCTGTTCTATAAAGATACAGTTAGTAATAATTCTAAAACTCCAAAGTAGAATAATTTATTCTACCTCACATAAAAGAGTAAACAAAAGTAAACAAATAACACATTATTCCATCTAGTAAACAACATTCAGAAAATGATAACATATTTTCAAGCCAGGCCAAAGAAACAAGATTCACTTTGATTCACTGGTTTGAACTTTCCCATGGACACAGATGTTCAGTGATCCTATTGACTTATAGACCTATTATCATTACCTAACTAGGTTGTCATAATCTATAATATATTCAGGTAGCTAGAATCCATACTGCCCTGTTTACTTTGCACATTTTTCTTTTTTTTTTCTTTTTTTTTGTTTACCCAAGATCCACTTTTTATTTTATTTTATTTTTTTTTAATTTTTTTTATTTTTAAAATTACAAAGATATACAATTAAAAATTTCATATTTGGGTTTTGGTCAAACAGTGTCCCACCACCAACGTTCCCGGTTCCCTCCCCCCTCCCCCAGCCCTGCTCCATGGCAGGTTCTTGATTTCTTTCCATTTCTCTCTCTTTCTCTTTTCCTTCCCTTCCAGACTATGGATTACAGAACATACTTTAAAGGGTTGTCATGTGTATCTTTTTGCCTCTATTTAATGCTCAGTTCTAGGTTGGCATTAGTACCCTCAACAATTGTTAGCACACTGTTCCATTTCTGTCTTACCTAGCCTCTGAATCAAACACGTTTGCTTTTCACAGTTTTCAAACAGAGCAGACTGCTTAGTATTTTTTAAAATATAAAACATGTCTTCTCTTATTCAAAAATTCCCATTGGTTCTTACTACATTCCTTATAAAACCCAAATACTCAACTATGACCCTACCTGATGCCCTCTTCCTGGTTCTTGAATTATGAAAATATTATTTACCAGTTGGACCCATGAGGATAATGTTCCTTTTGCATTCAGGTTAATGTTCCTTTTGAATAAAATGTCATTGACTCAACCAAAACTTTCTTACTATGACTCTCCATTTAAGTGTCTTTCTCAGTACACTAAGATGGAGAAGTTTTCTCTTGGTTATGTTTATCTTTCCTTTCATTGATTCTATGAAAACAGAAAGTTTGAGCAAATCATTGGTTATGTAAGATGATTTGAGACACATTGTAGGTGAACTGTAAATAGTGCTGGATATATAAATTTGTGCTAACAGGATCCACACTATATTGTTACTCTAACAATATCTCAGTGGTTAAATTATGTATTTAAAGTTGACAACTGTAAAAGTATAGTGTATCGAATCTTAGAAACACATCACAGATTATGATATATGATCATCATGGCTCAAAAATATATAAATATTTAAACACACTGAAACACTGAATTTTAAAAATAAAGAAAAGGGGGCTAAGATGGTTAAAATAACTTCAGAATATACTATTCACTGCTGAAGAACAGAAATAAATTTCATATCTGATGGATATTTTGTTTTATCAGATGCATATTTTTAATATAAGACTGAACTTCAAGACCAATATTTTTTTGAATTCAGCAATACAAAAGATACATAAAGCATAACTGTTAGAAATATGATTACATAGTTTTCCAGAGAAAACCATATTTTTAAAGCAGTTTCTTTAAATAACATTTTCTGAGTAAACAATGACAGAGAAAAACATAATTAGTTTATGCAATGTTTCTGCAAAAGAAGAAATGCTATTTTTATTGCTAAGGATGCTATGAAGATAAATTAAAACCCTTGCATTTGATCCTGAATGAGATTGATATTAGACTGTTGTATAAAAATTACTGTGTGTACATCATGAATTATAAGATTCTATATTATGTTCCTTTCACTTATTTTTTTTCCTGTGACTGCAAATTTAAAACTATTAGATTCAAAGACTTCAGGAAGAAATATAAAAAAAAACTCCTTATTTGTTATACATCCGCAAGCGCTGTTTTTCTGGTGGGTGATACATCATACTCATGGGAGTATGTGTACATTCCTTTCCAAGATGTTGGTAATTTATTTAAGAACTTCCTTAGCATATTTATTTAAATAAAATTATGAGAAAGGATCTGTTTCTCATCAAGAATAAAATACACACCCCTTAGAAAATCATATGATGTATGTTGTTTTTATCTGTATATACAGAAACTGCATTTATTATACAGGCAATATTATAGCCTCATGTCTTTTATAATTTAAGATTCATTATTAATTCTTCAATTATATTCCTTCCATTAACCATGTCTAAGTAGGTTACAATTTATGTAATTAAAAATTCCACACTATATCTAAGAAAAGATACGAATCATAGAGCTTAATTTAAGTAGGTAATAATCTTATAAATAATTACTTTACAGGGTACATTTTCAATTTTGGTAGGAGATTCTTATTTCTGCATTATATATTAGAATGGAAAGCTTTTATACAGTATCTCCAGACAATTCAATTAGTTGATTTTTTTCATTTAATCATAAATGACGGTTTATGATAACCTCAACTAAATGTACTCACAATATGTACCTATACATCATGCATATTTGTCTGCTCATTGATCTAGGTTGGCTGCTAGAAGTCAAAGGATAAATAATAAATTATAAATCCTCTAAAGAAATCTCTATTGATTTCTTTAGTAAGACAAGTAACAATAAACTAGTGCCACATAGCTTTATCATCCACATAATGACTATTAATACTAACAATAATAATAATTATCATATATGTATTCTGGTTCATCTAATCATGTAGTTTCAACTATAAATTAACTCAGTCCAGTATACAAAATTTTATTTTTATTTTTTTGCTTTTTGGGTCGCACCCAGCTGCTCAGAGTTACTCCTGGCTCTATGCTCAGGAATTACTCCTGGCAGTGCTCTGGGGACCATATGGGATGCAGAGGATAGACCCGGGTCGGCTGAATGCAAGGCCAATGCCATACCCTCTGTGCTATTGCTCTGGTCCCCAAAATTTTAAAAATAACACAACAACTTAAAGTGCGTGCCTTGCCATTTGGCTGACCAATACATGACCAATACGTTCAACATGTGAAGTTGCATATAGTCTCCTGAGCTCAAAACTGAATAACTCCTAGATTATTCTGGTTATGGCCCAAATAAAGTATAATTAAAATAAATAAAACTAAAAGGTCTGGCAAGGACCTACATCTTGGCTTGAAATGATTATTTTCTCACCATGCCCTCTTATATCATAAGTACAAAATAAATCTGAAGTCTCCTGTATAAGACACTAATCCTCTTGTGTAGATTCATGGAAGCCAATTAATTGGAATTGGCCCTTAATTTACTCATTAATTTGGAGTCATTTCACCTCATGACCTAGTCCAATACATGAGGAGTTAGGATTTCCTAATATAGATTTGGTAGGTGGATGAGCCACAAACATTTAATCAAAATAATACATTAAATATAAGACCATTTTTCTCCTTTAAATCATTTTATAAGATTCACATTTAGAGAAATCTGACTCTTAATTGGTGAGTGGTAAGTACATTAGGCTCTAGTAAGGGCTCTTAATAATTGAACATTGAGGGGCTGGAGAGAAAATACATTACTTAGGGTGCTTGTCTTGCAAGACAAGCAAGCAAGTTAAGCTTAAGTCTTGCAAGACAATGCAAGACATAACAAGCACCTGGGTTCCAACCCCAGCATCCATAGTGTTCTCAAGGCCCATCAGCAAAACCAGGCGTAAGCCCTGAGTACAGCTCAGTGTGGTCCTTTATTTAATTGAACATTAAAATGCAAGCTCTCTTAATCAGCAAAAACTATGACAACAAGAAACTAAACTTGAAAAGAAGTCACAGTGTGAAATGTAACGTCTCCATTTCGGCACATTCAAAGTACCTGAATTCAATTGAAACAAATCCATGAAAAATACACTGAACACAATGAGGACACCCCAGTACATGAATAATCGTAGCATATACACATAAACATTTCTACAAAAAGTAATTTCTAGCTATAAACTTAGACTTTTCTCTTTGCACACCTTAGGAAAGAATGAGCTTATCTTAACTTCATTATCATAACCTCCTAGATTAAATATGACTAGTCTTTATAGCATTTATCCAAATGTCTTTTACAATGTATATTCTGTAACTGAGATTTTTACAATTTCCCATTTTTCCTTTAGTTTTAAGATTCTTGGTCACGACAATATGTTTGACACTAAACTCTGGAACTTCTGATCTTCTAACTTCAGATTAATTGCATAATATCCATGTATCTCAGTTTCTCAGTCCATAAAATGGATGTAAGTTTGTGAAGCTATTGTAGAAATTATATGAAATGAAGATATTTTAACAGTGCTTAAATATTTATCAAACAGTGAGAAAAAATATATAAAAATTAAATTTTTTTGTTTTATATTTTTCTCTAAATTTTTCAAATCATGAATCAGGTATAGGGAAACTCCCAGAGAATCTGAACTTTACATAGTTAGAACCTTCATATTTATCTCTGCACTTAGGTGGTTTGAAATTTCATGTATCCTTTTTAAGTACTTCTTCCCACCCCTGCTAAATATACCTTTTTACCCACTCCCATGTCAAAAACTCAACATGATTAAATCTAAGCTAAATTTTATGTCTCTGAAGATAAATGAGGCTAGAAACATACTCAATATTATGCTAATTTGCATTAATTTAAATATGTTATGATAGAGGTGGGGTGAACTCTCAGCCCTGACACAAATATCCAATTTTATTACCCTAGTGACACCACTTTCACATTCTCTTAAATACTCTCTCAGACACTCTGTTCTAATGTGTCATTTTCTCCATTTTCTTCAGACTCTGAAAAAGTGTCTATTTTATGGTCAGAGGGAACACTACAAGAAGAAATAAACTTTTTTGTATTCTTAAAACTTAATTTAAGAGCACAATTTATTTCTGTAAAAACTTTACTCAGGACACCAATTATTTCTGTATCTGATTTATATGCTCTATTTTTGTTAAAACTGGTGAACTGTCTACTGATATATCAAAGTCAGCCTCCACTGTGTACTGAACTTCATATCCAAGTATGGGTTTATCAAATTTTATTTTATGCATGCTCTTTCTCACACCATTAGATTTTCTCACTGCACAGAACTATTTCCAATAAAAATTTTAATTAAAAATTATTTCAGTCTTAAAATTACTTCCTAATTGTCTATTATAGGAAACTATTCTAATCTGTATTTCCTTCATCCTTCATTACTAAAAACATTCCAGTCATGATTTTTTTTCAACATTTTCTTTTTCTTTTTAGTTTTTAGGTATATCCAGTAGTGCTCTGAGCTTACTCCTGGTTCTGTGCTCAGGATTTACTCCTGTTAGTGCCTGTGGGGCCATATGTTGTACCAGAGACCAAAGCCAGGCTGACCTTTCATTCCTCATCTGAAACTACCTTTAAATGTATACAATTAAAACTTCACCAAATTCAGTAGAAATGTGTTAAACTATATAGTTTAAGCAACAGTTATTTAATGTTTCTACTTAATTCCTTAGTGATAAACTAAGTTATTGACAAGCCATCACACATTTGCTTTATGCATTTACCTCTGGAAGCACTACTTTTGCTTGTTCCTGAGTTTGGTCCTAAACTCTAAACTTTGGAGCTTCTAAATCTTCTTGCTTTTATTTTATTAAATTGAAGTAGCCTAACATTGGTTTACAATATTATATAAAGTTCAGGTATAACACACATTACAACATACATCTGAGTATTTCATTTTGTAATCACCAGTAATAATCTTTTCACCTCTTATCACACAGCGGTTCTCATTTACCCTATGTAACCCCCTTCATTCCCTTCCCATTTGATGGCCACCATTACATTCTTGTAATATAAATGCTTGCTTTTGCTTTGTTGTGTTTGTAAAACTGTTATTCTTTTATAAACATTTAAGGTGACAGTTTTTAAATTTCACTCTATTTATCTACTACAGTATGGTTAATAGTTTCCATTCAGTACCATACTGTTGACCACTGTTGTTGCTTTTACCAATCTCCGATCCTCTTCCCTTGCATAAATATCACTCTTTTGTTAAAATCAAAAATTTTGTTTTGCCTTTTGGTTTTATTTTTCTATTATACTTTTTGCTGTGATTACCATGCTGTTCACATGTAGTTTTCTAAATATATGACATTCTGTTTTGGATTTAATGGCTACTTCTATTTGAAAAAAAATCGCAAAAGTTGATATTTTTGCCCTCTTCCCACCTTTTGCTTTGGTAAATCAGTTTATTTCATATAACAATCAAATCATAACAAAACTTTAATGAATTTTACTTTTTTCTTTTCAATGACCATGCTCCTTTATAACTGTTATAGAAATATTTTATAAGTTTATCATTTTCAGTATAGAGAAGTCTCTAACCTTTTTTTACAATGTTGGTTTAGTGATCATGAATTCTTTAAGCTTTTGTTTGTCAAAGAAACTATCTCCTCTCTCTCTTTCAATACTGAGCACTAACCTAAAAAGTTATTCAAGCAATTTTCCGCAAAATGATGGAACTAGAAGATACCACGCTGAATGAAGTCAGTCAGAAGAAAAGGGATAGATAAGATACAGAATTTTCTCTCTCATATGTGAGACTTAAAGATACACAGCATGGTAGTAACAAAGATCCCAAAGCAGCATAGTGGGAGAACTGAGCCAGACAATTGAGTTGTGGGGATTAGGTGGAAGAGGCGTTGAGGTCTTTGGGAAAGGGACAGGGCTCACTAGTAAAGAGCATAATAAAGGAATTTTATAGGCATAATATTTTCTTGTCACTCTTTTATGGGCTCTAATATTGAAAAGATTGAAAATATGGTCTTTAATGTTGAAAAGTTGAAAAGACTGCTGACAGCCTTAAGGGTTGTCCCTATATTCAACAAGCTGTTCTTATCTTTCTGTTTTTAATACTCTCAATAGTTTCCACGTCAGCAAAAAAAGTACTTGATGTTGAGTACTTTTGACTACTTTCATATAGAAATGAATTCCTGTAGATGACTGTTTCCTTGTTTCCTTTCCAAAAAATAGGTAAGCATTCTCTTTTATTTCTTTGCACTACCTTTGTATGGCACATTCTGTGTTTTATTCTTCTTTAAAAGAGTCCTACAGAACTTGGCTCTGTCCCTGACCAGATCCATTACAGGTGAGGGTTCAGCAAACACATTGGTAGCTGTGGGCACACTAGCTTGGCTTGGAGTGGGGATTGGGGCCCCCCCCCTCATCTGCCCCACCTCCAATGTCCCAGTGGTTGAGCCTGTGAGCTGTGAAGATGCCATTCACCACCCGTTATGAGCCCTCATGAATAACTCTCCTGGGGAGAAGGACCAGATTCACAACTGATAACAGTTCTTTACAGTTCCTTAAAGTAGCACTCAGCCACAAAGTGGTCATGCACCATTTCAACATAACAACCAGTTTAATATCATATCTTTACAAAACCTTTCCTATATACATATATATGTTGCAATGATCAATGTGATTGCAGCTGGCTAGGGAATTGAGGAGTGAATGGGAGGGTGGGTGCAAGGCTGTGGCCTTTGGTGGCTCAAGGGGCACACCGTTGGTGGGACAGGTATTGAATAATGAATGCTCATGACAACTGTACTGTGAGGAAATCTGTAAATCACGATGTTTTAATAAGGTTAAAAAGTTAAAAGAATAAGAAACACACCAAGATATAAAATAAAACAGCCATACAATATGATTATTATTCATTGTGTTGCCTCAGTAGCCTCTTATGATAGCTTTAATTATTCTAAAATGAAAGTTTTAAAATAACGTGTCTGTGTAACTCCTATCACTGTCTTTCAAATAATTTTTTCCAGTTCTGCCTTCTTGTTTAGTTGAATACTGATCTCTTCATTCTACTTTCTAGATATAATTGTGTATGCTTCAGGTCTGTGACTTCAGTTTGGAACTTTAAATTATTTTTCAGTCAACTTTTCTTCTCCCAGTGAACTGAGTATTTTTACAGTTGCTATCTGTTTTCATTGTGGGGGCACTCACAGTTCAGACTTACTTATGACTTTGTAGCCAGGGATCGCTCCTGATCAATAACAGGAGACCATATGGATGAAGGGGGTCAAATCTGGGATGGTTGCTTGCAATGCTAGCACATGACCGACTATACTATTATTTCAGCCCCTACAAGTATAATTTTTAACTATTTGTAATAATATCTCCATTTCATTAATACCGTATTTTTATGGATTTGTCTTGTTCTTTAATTTAGAGCAATTTGTCTTTATAAAAGAGAAAATGAGAAATATGCAACATTTCAAGCATGTTTGAGGCACCAGAGAGTAAATGCAAGGGATGTGGCACTTACTTGCATGGAAGAGATCCAGATTGAACAAAGGAACTGCATATGGTTTCCCTGAGCACCAACAGAAGTACTTCCTTAATACACAATCAGAAATTAGTTCTGTAGGGTATGGTTCCCAAATTCCCACCCCTCAAAAGAGAATAATTGAGATGTGTTTATATGTGAAAACATACTAATGATACAAATATTATAAAAATATAATTGCAAAAATAATATTGCATCTATTTTATATACATATATATGCATTGAGCACCTCTATGGAGAGAGAAGAAAGTGCTGAACTGCACCACTAATGTTCCAATTTTGAGTAGGTAAGATTCCCAGTTATTTTTAATGTTATTGGTCTTAGATCATTATGGGACCCTTTAAGAGTATTAAAGAAACTATAATGCTGATGAGATATGCATGACATCCCATGGACACCTAGAACAGATGTGGTTTGGACTAAACTTTGCAAATTCCTGTGCTATTTTGATAATCCCATTTTTATAAAAGTAAGGTAATTGTATATTTTTGCTAAACTCCATTGATTTTTTATTATATAACTATGGTCATCATATTAAATTCTAGTTTTAACTTTCCCTACTTGATCTTCTGAGATAAAAAATAAGTTGGTCATGGGGCTTCTCCTTAAGTACTGCCATTCTCATAAGATGTGTATACATGCTCACTATACAAAATATTTTTTCAAATTATGTGAAAGAAGTCATATTTAAGTCTAAATGAAGACTGTATTCTAAGCAGTAATATTCCCATCTATTAAATTTTATAGTTAGTTCCAGAGTGATAGCACAGTGAGAGAGGGCATTTGCCTTGCACACGGCCTACCCGGATTCGATCCCCGTTATCCCATATGATCCCCAAGCACTGCCAGGAATGATTCCTGAGCAAAGAGCCAATAGTAATTCCTAAATGTCGCCAGGTGTACCCAAAAAAGAAAAAAAAATTAGAAGTCAACCTGTGCATAACTTATATTCCCTTTCTTGAATTATTAATCTACTCAAAATTTATAGCATATCACTGAAGCACATTTATTGTACTCAATTGACTTGCTATATGGGGCAATGTTTTAGTTCTGTATACAAAAGGGAATGAAGTATCTTTTTTTGTAAATTGACTCAACCCTTTAGAAAATTATGAACTCCATATTGCCAATAGGTAGGATAAAGATCTTAATCCATATGTATAATATGGACTAAAGTTTTCTAGAAGAATTTATTAAAGATTATTTAAAAATCTGTCTTCAGTTGTAATACCATGAAATCCTCGTGACGTTTTTTCTTTTGATATTGTAAACATAAGCATTTTTGCAAGTGCATCAGAATAAAATCTCATGTATCTGGGGAAATGCCACTAAATCTTACTAAATCAAAATTAATTTCTCACTGGTTTAAATACGATTGGGACTCTAGGGAATAGAAACCATATTTCCCAATCCCTGTCAACAATGACAAAAATCACATTTAGAAAAATCACAATGTTTATCTTTCAAAGAGTGATAGATATAACAAATAGAATCATTCACTCATATATCTTACTCATTTATTTCAGTGCCTATTATCATTGCAGATTTTTCTTTTGCAGAAATTTAAAAATTGAAAAAGTTTAAATTAAAATTTGTAACTGTAACTTAAATAAGAATGGACTACCATAAAGAAAATAAAAATCATAATGACAAGATTGTAAAGGCAACAATAATGAGAATGCAAAATCATAGTAAATAAAGCTAAAAATTAATCCCTGGAGCTATAGTATTGCAATTAAAGTGCTTACCTTGCAAGTGGCTGACACCTGAACTATACCTAGCACCAAATACGCTCTCCAGAACACTGCCTGGACTCAACTCTGAGCACAGAGCCAGGAGTAGCTCTGAGTACCTCCATGTATAACCCAAAACCATAATAATACTTCTAATAATAAGGTTCATCTAGAACAATTTTGTAAGTCTTGCTACATATTTTGTCAGATAAATAAAATATGAAGCATGACCGATAGTTTTATACATCTTTTATCTCCCAGCATTGCCCTTTTCCTATCATATTTTAGATAATACTAACATATCCCCTTTAATTTTTAAAATAACTATTTTATTAAAAATACACCATAATTCTATCTAATAGAAACTTTATTCATAATTATGGAATGACTAGGCCTAACTTTCACTAACTTTTACTACTTTTACAACAATGAATTTATTTTTATTAACTTGTCCATTATATTGTGGACATATATTCTCTAAAGTAGTGCATCTTCATGACAGGTAAAACTGGTTGTGTATATATAGGAAGCAAATCTGAAATATGTATGAAAAACACTCAGTCATTTACGTGAAAATTACCTTAAATACATATAAAAGAACAGTTTTAAAACTACAAAACGTTACTTCAGGAAATAAAAGAAGACCTGAAGAAATGGAGACACATTCCTTGATCATGGACTGGAAGGATTAACATTATCAAAATGGTAATACTCCCTAGAGCTTTATACAGATTCAATGCAGTCCCTATAAAGATACCCATGATGTTCTTCAAAGAAATTGAACAAACACTCCTGAAATTTCTATAGAATAATAAACCCCCACGAATAGCTAAAGCAATCCTTGGGAAAAAGAAAATGGGAGGTATCACTTTCCCCAACCTCAAGCTCTACTGTAGAGCAGTTGTAATTAAGACAGTGTGGTATTGGTATAGAGACAGACCTGTAGACCTATGGAATAGAACTGAATATCCTGAAACACACTCTCAAATATACAACCACTTAATCTTCGATAAAGGAGCAAAAAATATTAAGTGGAGCAAAGAAAGCCTCTTCAACAAATGGTGCTGGGAAAACTGGGCAGCTACGTGTAAAAAATGAACTTAGACCTCCTTTTAACGTCATGCACAAAAGTCAGATCAAAATGGATTCTAGATCTCTACATCAGACATGAATCTATAAGGTACATCGAAGAAAACATAGGAGAAACGCTCTACGACATCGAAACGAAAAGTATCTTTAAAGACTACACACCACTGACCAAGCAAATGGAAGCAATGATAAACAAATGGGATTATATAAAATTGAAAAGCTTCTGCACCTCAAAAGAAACGGTGACCAAGATACAAAGACAATCCACAGATTGGGAAAGGATATTCACCCAATACCCATCTGACAAGGGGTTAATATCCAGGATATATCAGGCACTGGTAGCCCTTCACAAGAAAAAAACAGCCAACCCCATCAAAAAATGGGGAAAAGAAATGAACAGAAGCTTCCAAAAAAGAAGAAATTCTAATGGCCAAAGGCATATGAAAAAGTGCTCTTCATCTCTAATCATCAGGGAAATGCAAATCAAAACAACAATGAGGTACCATCTCACACCACAGAGACTGGCACACATCCAAAACAGTTAAGAACAACCGGTGATGACATGGTTGTGGGGAAAAAGGGACTCTCATCCACTGTTGGTGGGAGTGCCGACTGGTCCAGCCCTTTTGGAAAACAATTTGGGCATTTCTCCGAAAACTAGACATTGAGCTCCCATTTGATCCAGCAATAGCACTCCTGGGAATATACCCGAGAGACCAAAAAACACATAGCAGAAACACTATCTGTACTTTATTCATCTCTGCGCTATTCACTATAGCTAGAATCTGGAAACAACCTAAATGCCCGAGAACAGAGGACTGGCTAAAGAAACTGTGGTTCATTTACATTATGGAATAATATGCAGCTGTCTGCAAAGATGAAATTATGAAATTTACCTGCAAATGGAGGGACATGGAGACTATCATGCTGAGTGAAATTAGTCAGAAGGAAAAAGACAGATATAGAATGACTGCATTCATTAATAGGATATAAATAGATAGCAGTGTTTTACTAAATGTGTGAAATGGTAATGGCAGATTAAAACTCACCATTGAATATACACAGAGACTTAAGTGATAAACTCTAAATATCTGCAGGGCTAGCCACAATGTGTAAAACAAGAGGGAGAGTGATGCAGAGACAGAGAGAGAGAGACAGAGAGAGAAAGAGAGGAAACAGGGCTACCTGCTGTTGAGGCAGCCTGGAGGTAGGTGGGAGGGGTGGGGTACATTGGTGGTGGAAATGGGGCACTGGTGGAGGGATGTTTGCTGGAATACTGTATTACCAAGAACCAATTGTGAACACCTTTGTAATTATATGTCTCACGGTGGTATAATAAAAATTTAAAAATGTTAAAAAAAATTAGCCAGAAGGATAGAGAAAGATATAGAATGACTACATTTATTTGCATGGCATAAATATAAATATACATATACATATACATATACATATACATATATATATATACATATTTTGATACTAGTATCCAAGGTCAGGTGAAACATGGATCAGATGGTGTTCAGCATGGATCAGGAGGTCTTGTCAAAGGTGGAAATTACAACAACGTGGGGAGCCCGCACATGGTGTAGTACGGGCTACTAGGTAAGACAGAGAAGAGAACAGTGTGCCAATAATTGTCGAAAGTCTAATACCACATAGAACTTAGCATTAAGTACAGCAAAAAGAAACCTCTTAGCATATGTATTACAATCCAAAATATGTAAGACAAGAAAGAGAGAAAGAGAGAGAGAGAAAGAAAAAGAGAAAGAGAGAGAAGAGATGGAGAACCTGCCACAGAAGAAGGCTAGGGGCGGGGGAGAGAATTGGTGACATTGGTGATGGGAAATGGGAACTGGTGGAGGTATGGGTGCTATTGCTGGAACATGAATGGCCGAAATCCAAACATGAATATTTTTGTAATTGTTAAAAAAAATTAAATAATTAAAAAATAAATAAAATTAAAAAATTCATGAATCAATTGACAAAAATGTAAACTGATAAATATATTTAATAAATATAAAATTTATTATACATTATATATTTATATATCACTTCACTTGTCTTCCCATTGTTCATGAATTTGCTCGAGCAGTCACCAGTAACATCTCTATATCCTGTCACATGCTTGTGTAGCCCAAGGGCATCTGCTCTCTCCAGGAACATAAAGAGCCTCAAACTATTTCATCAGGTCATGGGAATGAGGTCTATAATTCTTATTGTATTTGACATATCAAATATGACACGGGTAGCTTGCCAGGCTCTGCCATGTGGATGGGATACTCTTGTAGTGCCTCTTATCTAGTGCACTTATTGATGAACCAGACTTATGATGAGCTCCTCTTCTGGGTGGAGCTCTGACAAATGGGGAGTCCAGATGTGGAAAATGGCAGCCATCATGGTGTGGGGGGGTTCCTCTGGCTTCTTGTGAGGCTCTGCTGGTGTGGCGGGCAAGTGCTAGAGCCTGCCTTCCCTCCCGGGTCCTATTATTCTTCTCTCCCAGTTTATATTATATTATATTTTATATCCGATATACTATAAATATTATATATTTATATTAAATATATAATTATATTTAATAATATAAATATATTGAAACTTATTAAATTAGTTTAAGTGCATATCAATAAAGATTGGCAAAATTTAAAAAGTTTGTTACTATCAAGCCTTCTAAAGCACTATGACTACTGTGGTTCTTTTTCAATGTTGAGAATTGTACAATACAATTTATTGCAGTATTATAGTAGCTATATGTAATTATGATTATTATATCCATATTGAACTTTTCTAGAATGAAGAACGTTCTTTGAAAAAATTTCTAAGACTTTAAAAAGCAGCTGTAGAGTGAAATACATACCAAAAAGTATGTACAGTTGGGATATATGCCTGCTAGTCTGTTGATTTATGTATGAGTGCCACCTAAGTTCATTTCAATCACATTTAGTTTATTCACTTGGTTTCATTCTAACGGAATGAATTCATTCTGATCATTTTGTCTGTGGTTGAGAAAATTGAACTCTAACAGATTGCAGTCCCAGAAGAAATTGCCTAGTGTTAGAGCTGCAAGTAATTGCTAAACTCCCACGTGCCTCAGGGGAGAAAGTATGTCCTTGATTAGAAAAACATGCAAAAAAAAAAAAGGCAGTAAACTTGTAGTTAATGGGCAAGATAGCATTCCCTGTTAAGTGCTTTAAAGCAACAAAGCATATTCTTCTACATTTTTGCTAACTGGTGGATTAATTTATATTCCAAAGGTAAAGTTAAAACTCTAATCACTCTTCATCATTGAGTAGCAATTCTTTATGTCCTTATTAACATGTAGTACAGTTATAATAAGATAAATAAATAAGTTATTTAAGGTTTTTTTTTTTTTGCTTTTGGGTCACACCCGCAAGCCAGGGGTTACCCTGGCTCTGCACTCAGGAATGACCCGCAGTGATCGGGGACCTAGGGAGCCGGGATCGAACCCGGGCCAGCACAGCTGGCCGCGGCAGGCAAACCCTACCCCTGGTACGCCCGGGCCCAAGGCTTAATTTAATTTAAATTATATACTTTTAACAATATTGCTACAGATTAAATAAAATAGTTTACTGTAAATTATGATGAATCCAATAGCTAGAAAATCAATATGCTGCAGCAATATAAGCACTTAAATTATTTTTAGCATACCAAGGAACATCATTTTCTTATCTTTTCCATACAAAAATAAAAGTGATGTTTAGAGTTCTACCATAATATCTAAACTAACTTAGGTCATCAGAGTATATATATTTGTTCAATATCACTTAATATTGACTGAATCAAAGTTTCATTTAGGGTCTATGTATATACACTAATGTAAGTAAATGCATTATGTGTTTGTATATTGTAAGTGTGCATGCACTGTGCACCTAATTTTATTTATGATAAAGGCACACATTTTCTCTTGTCTCTCTGAAAACCTGTAAAGAAACAGTGAACAATCAAAGAAATAGAAGATAAAATACAGATTAAATTTCATCCAAAGCGGGGACCGCCCCATCCATAAGCCCCCTGCAACAAAAAAAAAAAAATGATCTCACTGTTTTACAGATAAGTGAACTGAACAAATAAGTAAAGCTTATTCAATATTCATAAAACTCTGTCACATAGTATATGTACATATACAGTTTATTTGAATAAACTTTATAGTTCATATATCGCATATAGTTACATATGGCAAGATTATACATTCAGAGGCACAAATAGATATTCTGACAAATTAGAAATTATATCATAGTAACTGTGATATAATAGCCTGTTTTAATAAACAAGTAAAGCAACAAATTTCTTAATATCCTAATAGTTTTCTTTCAATTTATTTTGGCTGAACTGCTATGTTTCATTATAAATACAATGTTTACCCAAACACATCTGCAAAGATAATATTTTTATTTTAATATGAAAAATATTGAGCAATATTAATATTATGGAATGTATAATTCATATACAACAAACAAAATTACAAAATAAAATTTACCAAAGAATATTAGAAAGTCTTACAAAATTGAAATAAAAGAAGAAAGGTTAATAATAATTATTAATATTCTATCGTTTTACAGATTGGTCAAGCTCTGCTGTTGTAATATTCAGTAACTTCTAACCATTTTATATGTCAGTTTAAAATAAAAATGCATACAATACAAAATAAAGAACTAATGCAACACATAAAAAATCCAAAGATAAACCATTCAATTATTTTGTGTTATTTGTCTAAGATCAAGGTCTAACTATTTGTGGATAAAACAGGCTTAAATGTTCAGGAATAAATAATAGTTCAAGGAATTTATGAGAGATTGTGCTCACCTGCTTCAGCAGGTGGCAGACAGGAGAGAGACTTGTCTATTCTCCCCAGGGCTCTGCCCCATAGGCCCTGGATGGTTGATGGTCTTACATAGAAAAGACTAGGCCTCCTAGGACGAACCCAGAGCCATGGCAGAGCCTTGAAAGCTACCCGTGATGTATTTGATATGCCAAAAACAGTAACAATAATGGACCTCATTCCCAACGAATGTTACTGGCACCCACTCAAGCAAATCAATGAACAATGGAAAGACAAGTGACAAGTGACCAGTGGCATAGGAAAGGTAAGTACTAATATAGTTCTAGGAGCAAATGTTTTAGGGAACAAGTTTGTTAACCTACCCAAGTGCAATGTGATACCTATTATAGATATGTAGAGAGGTACAGATATTTTCGCTGGACCTAGCAATTTTAAACCTGAGATGTATCATTTTATTCCAGGATTTGCTGGGAATAAAAAAAAAATTTTTGATGTTTTCTAGAAATGTTAAGTGTTCTGAAATATAGTTTTTTTTGACATAGACTTCAAATACTGGTACATTAGTCTTCTGAGATTTAAACTACATATTAGTTGCTTAATACAAACGCATTTTGGCTTAAACTCTTGTGTGAATTGCATTGTTTATCATTAAAAAGTTCAACGTGGCTTGAGGATGTATTTTAAATACTTAAACATGACATAAATTTTGATTTATATATCAGTAATGCAATATAACACCCCTTCTCTAAGAGTAAGAAATAGAATAGGTAAAAAATCAGAAATTTTCAAAATTAAGATGCATACCAATTTCTAATACATAAAAACGTAGTACATTTATTAGCTTCATATAAGATAAGTATATTTCCCACCTCCAGTGTCCCCAGGTTCCCTCCTGCCCACCTTGCCCCACCCCACCCCTCAGCCTGCCTCTATGGCAAACACTCTTTTTTCTTTTTGCTTTTTGGGTCACACCAGGCGATGCTCAGGGGTTACTCCTGGCTCTGCACTCAGGAATTACTCCTGGCAGTGCTCGGGGGACCATATGGGATGCTGGGGGATCGAACGGCTGCGTGCAAGGCAGACACCCTACCCGCTGGGCTATCACTCCGGCCCCTCTTTTTTTTTTTTTCGTCACACCTGGCACTGCTCAGAGGTTGCTTCTGGCTCTCCACTCAGGAATTACTCCTGGCGGTGCTCAGGGGACCATATGGGATACAGGGGATCGAACCCAGTTTGGCTGTTATAAGGCAAAATCCCTACCCATTGTGCTATCACTCTGGCCCCTATGGCAGATACTTCCCCCCTCTTTTTTCTCTCTCTTCTTCTCTCTCTCTCTCTCTCTCTCTCATTTTTCCTTTAAGTTGTGGTTTGCAGTAATGCTGGATTTAGAGATGACTACAAGAGTATGCTACCCACACGGTAGAGCCTGGCAAGCTACCCATGTCGTATTTGATATGCCAAATACCAGTAACAATTATAGACCTCATTCCCATGACCTAATGGAATGGTTTGAGGCTCTTTATGTTCCTGGACCAAGCAGGTGCTCTTGGGCTCTACTTGCATGAGACAGGACATATGGAGATGGTACTGGTACCCACTCGAGCAAATCGATGATGAACAGGAAGACAGTGATACAGTGAAATAAAAGTTAAAAGCAAGAACTCATTAAACTGGTGTGAATTTGTTGCTCTATGTGTTATATAATCAGCGCAAGATAAATAGGGCATATAGAGGTCACCATAGTTATGACCTACATTTTATGATTGTAAAGCACATTTGGCAGAGTTTATGTCATTTAATGTCAACAAGGCTTAAGACAATACCATTTTGGAAAACTGAATTTTCCTTTGAACATTAAAACCGGACAAAGAGCATAATGTTTCATTTATTTATGGGACTTCTGTAAATGTATACACCTGTACAAAAGTCACAGCACAATAACATTAATTTTAAAGGAATGAGGATGCTGCATCCAGATCAGCATATCAAAATACTTTTTTATATATCCCACTGAGTTTTTACATAAAAGGTAGTTTCCATTATAAATGCATTTTCTCCTTGTTTCCTTTACCAAAGGACTCTATATTCTTCCACAAAACATTACCCACTGATCTCCAGTATCTAAGCAAAAGGCATTCTTCCACTATAAGTGGTATCATAAACAGTTACATAATTATTTCATATGAAGATATTTTGTTGAAAGGCTAACAGTCAAATAGTTAGATTTTAAATTGTCAACTACGTGAGAATAATTAATTTCCATTAATTTAATTACTATGAAATTGTTCCATTCAAATATATAAATCTATTGCCTCCTCCACACCTTCTCACCCTACACACATATCATCTGTGTGACTATATTCAATAGTTTTGCTTTTATCCAAATAGAAGTGTTCTAACTACTGTCTCCTTAAGTATCACAGAATGTTTATATTTTTAATATTTTATTAAATATAAAACTAACTACGAGAAGATGCACAACTCCATGTATATTGTTGAATTGATCAACTGATTTTCCTTTTCAAATATTTTCAAACAGCTATTAATAATTCAATTTACAAATGTTAGCCTTGACCCTGCTCTCTGAGAATGGCATCATCTTATTCTAAATATTTAAGAGTTTTGAAGTAGCACATAAGAATAATTGAATGTTATATGCTCAAATATTTATATACATACAAAATATATTGAATATTCATGTTTCTATATATAAGATCATGTATTTTGAACATAATATATCTCTATAAATGCATATGCATACATATATAATATATATATAATATATATATAATGTATCACATAACAGTCTTCTAAACATAGGATGCCATGCTGTAGAAAAATGAGTTTTGTAAAAATATTTACATAAGAATAAAATGAAATATTTTGAACTGTAACAGTAAATATAAATACATACAAATATAATGTTTCCTTATATTTTGTCACTAAACATACATGGATTCAAGTCTATTCATATAAATCTAGTGATATATATCACTTGTTTCACTTGTTTTCCTGTAGTTCATAGGTTTGCTCTAGTGGGCACCAGTAATATCTCTATACATCCTGTCGCATGCTAGTGTAGCTCAAGGGCATCTTCTCACTCTAGGAAGACAAAGAGTCTCAGACCTTTCCTTCAGTCAAGGGAATAAAGTCTATAATTATACTTGTTTTTGGCATATCAAATACGACATGGGTAGCTTGCCAGGCTCTGCTGTGCTGGTGGTATACTCTGAGTAGTAGGCTCTCATCTCGTGCATTTACTGATGAACTGCATTTGGGAGAGATCAGCTTTTCTCTTGGGTGGAGCTCTGATGAGATGTGGAGTCCAGAAGTTGAAAATGACTGCCTTCACAGTGTGGGGGTTCCTCTGGCATCTTGCGGAAGCTTGATTGAGATGGTGGGCCAGAGCTAGAACCCGCCTTCCCTCCTGGGTGCCTCATGATCAGCTGAGCACAGGGAGAGCTGGTAGCAGCAATGCCCCGTCTGTCTGAATCTCTGGATCAGGCATACCTGGGCCTGAAATAGGCTTTGTTGTAGGGTGGGACTCAGATGAACAGGGCTTGAGATTGGTTTTACTTTGGGTAGAGTTCTGACGAGCTCTGTAGTAGGGAAGATTACTGCCCCTCATGGTGTGTGTGTGTGTGTGTGGGGGGGTTCTTCTGGCTTCTTGTGAGGCTCTATTGGGATGGCATGCCAGGGCTAGAAAAAGCCTTCCCTCCTGGGTGCCTCATGATCAGCAGAGCACAGAGTATCTGAGAGACTCAGCCATATACACACACATATATAAATGTAATATATATATATATGTAATACATATAAAATGTTAACAATACATGCATAGTGCATGTGTAAGTAGATATTTCTATACACACACAAGTGCACCTTAGTTATTATACAGATTTAACTCCAAATAACCATAGTATTGTGAATATCACAATACAGTGACTAAAAACATATTGCTAGAAAATGTTAACCATTATCTGAAATATCACTATATTATTTTCATTAGTGGAAGCTCTATTCATAACGTTGAAACATAGTCATGAGCAAGAGGACTGCTGGTTGAAATTGAGCTGTTAATAATAATATTATTATTATCTTGGGGTAATAACCAAAAGGAACAACAGCATTTGACACATTTAGTGACTCTTCCTTTGTCAATGGAGTTATTCATAGCATATATAATGTTGTATTATAGCATTGTATTTCAGTAGGATTTCTTCTAAATTTGGAGTCAATCCTCTCAAACTATACCCCTGCTTTATCAGCAAATATAATGTAATCTAAATCCACTAGAGCCATTTTAACAATATTGACAATATCTATAAAAATAGATTTTATTTTAGTTAAGTGCTTTCCTTATCCATCCATAAGAATTCCTCATCTATTAAAAATTTTTCATGAGATTGTATGAATTAAGTCATATATTCAAACTCCATTTCTAATTCTCCTACCATTCCAACTACATCTCAACTTACTTTCTTAATTTATTCATTGAACTTAAAATCAACTTTTTCTAGACTTCTGCTGTTATTTTTATCTCCTTTAATGAGTCACAAGTGTTCTTAAATGTATCCAGAATGGAGAGTCCTTTCTGGGCCTTAATTTATCTTTCCTGAATCTACAAACAGAATCAGAATCAATTGAATTTTACAACACAACTATTATTTTTAATTAGGACATCCTCAGTGGTGCTCATGAACCCAGAAATCACTCTGTATGAAATCTAGCTTGGTAATATAAGTCAGGAAATTTGGTGTTCAAGCCTAATGATGTTCTACTGCTAATGGTCAGGCATAGCATTGCTAGTTGCCATTATGGTCAAAACATGTTGTTCATGTAGTACCAAAATTATTTATAGTGATCCTCAGGTGACCACACAGTGCAAGGTGCCAAACTTGTTGTTTCGAGCAGACAAGGCAGATGCTCTACTCTTTTTATCTGTGTCCCAACATTGTATTTATTACACAGTATAATTTTAAAATACTTCTTACTCCAGGGCTACTTGAAAACTTTGTTTTTAATTTTTTACTGTAACTAGTGAACCTCAGAGACAACTCATTACTAAGCTTGGGATACTATATACGGTGCCTTGAAATGGGTTGAATTCATGGAAGGTAAGCACATTACTGGCTTTACTATATCTGATATCGAATCTATGAGCTACTGATAGATGCTACAGTATCTATTATCAGGTTTCGGAGAAACATTAATCTCCTTTATTTCTCCATCAGAGCCCTAAAAATGACCATGTGTGTAATAAAAATATAGTATTTATAAAATAAATATTTTGTTTGTATATTAGCTCAAAGTAGTAAATTGCAACCAAAGATTTCTTCACAAAAACACAGATATCCACTAGACACATGAAAATGTATTCATAATCACTGATTATCAGTGAGATACAAACCACAATATCCATGAAACACTCCTGAGAATTTCAGAAATGGCACCCAGCATATGCTTTGTGTGTGTAAGAATACACACTTGATTGCCTGCCAATGAAACTTCAGCACTACTAGCTGTGTCTTTGGTGGTCTCCAGCAGCACTAGACCTGATAAATGCTGCTTTGCTGACTCTCTATAATTAAACAATCTGGTCCAGCTGACTAAGTATTACAGGGATTGTTCCTGAGATCCTGTAGTACTACTAACTTTTATACAATTTCTAAAATTTGGAAACAAATCAAACACCAAATAGTTGATGGGAAAATAATTATGCTATGTGTATACATAATGAAATATTAAATATAAGAAGACAACTTACCTATCACAACATGAATGAAATTAGAGGGTGTAATAGTAAGGATAATAATTTAGAGGGAGGAATAAAATATCAAATAATTTCACAGTGCAGAGCCAGTAGTAACCCCTGAGCATCGCCAGGTGTGACCCAAAAAGGAGGGAAAAAAGCCCTAATCAAGAACTACTGCATGCAGAGCTAGCACTCCAGCCTTTTTTTTTTTTTTTGTGGGGGTAGGGGAGGGTCATATCCAGTGATGAACAGGGCTTATTCCTGGCTTTGCACTTAAGGGGACCACATTCCAAACGCTACGGGGACCATAAAGGGTTTCAGGGATTGAGCCTGCTTTGGCCTGTATGAAAGGCAAGCACTACCTGCTGTACTATCAGGCCAGCCCCAATGCTTGCTTTCTCAGCTTTCAGCTACGTCCTTGTTGGCAAGGTGATGGCTTCCTCACTCTACAGGTGAAAGTACCGTAGAACCTAGTGGTAACAAAATAGTGATCCAGTAAATAGACTGCTTTCTTGTTCGATTTTTTTTTCACCCATCTCTGTTGATAACTAGATTGCTGAGGCGAGGCTGTTTCTTTCTGATTTTGGCTCCCATTCTCTGTACTGATAAAATCTACCAATATTACCAAAATTCATAGAGCACTTCCAGGATTCAGACATCTTCCTCAAAATCCCTCCCCAGAAATTTGAATCAGAAATCTTTAGAAAGAGGCAGAATAAAAATTTATAAAGCCCGGGCCTTATTACCTTTGTACTAGTCCCTTTTATAATCCTCTTACTTTAAGTCTCTTGGGGCTGGAGCAATACTTCAGCGGGTAGAATGTTTGACTTGCATGCAGCAGACCCAGTTTTGATCCCTGGCATCCCACATTGTCCCTCGTGCACTGCTAGGAGTAATTCCTAAGCACAGGGCCAGGAGTAACCACTGAGCATTGCTGGGTGTGGACCAAAACCAAAATAATTTGCTCTCCCTGTCCCCAGCCGCTCACGAGGCGCCCGGGAGTGATGGCGGGTTCTAGCCCTGGCCCGCCACCCCAGCAGACCTTCACAACAAGCCAGATGACCCCCCCTCCATCGGGCCACCATTTTCCACATTCGGACTTCCCTCTTGTCAGAACTCCACCCAGCGACAGCCTGTCACAACCCGTCTCGACGTGGCCACAAGCGGCCGCGTGGTTCATCTATAAATGCTAAACTTAAAGGTGACTACAAGAGTATGCCACCTGCATGGCAAGCCTGGCAAGCTGCCCTGTTTTAATTGATATGCCAAATACCAGTAACAATTATATTAGGTCATTCACATGACCTAATAGAATGGTTTGAGGCTCTTTATGTTCCTGGAGTGAGCAGATGCCCTTGGGCTCTACTAGCATGAGACAGGACATATGGAGACATTACTGGGGCCCACTCTAGCAAATAGATGATCAACGGGAGGATCGTGATAGTGAATTTCACTTATTGTATGTACTTTATTGGTTCTCTGCACTGCTAAGTGCAGAGAAGCGATACAGGAAGACCTCAAAGAGAGAAGAACAGCAATACTGGCTGATGCAGCAGAAGCAGGGAAAGCATTTGTAACACCTGCCTGTCCTTCACCAACTATAAGACCAAGATGACTGCAGTCCGATGTCCTGATGGATGTATCATTTCTTCCAGGAAGGCAATGGAGAAGATTTTCCATGACTTCTACTCGAATCTCTTTGACAGCCACATCCACCTACCCACATACCAATTTCTGCAGGATGAATATATCATTCCCAACGTTCTCCCTTCTGAAATTCAATATAACATTTTGTCAGTAAAGAAGTGAACAGCACCTGGTCCAAATAAAGTCAGTCCCAAACACCTGAAGAATCTGCCATCAGTACTCATCAATACACTGGCTTGACTCTTCACACACTACCTGTCTGAATGTAAGGTGCCCTCCGATTGGAAAACCAACAGGACAGTTCTTCTGTGCAACAAGGTGCTCCATGACATTGGCAACTATCGCCCATCTGCCTCTTGTCAGTCATCTACAAGTTATTCAATAGCCAGCATTGTTATCAATGGGCAAAATTAAAAAGCCTTCCACTTAAGTACAGGGACATGACATATTTTCCTATTATCACCACTTCTACTTAGCACAGTACTGAATTTACTGGCCATAGCAACTAAGGAATAAAAAGATATCTAGATAGATAAAGAAGCCAAACTCTCACTAATTGCAGATGACATGATACTCTACATAGAGAACCCTAAAGCCTCTACCAAAAAACTACTAGAAACAACATATATGTATAGTAGAGTGGCAGGTTACAAAATCAATAGCCAAAAGTCTATGGCTTTCCAATATGCAAATAATGAAATAGAAGAAAACAATATTAAAAAATAATCTCGTTCACAACTGTAACACAGACAATCAGGTAACTTGGAACCTGCTTAACTAAGAATGTAAAGGACCTGTACAAATAAAACTACAAAATGCTGCTTCAAGAAGAAAGGATACAAGAAAATGGAAACACATCCCCTGCTCATGGATTGGAAGAACTAACATTGTCAAAATATCTATACTCACTAAAGCGCACTATACAGATTTAATTCAGTTCCTATAAGAATACCCAGGACATTTTTCAAATAAATTGTCTAACCACTCTTGAAATTCATATGGAACAATAAACTCCCACAAATATCCAAAGCAATACTTGGGAAACAGATGAGAGGCATCATCTTCCTAACTTCAAACTGTACTACAAAGAAACAGTAATTAAAACAGCATGGTATTGAGCAAAATCATGTCTGGGGACTATTGAAAAGAGTACATGACATTGTACTGATTCAATGATTATTGAATATCCTGACATACAGCCTCAAATATATGATAACTGAATCTTTGATAAAGGAGCAAAAACTATGAAGTGGATCGAGGAAAGCCTCTTCAACAAGGGGTGCCAAGAAAACTGAACATGTAAAATATTAAACTTAGATCTCTGTCTAAAGTCATGCACAAAAGTCAGATCAAAATGGATTAAAGATGTTAATCTCAGACCTGAATCCATAAAGTACATCAAAGAAAACAGAGGCAAAACCCTCCATGACACTGAAACTAAAGAATCTAAAGGCATATTCAAAGATGAAACACTATGAGCAAAGCAACTGGAAGCAAAGATAAACATATGGTACTACATGAAACTTAAAACCTTGCTCTATGGCAGGCACTTTATTTCTTTTCTCTCTTACTCTCTATCTCTCCATCCACCTACCCACCCATCCACCCATCCACCCACCCACCCACCCATCCACCCATCCATCCATCCATCCATCCATCCATATCCATCCATCCATCCATCCATCCATCCATCTCTATCCATCTCATCTATATATCTGTCTGTCTATCTGTCTGTCTATCTATCTATCTATCTATCTATCTATCTATCTATCTATCTATCTATCTATCTATCTATCTATCTATCTATCTATCTCACATTGTGGCTTGCAATACATACATTTAGGGTTTATATATGTCCTTTGGCCTATGTTTAATGCTCAGTTCTAGGCTCACATTTCCATTTCCAAAAAATTTTAGGACACTGGTTCCTTCTCTATCTTACCTAACCTCTGACTTACACACACTTGTGGTGGATTTCAACACTAAAAACTCCTCCTGATCCATGTGTAGCCTGGTCTTGTATAGTAATATCATACTCTAATTTTTTATCCCACAAATGAATGCAGTCATTCTATATCCATCCTTTAACTTCTGGCTAATTTAGCTCAATATGATACTTTCCATGTCTGTTGGGTGACACAGCTTACTGAGTCTTAGCCTCCAGCTACACTTAGCTTATGTCAAGAGCTAGCTAGCTGGTTCCTGCCTTTGGGGAACCTCTGGAGTAGACACAATGGGAGTTCAGGCAGAATTGAACTGATTTCATAATTTTATATGGTATAAATATTTTATCATGAATCTTGCAGCCCACAGCATGGGAAAGAATATTCACCCAATGCCCAACTGAGAAGGGATTCATATAAAAATTATAAGGCACTGGTACAACTTTACAAGAAGAAAACAATGAACCCCATCAAAAAATGGGGAGAAGAAAGAACAGAAACTTCATCAGAGAAGAAACTTGAATGGCAAAAATCATATGAAAAAATGCTCATCATCACTATTCATCAGGGAGAGGGAATCCAAACAACAAAGAGATTTCATCTTATGCCACAGAGACTGGCACCTATCCAAAAAAAGCAATAACAATCAGTGCTGGTGTGGATGCAGAGAGAAAGAGACTCTCATCAATTGCTTGTGGGAATGGCAACTGTTACAGCCATTTTGGAAAACAATATGAGCATTCCTCCAAATACTAGAAATTGAGCTACCATTGATCAATCAAAGCCACTACTGGGAATATACGCTGCAGCCCAAAAACACACAGCAGAAACACCATCTACACCTCTATGTTCATGGCATCGCTATTCACAATACTGAGAAAATGGAACAAATCTGAGTGCCCAAGAACAGAAGACTGGATAAAGAAACAATGATACATCTACACAATGGAATACCATGCAGCTGTCAGGAAAAATGAAGTCATGAAATTTGGCTATAAATGGATGGACATGTGCCAGGGACTACTGGGCTCCCAAACACACCAGGAAATTATTTCCTTTCTACATCCAAAGCCGGCGGGCAATGGATGAAAGCTCAGGAATTCAGTGCAGTTTTAAAAGACTTTACTATCCAGGTTACACACTGATAAACAATCCAAGAACATGAAAAACCCTGGACTCTGGGTTCCCGGCTGGGCCCCAGCCATGTAGACCATGATGGCTGCCAAAACATGTTAAGGCCTTGCAGAGAACTGAGAGGATGGATAGAGGCAAAAAGCCAAGGGAAGTCAAAATGGCAAAAAAAAGTCTCCTCGTTCTTTCTCCTAGCTTCTTTTATGGACAGAACCCCGCCACAATCTTCCAGCCCAGCCCTTTGTGGGTTGGGCTATCTCCAGATGAAGCTAGGTAAATGACCCTTTTGAAATGTAGATCTTTAGACGGGCCTTTAGCTCAAGCTTCACAAAAGGTAGAGCTGACTTCCAGAGACAAAATCTCCCTAGCAGAGTGCTGCATCTCTGAACCAGAAAACAGTTCAGAATGTAATTTATAGGAAATGGCATTAATACCTTTATCATGAATATATAGCTAGCAGATCTCAGACTCTGGATTTAACTAAGGTCCAAAATCCAACAGAATAATACACACTAGCATTACCTTTAGAGTCCAAGACACATTAGTTTCCCTGGAGGCACACTGGCATGTCTCTGAACTAGGAGAATCAATTACATTATGGTTGATCCAACAGAGTCAAGTACTCTTGGAATATCTACATGTATGTCCTAAGCAGAGACCCGTGAGAACAGAATATTGATCTGGGGCAAGTGACATTCATGATAAAATATTTATGCCATATAAAATTATGAAATAAGTCCAATTTGCCCTAACTCCCATTGTGTCTGCCTCAGAGGTTCCCTACCACCCATATCCCAAACATGTCCCTTCACCCAAACCCAACATGCCCCTATTGCAGGCACATTTTATTTCATTCTCTATCTTTGTCTCTATCCCTGTATTTCTCCCTCCCTTTTCTTACACTTTGTGGCCTGCCCTACAGATATTAAAGATGTATGATGTCTCTATGTGAATATTCAATAGTGAGTTCTAGGGTGACATCATAATTCCTCATTCCCTATATCCTCTCCAGTGTGTTGCAACTAGTATGATCATTACAATGTATAAATGTGAAAGATACTGAGAAGGACCCGTTCTAAAATCCGTTATGGTCTAAGATTGTTGGGCGGCCACAGAGGTACCAGCACAGCTGTGGATCTGGAATGTCTGTCTTCCGGCAGCTGGCTGTGGTGGCTGGGAGGTCAGGGCCGTGCCCACCGACATGGAGTCTGAGGAATGGGTGGAGGGGTCCAAATCCCCACTCCAAGTCTGGCCAGCATGGCCGCCTGAATGCCAGCCCTAGAAGCTATGTAGCAAATGGCCATGGGCTGGCCGAACCCTTTACAGTCCTCTGGAACTCCAAGGGCCACTCCACATGAGGCCAAGCTATGCAGCTGTGGGTCTAGAGTGTCTCTTATAAATATTCTCATAATTATAAAAATGTGATTCAAAGGCACAAAGTGAATTGTAGGAAAAAATATCAACACATCTAATGATTTGATCTATGCAAATTTGCCAAATACCTTCAATTTTGTAAAAACATAAAAATATCTGCAAAATAATGGGGCAGGAGGATAGCATAGTGGGTAGGGTGTTTGCCTTGCATGCGGCCAACCCAGGTTTGATCCTCGGCAACCCATATTATCCCCGAGCACTGCCAAGAGTAATTCCTGAAGAACCAGGAGTATTGCTGGGTGTGACCCAAAAAGAAGAAAATGTGTATATATAGATATAGATATAGATATAGATATTATATAGATAGATAGATAGATAGATAGATAGATAGATAGATAGATAGATAGATAGATATACAATTCCTGAGTACAAAATCAGAATTAAACCCTTAGCACAGATGGTATGGTCCAAAATGAAAAAATAATAAAAAGCATGGTATATTACATATTATTTACAGAGTAAATATATAATTTTATGAGTACATTAACATATTGTTAACTAATACATATATATTTCATTTAAAATATTTGAAATTTTAATAGCTCAAATAATATAATCTATATTAACAATTAATTTTATCTTTCTCAAAATGAATCATTTTTAGCCTTTACTTCATTCTATGTATATATCTATACTATTTTTGTAGCCATGCATGTAAATATATACTTCTTTCTTATTTTGTACAACTGAACTAAGAATCCTTATAAAAATGTTTTTGAATGCATTAATACATTTATTATTGACAATATAAAATATAATTTTATGACTAAGCAAATTTTCTTTTAAAGATTAAAAATTTTTATAATATTTATGTCCTGAATATAAGTATCATGTATATACCTAGCATTTCAGCATTAATAATGATTTTTAATAGGTTTTAGGAAAGTTAAGATAATATATTTTCAGAGAAGTAGAAACTGTGGCTTTTGAAGTGGTGTTCGAATCACGTATCCATAAAATTATCAACAGCAGTATAGAAAATCAAGGTAACCATTGAAAGTGAAACAATTATTTAAAGAAGACATTTTCTTTTGTTTACTAAGATGTTTTAATCTGAACATGTGAACTTTACCAAAAATTGCATCTAGTTAAACTGTTATATGCCAAATGTTATAACCTTGAAAAAATTCAATGCACTGATATTTATCTGTAACAATATTGCTACAGAAGTTTTGGTGGTCTTCAACCAGCAGTGCTTAGGAATTACATCTTGCTCTATGCTCAGGGATTGCTCCCAGAGGTGCACCATATGTGGCGCCAGGGATCAAACTCCAGTCATACTCAAGCAAGGCCCAAGTGTCTGACCTCTATACTTTTTCTCCAGCCTCACACCAAATCATTGATATCAATTCTTTTTTTAGATTACATTTGCCTCGGGTCGGAGCGATAGCCCAGCGGGTAGGGCGTCTGCCTTGCACGCAGCCGGCTTATGCTGGCCTGGGTTCGATCCTCGGCATCCCATATGGTCCCCTGAGCACCGCCAAGAGTAATTCCTGAGTGCAGAGCCAGGGAGTAACCCCTGAGCATTGCCGGGTGTGACCCCCAAAAAAAAAGGCAAAAAAAAATTACAATTGCAACATAAAGGGACACCTCATAAGTGGGTCAAAATAACTTCACACAAAAATGTTTAACATATTTAGTAGGACATGAAAATTTATCAAACATAATCAACTAGGTGGAAACTGAAGACTGTGAGATATATATAAATAAGAAAGGAGGAACACAGTGAAATGGAATACAAAAGAAATGATCCCATATTTTTTCTAATTCTGTAAATCACTCATTCTGTTTACAAAGTCATTTTTTCTGTTCATTCATTCATATATTGAATCTGATATGCCAAAGATAGTGTGATTTATTGTTATCTCTAACAGAGGGTAAGAATAAAATGTAAAGCCAAGATAAATAAATATAAAGGCTTTTGGAGTAAAAAGTAAGGATAGATGATCATAGTGGAAGCAGGCTATGAAGAATTATTTGCATGTAAAGATCAGTTTGGACTGTACCAGATGAGCAATGCTGAGCATTAAAGAAATTCCATAGATGGAGTACTGAACGGAAGTTCTATTAAAAAAAGTAAAACAGGTAGACATATATTGAATGGAGCAACAGTATCTATTGCAGGATGTGAAATAATTAAAGGGAGAGAAAAACAGCCTAATATTGGTTGGCTATTTTAAGAAACAATTTAGTATTTAATTCTTGTTTTCTGTGACTTTTACACTTCTTTGAAGATGTATGCAATGCACTATGAGAATCATTACAATGTTCCCAATTTTGTATGCAGTAATTTATCTATTTATCAAATACATATTAAATATTAATTAATTGTTGATGTATATATACATAAAAGAGGGAAGCACAGAGAAAAAGAGAAGGTAAGAAGAATATTATAAACGTAGGATGAAAGGATGGAGAGAAAAGGAAGGAGGAAAAATAGGACAGAATCATAAAAATGCATTTAAAATACTAAAATAATGTAGATATAACATGAATTAGACAATTATAATGAAATAAACAAATATATTAAGATCATTTCATATTACATGGTGTTTGAATATTGGAATTGCATGCATTTCACAGAAAATTACATGAAATTTTATCTCATCACATTAGTCAAACTATATACACTTTATAACATTTAGATGACTAGTTTAAAAACATCAATCATAGTAATAAAAGTTTAATTTATTAAGAGATATTCATCCATCCACACATTAAGACTCTTTTTTTTTTTTTTTTGCTTTTTTGGGTCACACACGGCAATGCTCAGGGGTTTCTCCTGGCTCTGCACTCAGGAATTACTCCTGGCGGTGCTTGGGGGAACATATGGGATGACAGGGATCAAACCCGGGGCCAGCACTGGCCGGCTGCATGCAAGGCAAACGCCCTACCCACTGGGCTATCTCTCCGGCCCCACACATCAAGACTTTTAAAGAGTTGGTATGATTGAAAGAAAGTCAAAGAATCATAAAATGGCAGCATAATTTTTTATTTTCCAATTTTAAAATTTTGGCTATTCATATCATGTTTATGTTTGTCTACTTATATAATCTTCCTACAAGAAAAAAAATGCTGTGTTTTCCTAACAGATACTTTCAAATCAAGATATTTGAATATAAATTTACCTGGAGGGAGGGCACACACAACAGTTATTATAACTTATTCCTGTCTCTGCTCTCTGGGAAAATGAACAAAATTTCAGGGAATTAAAATTTTCCTCTTGGAATGAAATCAACAGTGATTATAGCTTGCTCCTGTCTCTACACTGTGGGAAAATGAACAAAATGTACAAAATAAATTTTATTTCAGGAAAACATATTGGGTTCCAGGGATGAAACCTGGGTCAGCTTCATGCAAAACATATCTGATGATCTCCGATATCTTTAGTTCCAAGAAATTTTGATATATTTCTGATAGAGAAACATTGAATAAAATATGGTATTATGCTTTTATTTGTTTGTTTCAATTTAATGCTCTTAAATCAACTAATTTATTATCTAAGGTATATTGTATTTGGAACAATTACAAACTTTTTCAGTAAATTATATTTTGGTTATCAGCATGATAAAATGTTTATTAATTTTTTAAAATTCATGAAATGAACTTCTAATGGTCAATGACTTTTACAAACCATATTTAATGTGCCATATGTTGTACATATTTATCTTAAATGGAACAATACCAAGTTTAATTATATATATAGAAGTTAAAATTATTTTAATAGCAATTTCAATCTAACTTTAGTTGTAACTTACAGATTTGGCTTCAAAGTTCACTTTAGTTGATAAAAGTTTCATTCTTATTATTGATAAACATTAATCTTTGAAATCAAATATGACAAACTTTAGTTTGTCATATTTCATTTAGCATCTTGTACTTACACAAAAAAGATAAAGAACTAACATTAAAATGAAAATCAGAAAACGGAAAATATGCTCACATGCCAGACGTATCCAGTTTTACAATACTTTACTTCCTGAAAAGTGAAAGGAGTAATCCAATATGGAAGAATAGTTTACAAATAAATCCATGTGTCATTGAACTATATAAAATTTATGAAAAGGAGAAAAATGCTCTTGATCAATTTGAATGTTCTGTGCAATGGATGCCTTATTCCTCTGATAAGCAGTAGCTGTCAACTGATGACAGATATATGTCTTGTTACAGTGGCATGCCAATTACCAAGGAGAAGATAATGTCTCATATATTTGAAAGTTATATCCAGAATATGATGAAGGACTAGTTTACCTAGGCTCCTAGTCGTAACAACATTATATTAGTTTGGAGCATAGGGGATCCCTGGACCATTAAACACGCAGTTAATGCTTTTCATCTCCTATCAGTATATAGTACCCTTTGAGCTGTTTTCATTATTCTGATGACGGATTTGCACTGTCCAATGGTGAAGATGGATTTGTAATAATTTTCTCACAGTATCTTACTGCTTATGAAAAGCAACCTTTTGAAATAGAATTTTGAGAAAATAATGACACTATCAATGAAATTTAAATGGAAACAAAACAATTTATGTTTTTTCTTGACTAAACAACCTCTTATGGACGATTAAAAAATTAAGAAAGTAAAATTAGTAGCTACAATTCTCAAAATAATCTAAATTTATAAAATTATTAGTAAGCGCAATAAATTGCAACAAACTAAACAGATTCTAACATGGCTTATTTGGGAATACAGATTCAACAAAATGAAAAGTGGGATTATTATATTGATCACTTAAAATATTCATGTTGAGAAAAAAGACAATGATTCTTATTAAACTCGTATGTCCTCTTACATTCCTAGCCATTTTCTATGAACAAAATTCTAATAATGTTTCCTTTCTGAATTGTAAATTGCTGTGCAATTATTAGCATCAGAATTTGAAAAGGTAGATTATGCTGTCAGAAATGCACAGCATATCGCATTAGTCTCAATTAGTAGTTATTTCTTGATAGTATTTTTTAAAAGTCCCATAAAGCTAAATTGTGGGGGTTATCTGAGGGACAAAACTTATCTCATAGAAAGCTATAATTTATAAGAATGTTTCATTGAAGCAATAGAAAATAACATAAAAATCAACTGAAGCATGAAATAAGAGAAACAAAAGTGCCAGAGACAAATTAAACAGTTAGTCAAGGTGAAACAAGATAACCCTATAGCTTAGTGGAAATCTAATTTTATGTATTTTCAGAAGTCTGGTTGGCACACCATCTCATGATTGTGCAAAGAGAACATCTAATTCTAGAATTGTCCCAGAAATATTGCTACTTCATGACTTTTTAATATTTTGTATACATTCTGAGATATTCAGATTTTTCATTTCACAAATTTTCATTCTTTTTTATATAACAATATTTTTCTATAAAATTCCACTTTTCCATAAATTCATATCAGCCAATGATTCTTTGCCAGTGATAAATTCTAACCCTCGAGTCATTTGGAAATGACTGAAAATATTTTACGTGTTGAAATAGGGGAGTTATATATGATTGGTATCTAATAATAAAGGAGTGGGATTGTCTTTCTATGTTCATTAATACAGAGGAACCTCCTTCCCTAGCCATATAAAAACACAGATATATGAAGGAAAATGTCAATAGTACAGTTTTGAAAAATTTAAACAAAAAATGGTAAAATAACATGAATTTTGTTCTTATTTCATGAATATTTAAATCACTTAATCACTTGACATCCCATTATTCATCAATTTGCTCAGAGTGGGCGCCACTAACATTTCCATTGGACCCTATCACATGCCAGTGTAGCCCAATGGCATCTGGTTGCTTCAGGAATATGAAGAGCCTCAAACCATTCCTTCAGGGTCTTGACAAGAAAGTGTGACCATCTTGTAGGTGGGCGGTTAAGTGATCTTTTGACATCCCATGGGATCCAGTCGGTAATGGCTCTAGTCCAGCGGATGTCTCCAAATCGCATTACATGTCCAGCCCATCCTGATTTTCAATGGTTGGCAAACAATACAGCGTCCCTGACTCTGGATCCGTGATGGAGGTCTGAACTTTGATTCCTTCTCTCACTTGAATGAGGTGTGATATTCCAACCATAATGCTTTCAATTCCTTTTCGGAGACACAAAATAGCATTCTCATCCTGCTTTCGTAGGGCCCAGGTCTTTTATGCATATGTTAATGCAGGGATACTATTTAAATAATAAATGTTTTAATATTATAACAAAAAACTAAGGGTTTTAAGGGTGTGTATGAGGGGGACATGCGACAGTTCTCAGGGTTTACTTCTGGCTCTGCAAAGGGATAATTCCTGCCAGTGCTCACATTTGGTTCTAGGAATTAAATCTATGTCCATTGAGTACAAGGCAATTGGTTTACTGGCTGTAATGTGTTTCTCAATTCAGTCTTGATGTTTTAAATGTCTTGTTCTGGTTCTCTGCTGTTGCATCATGGCACCAAATAATACACTAAAATAATAGCACTGTTTACGTTGCTCATGAATCCCATACTTGAGTAGACTCAGTCTTTGCTTGGATTAGATTTCTCCTGAAATTGTTGCCCTGACTGGGAATATGAATAGGGTTTTCTTAAAGACTTTATAACTTACACTAAGCTGGTATATGGCTGCAATGACACAAAGAACTAGCTTGGAACAACTGGGGCAATGTAAGCATTTTTTTTTTCTGAATAGATAGCATTGTTTCTGTCTCCACAAGATTAAGTTTCAACTTCTCAGGTCATTTTACATATGATATTGTTTCTTCATATGTAATTATTCCATATTTTTTCTTTCAGTTAAAAATCTTTGTTATGAAGAAACAAATGATCTTTGCACCATACAGACAAGAACAGTTGCTCAGCTGTAAAATGACTTCCACTACTTTCCCATTCTATATTTTTAGAATGAGAGTCAATACTAATTCAGGACATTTCTAAAATCTAGTTGGGTTGATATCACCAGGGTCATAATAGTTATTTAGATTTTAATTACTGACAATGCTTTCCCACAACTTCTGAATCTGCTTCTAGACTTTCTCCTCCTGGGCTTAATGTCTTTAAAAATTGTATAATATAGCTGAATTTTCTTTAAAACTGACAAGCCTGCACTAAGGAATCACGTTTGCCTTGCATGTAGTCGAACCGGGTTCTTCAATCCCCAGAAACCCATATGGTCCGCCACACAGTGCCAAGAGTGATTCCTGAGCGCAGAGCCAGGAGTAACACTGAGCATTGCTGGGTGTGACCAAAAAGAATAAAAAAGAAAGAAAAATAAAACTGACAAGTCTGAGACTCACAGACATAGAGCAGAGCTGCTACCGGCTCTCCCTGTGGCCAAACGCTCACCAAGCACCCAGGAGGGATGGCGGGTTCTATCCCTGGCCCGCCACCCCAGCAGAGCCTCACAAGAAGCCAAATGAGCCCCCTCCCACTCCATGGGGGCTGCCATTTTCCACATCTGGATTTCCCTCTTGTCAGAACTCCACCCAGCAGAAGAGCCTATCACAACCCAGCTCAAGTGGCTGCACAGTTCATCAATAAATGCTGAAGATCAGAGAGTGGTCGCACAGTTCATCAATAAATGCTGAAGATCAGAGGTGACTACAAGAGTATCCCACCCACATGGCAGAGCCTGGCAAGCTTCCCATGTCGTAATTGATATGCCAAATACCAGTAACAATTATATTCCTCATTCCCATGACCTGATGGAATGTTTTGAGGCTTTTATGTTCCTGGAGCAAGCAGATGCCCTTGGGCTCTACTAGCATGAGACAGGACATGTGGAGATGTTACTGGTGCCCGCTCGAGCAAATTGATAATGAACGGGAAGACAGTGACAGTGATACAGTGATACAAGTCTGAAACCCAATTAAACCTTTACCTGGGTCTCATTTAATATAAAGTAAGCATGAGAGTTTAATACTTTAGTCAATGCCTGTGCTCATTTATCATAAGGAAGAAGTTACAGATCATAGAACAGCAACCAATTATCCCTTAAAATTTAAGGTGGGTGTGACATATCTGGGGGACCTGGTAATGAACAGTTTGGAAAGTGATCAAATTTAAGATGAAATATAAAAACAAATCCCTACTCCAAATTCATGACGACCACTTCTCCTTCAGATGCATAACCTAAGCTTTTTGAAGATCAGAAAACTGAGGCACCAGCCAGATGCAGACATATGAGACTCCACCCTGACAAAGTGGACTCCTCGGAAAAGGAGATGCTAAAAGAATAATCTACAGGTCATGATGAGATCATGAAAGGACCAGGAGCAGTGCCAAGTCCCCGCACATCCCATTCTCCCTCCCACCCACCACTCCCAGGTTAACTTGAATGCATGCCTAAAACTCCAGGCCAAAAGCCATTGGATGCCTGTTCTTTAAAGACCATATTCTCTCTTGAACACTTATTTCTCTATTTCACTACAATAAATAAAATGTTTTTCAACTCTGAACACTTATTGCTCTCCTCAAATTTAAGTAAATTTATTTCAATAAAAACCTAATTTCAGTTAAAATAAAAACCACCTAAACACAAATTGCACTGGGGAAAGTTGTTTCCTATCTTTTCTCTTAAAACTGCTTGTGGGGAAAAGTTTCTAAACATTCCCTCTCCACCACCCCTTTTTGGGAGTAAGATATATTATGAGAAAACTCTATACTGTTAAACTGATATGGACATTTGGTCCATATAGGAGATGTTCTTTTCCTCTATGCTTTTGACAGCTCTTGTTAAAAGTCCTAGTGCTTAACAAAGTATATGTGAGGCTTACTGTTAGCATCCTTAGGAAATTTTGAAAGAGAGAAAGTCTACAAATCATAACATATTTATCTTCCTTTATTCTTAACAAAGACCCATCTTGACTACCATCCTTGATTAGAATTCATATCTTAATTTTATGATATTCACATTCCAGAGAGCTTGGAGTTGTGAAACATTTGGTATTTATGTAAACCAAGCACATTTCAACTGGCTTAAACTTCCTCTAAATTCTGTTATAAAATTAAATATTTTCTCTATTAACTCTCTTGCTTTATTTTTCAGCATAATGTTTTCAGGATGACTAGAGAGCTTAGTATATAAAATCTCCCAAAGAAAGACTCCAAAAAATAATATACAAAACAACTGCATGAACTTTTATAATGTAACCTTAGCCAGTAATGCAGCATCACTTTGGCAATCTGTTCAAACACGAAGCTACCTAGGTTAAATGAAAGTAGACATAGAGTTAATCTAATGAAAAGATGTAAATGTATTTTTTGAAATGTTGTAAACTTTAGAAATTATCTCTCCTTTGCTCTTACAGGTTTATACCAATTAGAAGCTATTAAATATTCGTATTCGATTTACAATTTTCCCTGACATGTACCGATTCCCCCAATCTCTTTTGACTCTTTTAAAAGCCTGACTCAATAAACAGTTGCTAAAGGATTTTTTTTTTTGTTTTGGAGGGGGCACACTGGGTGGTGCTTTAATACTCCTGGCTCTGAGCTCAGAAACCACACCCTCACAGGGCACGGGATAGTGGTGCCTGGATTGAACCTGGGTTAGCCGCATGCAAAGCAACTGCCCTACCCATTGTGGTATTTAGTAGCATTCCAGCTCACAGAAATATTTACTTTCCTTTTGATTTTTTTGGTCACCTCTGGCAGTGATCAGGACTTTTTCCTCGCTAGAAAAATGGGGAACACTCCGCAGGATCTGGGGATGATATGGGTTCTGGGATCAAAACAATTCGTGTTATGCAAGACAACTACCCTCTCCACTGAACTATCTCTCTGAGCACCTCAAAAATTAAGAAAAGTGACTTATCTAAGAAACAATTGGAAAATAAACAAACAAAAGACATGTTCATAATGTTAAGATTTTTTTTCTTATTAGTCATAAGAAAGCCCTCAAATACATAAAATAATTCTAGAATATAACTACATAAAAAAAATAAAAAAAAAGAATATAACTACATTAACTACAAATACTTGGCTAAGTCAACAATTAAATCAGTGGGTTATCTGTACAAATTACATTTATAATATAAATGTTTTCATTCATACCAAGTTCACTAATGGTTGAAACCTTAAAAATGAAGTGAAATGGAGACATTTCTCCATTTTAGAGAGATCTAAACACTAAACTATGCATTTTTCTTCCACAGAATTCCTCCTACATTCACAATTTGAAAGTAGAATAAAACATATGCCAAGTTTTTAAGAAAAACTTTGAAGAACAAACAGGAAATGTATTTGCTACTGTAAGTGAGAGACTGTGGAATAATTTACACATGTTTGAGAAAGCTAAAGGGAAAACAGCAAAAGACGGTATGTGCAAAATAATACCACTTGCCTGGATGGTCGGAGAAAAATGTAAGAACCTTATATACCATTTGTGATTCTAGCATTAGGAACACTAGCATATGATCAAATGATATGTTGTCCAAATTCAAAAGGGTTACAATTCCAGGTTAATCAATGCTACATATTTACAATGTCAGGAGTTAGAAGAATCATAATAAAGAGCAATTATACCCATAACAAGAAGGGATCTGCACCATGATAACCAGGAAATGCTCCACAAGAAAAGAGAAAGATAAAAAAGTCAGTGCACCTAGCCTAGAAGGAATTCATTTGTCTTTAAAAGGTTCTAATCTGATTTCCTCTACTTTCTTTCTTAGTTTCAGGAGGAAGATTGAAGAATTCATAAAAAGCAATATGCATGTGGATTGAGAAATACTGAGAAGAGTAAAATCTGCTTTATGTCTCTAAGGAGGAAGGGGAAATATTTCATTTTAACTAAGCATAAAGTTATTATGTAGATCTGAACATCTGAATTTACTGAATGAATATTAGTTTTCCTGTTGAAGTGACCACAAGGCATTTGGCAATACGACTGATATAAACAATAAATACATATGCATAGATGGGCCGTGAGAGATGACAGTGGATTAGGTGCTTGCTTTCATTTAGCAAACACGGTCCTGGACAGCATATGATCCCCTGAAGCTCTAACAGGAGTGATCTCTGTGTACAGAGCCAGTAATAAGTAAGCTCTGGGCTCCACCAGCTGTAGTCCCTATATGAACAACCCCCAAAAAGAAACCATGCTTTAAGACACCAAAAAATGCAAAATTCATGGAGACTACCAGAGGGTCTAACTGATGCAGGTTCACCCTAACTTGTAATATACAGAGTATCAAATTTTAAAAAGTATCCTCATGGCCAGAGCGATAGTCCAGCGGGTAGGGCATTTGCCTTGCACGTGGCCAGCCTGTGCAGGCCGGGTTCAATCCCGGCATCCCATATGGTCCCCGAGCACCGCCAGGAGTAATTCCTGAGTGCAGAGCCATGAGTAACCCCTGAGCATCGCTGGGTGGGACCCAAAAAGCAAAAAAAAAAAAATAAATAATTAAAGTATCCTCTACTGAATATTTATAAAAAGTACATATAAAAATGTTATGACATTTAATGTGAATAGAATCATTATCCAAGAAAGTATTAACTCCATTCAGTTTAACAAAGAAAGAATTATGCATATTTATTTATTTCCTTGGTCTTTTTAAATCACCATCTGTCATGAGTGTACATTCTAGATTAAGTAAATATAAACATTAATAACTAGGGCAGTAAATTAGAAGAATCTTATGACTGAGTGAGCACTTTAATACTTCCTGGACATCATTCAGTAACGGTTCTCTTTTCCCATCAGTGCTCTTCATAATGAGAGGAATGCGGCTGACAGCAGGAGTGAGGGCAATGCATACTATGAAACATGCAGCGTGTAAATGAAAAGAGAGGTCGATCTGCAATGCTGCTGGTATATAAAAATCTACACACAGTTGCTGCAAATACCATTTAAAAACACCAAAGGACAGAGCTAGTGTCTTGTGAATAGGTACAGACTGAATTTGAGGTCCATGCTTTAGACATCAACCAAAACAGGAACAAAATTATGCCATAGAATTTTTCTTAGAAATTAACCCACTGAACAATTCAGAACACACTTGCATGGAAAAATATGTACTAAATTCCTCATTTCTTCTAGTTTAACAAATTTTGTAAAATATTTACATGTTGATTATACATTTCAGTTCAGACAACATATTATTCCCAAGGCTTCTCCAGAGAAACCAGTCTATCTTTTCTAACTAAGTCATTTATTTACTGATGTATTGAGAACTTATTACAAAATAACAATACATTTTTAAGTGCACTCTGAGGCGAGTATAGGTTTCAAGCCATGACATATGTTTAAGGTAGTTTAAGATAGTTTTACTTCTTTAAATAAATATCATAGAAAACAACTGAATAGTTGAAGAAATATAATACTACTCCAAAACCTTCGGAGAAGATTGCCAGTATCTAAAGATTATGGATTATTTATTACTCAAACACTAATACTGGGGTTTCTCTTCAGACTCAATAACTTTTTTAAATTTTAATTAATAAAGAATATAAACCTTATATATTTAAACTCAATAATTCCAATAAACGTGATTATAAATCAATTACAATGATAAAATAATTTAAAATCATGATGAGATATTCTTAGGATTTTGTTGTAACCTCTGAAAATTTTCCGCTAAATATATGAAGTCATATCATGCAGAAGCAAAAAGACTTTATTAGGTTTGTATCATATAACAAAATTTTCAATAATTTCAGAAACATAATATATATCTGATGTGAATATCCAGACAACAGATCAGATAAAAATCTAACATTACACATGACTAGTCTGAAATAGTTTGTGCTAAAATATGTCACCTAATGTAGTTAACATTCTGGAATTTCATCTGTATTTCCAATGCTGAAATCATGAAAATCTATTAATAAAATAATTGATTTATTTTAGTAGACAAAGGGAAATAAAGGATACAGTTATTTTCTCTGTTTTCTAATATAAATTCTATTTATACTATTTGCTCATACCTAATCTGATAATGAATATGGTTTTACTTTTTTATACATTTATTTCATTAATGTATATTATAAATTTAACTAATGTATATATATACTTACCAACAGTTTTACTATAACAAACATCATAATATTAAATTAATATGACAGGAATTTGATCAAATGTATACATATAAAATTGACCCTGATAAGTAATATATACTAATATGAATTTGAAAATATATAATTGTTTTAAAATATGTACATTTCTGAAGATTATAGCCAAAACATTTTAGAAAATGTTTATATATTAATGATATTGTAAGTTCTTAAAAGTATTTTCCACTTGAAATAAAATGCTATCTCTGACTGAAAATGTTGCGATGTGAATATTTTAGTTCTCTCTGAATAAAACTATTGATGAGTTTCCTGTGAAATCACATGCTCAAATTCACTTTTATTCATTCTCACATCTTTTTGAACACTTGAGCTTAATTTTTCTTTTATAGTGTTAAGGCTGTTATTATACTTCAATAGACTCTAAATGCCTAAAACAAACTCTCACATAAAAAAGACTTAATTTCAAAATAGTATATAGTACTCACCCATCCAAGAAGCATAAAGCAGCAGCTGAGAGGCTGTCAAAGAGAAAATGCCAGAAGGATTAATAAATCATATTGCTAGAACATGATGATGAGAATTATAAACAGCTATGTAAAAATTAGGTCACTAGCATCAGATTTTTAGCCTCAGTAGTAGAGTAGTGCACACTTATCTTTTGCTATGCACTAGTAATTAGCTGGCAAGCTTGGCATATATAAATATTATTTAAAGACATTATGATTGGATTGGATCCAGAAAATAACCTCTGACATGACCATGAGCTATCAGAGGTTTTAAATATTTCTGTATATGATTGGGGATACAGGGAGAGAAGATGTGAAGGCATAACCACTGTAAGAAACAGAATAATTAGAAATAAAATAGGCATATTTCCCAATATAGGAGTTTCTAAATAAATTTCTGAAATCAAAATGTCCATGTACTATAATCCAATATTAAAACATTACAAAGTAAATAATATCTAAAACAGATAGTGAATGTCTTTTGTTTAGGGCCCACACCTGGCAGTGCTCAGGGCTTATCCCTGGCTCTGTAGTTTTGGGGCCTATATTGAATGCTGGGAACGGAATTCCAGTCAGCCCAGTAGAAGGCAAGTGGACTATCTCTCCAGTCTTAGTGAATGCTCCTAAAATATTTTTTGGTTTTAATGTTTAGTATAATAAAATTGACTTTTCTAACGTACTACCCTATTTAGTAAAGGAATTATGTTAAAATTCCAGAATCCTTATCTGTGATCCATGTAGAATATGATATAAACATGAGGAAAATACTAAAATATAAATGATGTAAAATACACACACATAAAATAAACAAATATATAGTTGTCAATTATGAAATAATCAAATAAAAAATGCTTTGAGATTGTTGATTAATAATTAAGTGAGAATATATCACACTTGTTTTGGTGATTTAAATACACACTAAAAGTAGTTTACTAATATAGATCAGTGGTATAAATAATATATACAAAATATTATTACAAAGGGAAAACTATAAAGAATACGATTGTTCATCAGGAGAGCACAAAACATGAGGTACCATCTCACACACAGAGGCACACACAATTGGCGTGGAAGACTCGAGTTGGTGGCCACAGCCCTTTGAAAAGGCATTCCTCCGAACTAATATTGGCCCCATTTAATCCTAAATACCAGACGAACTTCCTCAACAAAAAGAAAAAAAAACAGAAAGTACTATTTGTGTTACCACCTGATAACACAAATTTGATAAACTCTAAATACCTTTATAGCCACAATTGTAAAATAAGAAACAGAACAGAAACAAGAAAAAAGGACTGACCATTAGCACAAGGGTGAGAGGGGGCTTGGTGGGAATGACTGTGAGAGGGCTGGTATACTGTATTACCAGAACCAAATGATCACCTTTGTATAGTTTCATTATATAAAAAATTAAAAAAAAAAGAATACGATTGTTTTATAAGTGACACAAATGTAGAAGTCTGGTATATTCAGTCCATTAAAATGATTATAGTTTATATTAACTATGTTGATAACTGCTATTCATTTATATATTTTAAAGTCAATAATTAATAAAATTATCACTTTAAATTATTTTCTCGTTTTATGTAAAATAGTTGCAATAAGTGCATTTGCATGATTTTGATGAACAGTTATTAGCACGTTAACCAGTACAATGTACACAAGACTCTGAACATTTTTTTCTACGTACCCCAAAACATATTCTCCTTCATTCTACTGTTTGGTAAACATAGGTTTTTAATCCAAAGGCCAGGATTATTGTCACTATATATTGTCCATTCTCTCATTTTTCCTCTATATACCACAAATTAGTGAAATCATTTAGTATTATTTTTCTCACTTGAACTTGTTTCACTTAACATGATGACATTTTTACAAGGTGCTCATTAGTTCCTATTCATGTTACAGAAAACTCAAAGATTTCATCCTACCTTATAGCTGTACAATATACTATGGAGTATATGTATCACAGCTTTATGGGTTCATCTGCTGATGGCAATTTGAGTTGCATCTATATACTAGATATAGATACACATAGATATGTAGTAAACATAAATGTAAAAACTTTTTGAATAAATGTTTTCATATTCTTGGGATGAATGACATGTAGTGAAATTGTACGGTCATAGGGAATCTCTATTTTTTTCAAACTTTTCATACTGCTTTCTATCAAGGTTAAACTAGATGGTATTCCATCACAGTGAAACAAGCTATTTTTTCCACCAAATTCCTGGCATCAGTGATTGTTATAAGACTTTTAGATTATATTCCAGTCTCTGACATTAGAGAACTGATTTTTAATTTCTATTTCTCTGTTTAAAGGTTATTATGAATAATTTTAAAGTCCTATTAGGAGACTACACTCCTCTTCCAGAAGTGTCTATCTCCTCACTCCCTGGCTTTATACTCTGGTATCATTTTGGCAGTGCTGGGGAACCATATGTAAAACAGTTATTGAATCCATGTCAACCTTGTACAAGGCAAGACCTCACCAGCTGCTTTAGTCCCTTCCTCAGTCTTTTTATGAGGTTATTTCCTCCTTACACTTCTTTATGGGGTATTGGCTTTTGTGTTGTTTGGTAGTTGTTGAGCCCTATAAGAGCTTAATATGAGACATGTGCTAGACCTACATCTGATGTACTGTTTGAAAACATTTTCTCCTATTCAGTGGAAATCTTTTTATTTTAGTCTAGTTTTTTTTTTGACATGCAAAACTTCTTAGCTTTAAGTAGTCCCATGTACTTGCTGTTCTTTGTCAATGGAGTTGGATCACTAAAACACCTCTGAGATGTATATCCTATAGAATAATGCTTATATTTTCGTTCAAAGAAAATATTTTGTTCTTCAATCTATTTTGAGTTAACTTTAGATTACAGTCTACAATAATTGCCCAGTTTGAGTTTTTTGCTTATGGCCATCCATTATTCCCAACACCATTTGTTAAGATATTATAGTTGTTCTGTTTCATGTATCAACTGCTTTATCATAGATTAACTTTCATATAACTAAAATTTTCCTGTGCCCTCTCAATTCTATTTCATTGGTTTGACAGTTTGTCATTCTCTGTTATTCTGGTATTGTAGAATATATAATGTCAAATCAAATGTGAATTTTTTAGCTAATATAGAAGTTTTATGATTTCAGACAAACTTTAGTGGAATTTGTTTAAGTCCTTGATTAATCATCAATATTTTGATGGGGATTAAATTGAAAATGAATGTTGCTTTGGGTAGGATGGAAGAATTATAAGATTTAAGATTTACCTATAGATGTATCTCCAGGAGTTACCATTGTTAATATGAGGAACTAAATAAATTTTGTCTTTTGCTCATATTTTATTTTGTTAAAAAATACACAAAACAAATCTCTCTTAAGATTATTAAAATTAAATTTTCACCATAATATCATTCAAGAAATAATCACTAATGGAGTTGAGAGATGTTTCAAAGTAGCAGGGCATGTATTTCAGATATGCAATGGGGTTAGTGTCTGCTTCTGAGCACAGCACAATTGCATTACCTAGCATGCACTGCTAGTGCGCCAGTGCCCCAGAAAACTGCGAGGGGAGTCATCCTCTCAAATAAAAACTATTAGAAATTTTTATGGAGTTAAATATAGGCTCCAACACTTTGACCTATTGTACAAATATGGATAGATATCGTACAATTTTATAAAAAAAATCCCAGTTGTGCTTTTGTCTAAACACAATATTTTAGGTTTGATTGTGAGTGAAAAGATATTTAATTTCTTATGTAATACAAAAACTGTGATATTTGATAAATGAACTTTATATTTGTGATTGATATATGATTACTTCTTCACTTGTCTTCCGTTTGTTCATCGATTTGCTTGAGCAGGCACCAGTTACACCTCCATACATGTTGTCGTGTGCTAGTGTAGCCTAAGGACATCTGCTCGCTCCAGGAAAATGAAGAGCTTCAAACCATTCATTCAGGTCATGAGAATGAGGTCTATAATTGTTAATGGTTTTTGGCATACCAAATACCATATTCCCATCATCTACATTTCGCTAAAATCAGTGTTTATACTTAAGATTAGTTAGATTTTACAAGGAAACAAGGGAATAAAGCTTAAGGAAAATATATGATGGCATATTTTTAAATGACAGACGTTAAAATTAAGAAAATAAAATAGCATAAGTAAGTCTAAGACTTACTTAGGATAAGTAAAGTATAACAGTTGTTTCTGAGTTCCATTCTGTTGATTCATATTAGATTATTTCTTAAATAGATTTTGCTAGCTTATGCTAATAACTAATAACTTCATTTGACAAAATTAAGACAGCATTTGAAACATAGGAGCTATTTCAACATTACTGAATTCTCATTTGAACTAATTTACTCTTGCTAATTTTATTACTGAGGTAACTAAAATCTGTATTAAATTATCATAGTTTAGAAGACCTAAACTAAAAAAGATGGCATGCATTTGAAGAATAAAAGCATTATCTCAGAAGAAAAGATTCACTTAAATATATCTAATGTACATGAACTCAGAGCCAAAAAGGTTAGTAAAGTATCTATATGAGTTTTCCTTAAATGTTGACTTTTTTCCTTTATGATTTAAAATATTCACTCAACACAAAATTTAGTAGCTGTGTTACTATTTTCCTAAATTGTACCTCTTAAGATAACATGCTTTTGCTGTTCAACCAATACTCGAAAAATAAATGACGTCTCAAGTTTTTGGATATTAATCATGGTATAGTTTTTTGATGTTGCTAAATCTTAGATGACTGAAAAAATAAATCAGATGTAATGTACATATCCTTTGAACCATAAGCATAGCAAATTGACATTACAGTGTGGATTTTTCATCTTGGCAGCTTATGATATGAGTCAAGTCACCCCAGATTTTATTTAAAGAGCAAGGTAAATCTGGTCAAACTCAGAGAATTATTGTTCCAAAGAAATAAAGAAATAAGCATGAATAAAAAAGAAATATACATGAATCAGATTATATATGTGATATATTTTGATTATTTCAGGATCGATTTTTCAACAATAAAAATAGAAATATATGTGTATGTGTCTAGTTGTATATAGATTTTAAATATAATCTATATACATAAGTATATGTATATATAAGTATATGTATATACATATATAAGACAGAGGAGGTGTAAATGTTTTATTAGATACCCTTCAGCTTAGACTTGTGAATAGGAATACATATACATATATAAGTATATATGTATATATGTGTATATACTTATACATGTATCTGTATATATGAGTATATATGTGCATATATTTATACATTTTATATACTTATATATGCATATATATATATTCCTATTCAAAAGTCTAAGCTAAGGTTATCTAATGAAACATTCACATCTCATCTGATTTTATGTATTTACTTATTTACTTTGCTTTTTTGGGTGAAACCCAGCAAGGCTCAGGGGTAATTCCTGGTTCTTCACTCAGGATTTCCTCCTGGCAGTGCTCAGGAGACCAAACAGGATGATGGTGATTGAACCCAGGTCTTCCACGTGCAAGGAAAATGCCCTACCTGTAGTGCTATCTCTCTAACCCCTCATCTGAATAGAGCAAAACTTGTAGATTTTATATGCAATATAAAAAATTAAACATATATATGCAATTCACAAATGTGAGATATGTTAATATATATATATACATGTCACTTGTCACTTGACACTTGTCTTCCCGTTGTTCATCAATTTGCTCATGTGGGTGACAGTAACATTCATTCATTAGGAACAAGGTCCATTAATGGTAATTTTGTTGTTATAAATTAGTATAAAATTCCTCCATTCATTAGGAATAAGGTCCATTAATGGTAATTTTGTTGTAATAAATTAGTATAAAATGTAGAGTTCAGAACCTCATGCTGATGCAAAACAATAAACTACTAATAAAAATGCAAAATGATTTTTTTCCTTTGGAATGGGTAATTGGCTTATGCAGATATGTAATGGTCAGAAAATGTCTTGGAGACAATAAGTTAAATAGCATGAGTTGGATTGGCGTAACATAAGGACAATAGTAGAAGTTCTTGGGAAATATTCTTAAATATTTTTTTTGTTTTGGGGGCCACACTCAGCTGTAATCATGGTTTAGTCCTATCTCTGTGCTCATGAATCACTCATGGAGGTGCAGAGGAGACCATATGAGGTGCCAGAAATCAAACTTGGGTGGCTACATTTGACATCAAAGCCTTACTAGTTGTATTGTCACTTCAGCCCCAATTCATCAATATTTAAGTGCATATTAAGATAATATAGAAAACCAGACATATTATTAGGGTATAGACACTTACTTTGTATGCAGATAACAATTATACCATCCTAGACACAAAAGTTGGTCCCCTGAGCACCACCAGAAGTTATCTCTATGCATAGAGACAGTTGTAAGTAAGCTAGGTGTGGCTTAAAAAAGCAAAATTAGTTTCACCACATGGGTGGAGAATTTTAAGTTACAGCACTACTTAGTGATTTGAGTTTTATCTACTTAGTATCAAAGTTAGAAATGATTTGAGATTAGCTTCTTTGAGTAGCTGTGCTTTGACTCCTGGTTAGGTTATATAATGAATCAATTATACAGAATAAAAATATTTATGATTCCAAGATGTAAAATGTTCTTTAAAACTATAATGCCTGTGAGTGTTTTTTTTTCCCATAACCTTTATGTTCATGTTGAGTCTCTGGGATACTTGCTACAATTTAATGGAAAAAACTGAAATATTTGAATTTGCGCAGTAATTTTAAGAAATATTCAGATTAGGGATTATGATAATTTCAACCACGTCCAAATGCCTTCTATTGGAACTCCATCTTGGCACATCTGCTTACTGGAATGAAGATCACTTAAAGTCTATCAATTAAAGGCAAAATGGTAGTCCAGCAGGTATGGCATTTGCCTTGCATGCAGCCAAACCCGGGTTCATTTACCCAGCATCTCATACTGTCCCCCAAACATCACCAGCAGTAATTTTTGAGTGCAGAGCCAGGAAAAACCTGACTCAGGAATAACCCTGAGCATCACTGTGTGTGACACATTTTTTTAAAGGCTATCAATAATTCGACCCTGGCCACCATCCAAGCACAGTTTTCAGAAGCCAGAGGAAGCCACACACCATGAGGGCCGCCATTTTCAACATCCGGACTCCACAGCTCATCAGAGCTCCAACAAGCAAAAAGCTGATCTCAAACCCTGCTCATCAGAGTCCCACCCTACAGCGAAGGCTATTTCAAGCCCAGGTATGCCTGACTCAGAGACTCAGATACATGAAGGAGAGCTGCTACTGGCTCTCCTTGTGCTCAGCTGATCATGAGGCACCCAGGATGGAAAGCAAGTTCTGGCCCTGGTACGCCATCACAATAGAGCCTCACAAGAAGCCAGAGAATCCCTGCTTCATGTGGGCAATCATTTTCAACATTCAGGCTCCATAGCTCATCAGAACTCCACGAAGAGAAAAGCCGATCTCCCCAATTGCACTTCATCAGTAAATGCACGAGATGAGAGCCTACTACTGAGAGTATACACATGCACAGAAGAGCCTAGCAAGCTACCCGTGTCATATTTGATATGCGAAAAACGAGTAATAATTATAGACCTCATTCCCATAACCTGAAGGAATGGTCTGAGGCTCTTCATGTTCCTGGAGCAAGCAAATGGCATTGGGGTACACTAGCATGCGATAGGACATTCGGAGATGTTACTGGTGCCCACATGAGCAAATTGATGAACAATGAGAAGACAAGTGATACAAGTGAAGTGATACATTAATTGGGGAGTGAGAAAGGAAGAAGGATGACACTTGGAGGTGTTCCTGCAACTTTTCCTGCTTTTTTTCTCTCAGACATGGGGCAGAGCTGTTACTGGCTCTCCCTGTGCCCAGCCGCTCACGAGGTGCCCGGGAGGGATGGCGGGTTCTAGCCCTGGCCCACCACCCCAGCAGAGCCTCACAACAAGACACACGACCCCCGACTTCATGAGGGCCTCCATTTTCCACATCCGGACTTCCCCCTCGTCAGAACTCCACCCAGAAGACCAGCCTTCACAGCCCGGCTGGCATGGCCACTTGCGGCCGCATGGTTCATCAATAAATGCTGGATTTAGAGATGACTACAAGAGTATGCTACCCGCACGGCAGAGACGGGCAAGCTTCCCGCGTTGTATTTGATATGCCAGATACCAGTAACAATTATAGACCTCATTCCCATGACCTGTTGGAATGGTTTGAGGCTCTTTATGTTCCTGGAGCAAGCAGGTGCCCTTGGGCTCTACTGCATAAGACAGGACATATGGAGATGTTACCAGTGCCCACTCGAGCAAATCGTTGATGAACGGGAAGACAGTGATACAGTGATACAGTTCACAAGTTCCTTCTAGTGGTCATGGGGAGCATTTAGAGCTTATTTCTATATCATAACCGACATGAAAAATGTACATTTTAGAGTTTTCCAATGACCCTAACCTAAAATATTTTATATCAAACAATGTTTCTTGAGTTTTTTGTCAAATCTTCTTAACCTATTTAGCATTTTTTAAATTTGGCAACTTATGTATATAACTTATATATAGTATATACATTTTAAGCATTTCAATTTAATTATTTTATTTCTGAAATTTCTAACTTCTGATGTAATTTATTTGTTATCTATCATATATTGTTATTCACATATATATTTCTTTAATATTTACTTGTATGGATTATCTGTGTCAATTGATAATTTTGTCCAGAATTTTTTTTTCTGGGGCTTTAGCAACCTAAGACCATTTTATAGTAAATGTGTTTATTCAACAATCAACTCTTGCTCCCCTGAGATGAACAGAGGAACTATTCTGCCACACTGTAAATACATGAATATCTTATTCAGACCTGTATCAAATATCTTTACCTTTAATATGTGATCCTTTAATCCCACCACTGCAGCCATATGGGACAAAATAAAAAGATTTGATAATCAAGACATTAAATATTTGCCTTTTAATGAAAATTATATTACTGACATGATAACAAAAGGTGGATATAAAAATTAAATTACAGTTTGAATATGATTAAAATGATAACTCTTTCCTTTAGAGAACAACAATAAAAAGTTTGAAAAATCATTTAAGCTAAGCTATGGGAATCTAAGAATATTTTTTGCAATGTCATTATACTCCAATCAATTAATAAGCAATAATAATATACTGACATACTACAAAACATTTTGTATACTCAAGTATAAACAGTGATTTTGCTCTTAATTATGCTGGAATAAAATATCCAAGTATTCATTTAGGATTGCCTCATATTGCAATGAAATGGGAACCCAGTTCTAACCTAATATTTGAAACAGTTTGAGAAGCATCTTTGCTTCTAGTAAGGGAGGAAAAACAAGAAGGCATGGCATGTATCCTGTGGAGCCTGAGCAATAAGAAAACACAAGAGAATTTTCTTTTGCATCTGATAATACAATTCTTTGTGTAGTAGAAAGCAGGCAGATGTTGAAAGGGTCTATGGTCATGAGAGAAAATTATAACACAAAGTAGTTTAGAATGTATGTCAAGAAACCAGGCGGGAATACAGAAACCTCAACAGATGCCAATGTGATGGGAATTAGGGATATGATTGTACATCACAACAGATGTCAGTATAGAACAAAGGAAGGCCACAGGCCAGATGCCTCACCATCTGATATTCTTATTATACAATGTTTTCAGAAGTTAAGCCCACATACAAAGAAGGATGGAAAAGAGAAATATATGATTAAACAAAACTGAAAGCTGACTGAGGCTATTTTAAAAAAGAAATTTTCTTAAAACTGATTTAGTTGTCTCCTTTTTTTCCTATCAAACAAGATGAACTAATTCTGATTATGATAAAATATAGAATTAAAGATAAGTATATACTGCCATCACTTTGATTGCAGACATTGATTATATTGATATAGATACCAAGAAGAAACAGGAAGCAGGGATATATTCTTTTTTGGAAGGAAGGAAATGGTAGTTAATTCTATAATATATACTTGGAAATTAATGATATATAATATTAAATATTCCATGATATGCTACTGAAAATATTAAAATAGAATGTTTCATATATTCTATAATATGCAACTGACAATATTATAATAGAATGGAAACCTGTTGGATTTTGAAACAAATTACTAAAAATATTCAAGAAGAGACTAGAGAGAGCAGAGCAATAGAGTGCTTGTCTCATATCCATCTGACGCAGCTTCCATCAACATCACCAAATAAATCCTCCTAAACCTGGGCACCATCAGGTGCAGCCCCTCAAAGCAAAACCAAATAAAAACAAACAAAATATCAAATATATTCCTAACATGGCAAGGGTAGACAATCAAATAAGATTTTGTGAAGGATCAAATAAAGAATAAGTTAAACAAGTCACATAATGAAGGGCTGAGCTCTTTATTGTACAGTGTATATGGTGCTTGCCTTGCATGTGACAACCAGGGATTGGTCCTGGGCATTCCATTTGGTGTGCAGAGCCAGGAGTAAGCCCTGAATACTGCCGTTTGTGCCCTCTCCCCACAAAATTATTTAAAAAAAAACAATAGAATGATTTTTAAAAAATAAGTTCCTTTAAAGTGCAATAGGAAAAGTGATACAGATAAAATAGCTACATTGGTGAAGATAAAACCTGTTTTCTTGGGTCTAGAGCAATAGCACAGCAGTTAGAGTGTTTGCCTTGCATGCAACCAACCTGGGTTGAATCCCAAGCATCCATATGGTCCCCTGAGCACCGCCAGTGGTAATTCTTGAGTGCAGTGCCAGGAGTAACCCCTGAGGATTATATGGTAGATACTAAAATGTAAAAAATGCTCTAGACAAATAAGTCAGATGTAAAATGGGGTGAGAGAAACACACAGAAGGTAATGCAATAGGACTGAAGTTTAATTTTGAGTAATGTGGTGGGAAGGATTCAGGGAAACTTCCAGATACAATACAAAAAAAGATTAAGTAGTTACAGTGTCATGCATTCTTCTGTGAGGGAAGTAATATCCTAAAAGTCTTGTAAGGAAGATTGAAGAAGTAAAAAAAAATGCATAAAACAGTAGTATTATAAGGTGTCATTTCATTTTGAAAATATGCAGAGTAAACTGTTGGAAAATCAAGTTTGAATGTGCTGTATCTATCACTTGATCTGACAAATAAATATAGAGCGATTCTCAAGTTGTTTTTATAAAAATTGGACTCTTTTAAAATGAAACTCTGACCTTTATTTTGTTAGAATATAAGGATTGATTTTTCTGATTTTACTTCTTTTTACTTCTCTACTACTGCATGAAAGTGGGACTAATGTACTTTTTTATTATTTTATGCCCAGCAAACTCATCTTCATCTCTATTTCCCATTGTTGATTTTATCTGCAATTTCCCTAGAATATCGCCTCTTATTCTTTAATGATGTTACTTCCTGTTGCAGTACATTGTTGCCCAGAGCCTCTGCACTTTGCCTGGAGCTCCTCCTGCAGGCCACCTTGTAGATGGGGTAGGAGGACAGTTTGACATGTGGCAGTATCTCTTACCATGTATTCTATGTCTCGCTTGTATAAATATTTTCTCTCATGCTGTCACAATCATTGTGGGACTAGCTAGATCTTACCTGAGTATCTGGCCATGTTGGATCTCTAAATAATTAGAACAGAGAGAAATGCTTTTTACCTCCAAGCAATCATTCATGTCTCTTTAATAAGTCTAAAGGCTAATGTACAAAACGATCTATGAAGTAAAGATGAGACTCTTGTGAAGACTTGGAGAAATTTATACCTAGCTTTAAGATATTGATTGGTAAAGATAAATGCCCCTCCTCCACACTACCCTGCGTGGGTGTTTCCAAGGCAGATCTTGGCTGGGCAGCAGTAGCATCTCAAACGACCTAGATGAGGTCCTGGGAGAAATTACCAGAGAGGAATTGATGCTGACTGCTTTCCATTGGAGTGGGTGGTCTGTGTTGCAGGGGTGTAAAAACTATAGCCTGCTTTCTTTCTCTCTCGTTTTGCCCATTTTACCTTATCATTTTTACCCTCTACTCTCTGGTCTCCTCCCTGTTGTGCCTAAACATCTAGTGGTGGCCATCTTGGCCTAGGATTCTAAACCCAGGGCCCAGCCAAGAATGCTAAATCTAGGGTTTACCTATTGCTGATTTGTATAACCAGAGCAAATGTGATGAAACATTTTGAAACCTTGCTGAATTCCTGTGTCTTTCTCCGTTCACCAGCCACCTATCCAATGGGGCAGAAGAGGATTCTTACACTATGGTCCCGGACTTTGTCACTGACACTTTCTAAAGCATTGCTTCCATTTACAATAGTAGGCTGCATTTTTATTAAAGAGGGTGGGGCTAGGGGCACACCCAGAGGTGGATAAGGGACTCTAGAAGCAGGCATAGTTCCAGAGACCATATATGGTACCAAGGAATGCAACCATGGTTGGCTAAATGCAAGGCAAGAAAGCATCTTGTTTTAACCCAGTACATTCTCTCCAGACCCCAACATTATTTGAGTTGTGGGAATCATCCAAATCTCAGCTTTTCCATTTTCCAAAGAACCTGGTCTCCAGGCTTAAGCAAAATTCATATTCTATGGTCATTCCCAGGGCTTTGCTGTTGCCAGATTCTCAAAGTTTAAATTCACTTGTACAATTTTACACATTTCCAGTCTACTTACTATAAAAGCTTAACACGAAGAACAGTTTGAAGCCCAGTAAGGCAGTAGTAGTTCATTACGTCTCACCTTTCAGCCAACATCCAAATGTACCAGGATTACATTTTATAATAATCATTATAAATTCATTGAATACTATGCATCTTCTTTTGTTTTCCATTATATGTATGTGTATTCACATACATACATATGCATGCATGTAAACACATACATATTTACATACACACAAATTTGCATATATAAATATGTGTGTAAATACATAAATATGTATGTATGTAAGTACATAAATATGTATGTAATACATAAATGTGTATGTATGTAAATGCATACATATTTACATACATACAAATGCACATGCATATGTACATACATACAAATTTACATACATATGTACACATGTATGTAAATACATATGTATATATGTAACACATACATATATATGTAAATACATATATATGTATGACACACAGATACACCGGGCAGAGCAGACCCAGCTTTCCCCGTTGAACCCCCTGCATTCCATGGACCACGAGAGCAACTTCCAACCAAACTCCACCATCCCGATGGAGCCTTGGAAGAGCCCAGAGAAACCCCCCACCTTGCTGGCAGCGATCTTCACCATCCACACTCCACAGATTGTAAGAGCTCTACCCAACAGACTAATCCAGTCTCCAGTCCAGCTTGTCAGAAACCCAGCCTACAAGGACCCACCCTGTAGAGACCTGCCCTTGGAGGAGAGTATTTCAAGCCCAGGGATGCTTGAGCCACAGACACAGATACACCCGGCAGAGCAGAAACCAGCTTTCCCCCATTGTGCGCGGCCAATGTGCCGCCACGCAATTTACCTCCCGAATTGCTGTGAATATTATACCCACCCCTCTGAGAGAGCCCCACAAAGTAATGAAAGTATAGCACCCGCACAGCAGAGCCTGGCAAGCTGTCTGATGCATATTCGATATGCCAAAACCAGTAACAAAAATGTTTATTTTCCTGACCCCAAAAGAGCAATTAATACAGCAGCAGTAAGGAAGACAAACAAGCAGTGCCTGATAAAATTTCACGGCCATCCTAGGCTGCCTAAACGAAGAAGGACTAAAATGACTGTCTGTACTTTCAATGCCGTTACACTGGCATCAGAAGCATATATTGAGGATCTGATGGTGCAAGAGCAAAAGAACAAGTATGACATAATTGGTCTGACTGAGACAAGGAGGCGCCAGTTGCATCAGGCTGTATTTGACACCAGAGAAGAATTGTTACTTGGAACATGCGACTAAAGAGGTGTCGGTGGTGTTGGTGTCCTTGTCAACACGAACATGGCCGTCAACATTGATTCATTTGAATGCCTAAAAAACCAGATAGGACTATTACACTTGAAGAGATGTGGCCCACTGCCAGCAATTTCTAACTTCATTGTCTATGCACCAACATCCACATACAAAGGAGATGAAATTGAGAAATTCTACACTTAACTGGAGGAGTTCTATAACAAAGATCGCACCTTCTACAAGATCATAGTCGGTGATTTTAATGCCAAGATAGGACCAAGAAGATCTGCTGAAAAACTCCACATCAGGACCCATGGCCTAGAATAGAACTAACAGGCTGAAAGACTATCTGAGTTCATCACGTCCACCAAGACCATTCATGGGAACTCACAGTTCCAGAAGGCTAAAATGAAACATTGGACATGGGAATCTCCTGGTAGACACTTCCACAATGAAATTGACCACATCATCTTCAATGGACGGTTTTGTCTGACTGATGTTGCTGTCGCCGCCAAATTCCAAACAAGACTGGACCACCGCCTCCTTCATGCAAAATTCTACTTCCCGCAACCGGGAGAAAAGGCTGCAAAGTTTAAGAAGAGACCTCCCAGAACGACCAACAACTGAAAACTCTTTGGCACCATTGCAGCAGCATGGGAAGATACCACCATTGACGACATCGATGAAGAATACAACAGACTGGTTCAGCACCTCGATGATTGTGCGAAGAATGCCGAGAGAGAGAAAGACACAAAAGGATGCCTGTCTTCAGAAATTCTCAAGCTCATTCGCCAACTTGGTAAGGTGCGAGCCTCAGTAGACCAAATGCTAACGTCCAAGCTTGCTAACCAGTACAGAGAAGTGATAAAAGAAGACCTCAAAGACAGAAGAGCAGAAATACTGGAAGATGCAGCAGAGGCCGGAAAAGCATTTGCACTGCCTGCCTGTCCTTCACCAACTATAAGACCAAGATGACTGCCCTCCAACGCCCTGATGGATCTATCACATCTTCCAGAAAGGCAATGGAGAAGATTATCCAGGACTTCTACTCAAATATCTTTGATAACCAAATCCAACTGCCCACATACCAAATTCCACAGGATGGATATGTCATTCCCAACGTTCTCCCCTTCTGAAATCCAACATGCCATCTCGTCGGTAAAGAAGGGAACAGCACCAGGCCCAGACAAAAGTCAGACCCGAACACCTGAAGAATCTGCCGTCGGTACCCATCAATACAGTAGCTCGGCTCTTCACATGCTACCTGTCCGAATGCAAGGTACCCTCCTAATGGAAAACCAGAAGGACAGTTCTACTGTTCAAGAAGGAAGACATTCACGACATCGGAAACTATCTCCCCATCTGCCTGTTGTCCGTCATCTACAAGCTGTTTTCATAAGTCATCCTGAACAGGATTGGCAGAACACTAGATGAAGGACAACCATGCGAGCAGACTGGCTTCGGGAAAGGTTTCAGCACAATCGACCATATCCAAACAGTAACCAAGCTCATTGAGGTTTGTAAGGGAGTACAAGATGCCACTCTGTCTCACGTTCATTGATTTACAGAAAGCCTTTGATTCTGTGGAGACTGAAGCAGTCATCGAAGCCCTAGCCAAACAGGGTGTTCAAACCCAATACATCAAGATCCTTCGTGAGCTGTATTACGGATTCACCACCAGGATCTCACCATTCTACAAAGAATTAATCATTGATGTCAAAAAAGAGAGGTTCGACAGGGTGATACCATCTCACAAAAACTCTTCAGCGCCACCCTTGAGAACATCATGCAACAATTAGAATGGGAAGGAATGGGAGTGAAGATAGATGGTCGGCAACTACACCACCTCCGCTCGCAGATTACATCATTCTAATAACACCAAACATTAGCCAAGTGGCAGAAATGCTGACTGACTTTGACTGAGAATGTGGAAAGACTCACTCCTGGAGGGGCTTTGTCGACAACAAGGAGTGCTGCGGATTGAACCAAGGTAGCTGCATGCAAGGCAAGCGCCTTACTTGCTGCACTATCTCTTCCGGTTGCAAGACCTTGAGTTCGAAGCTTGAGGAGTCCTGCATTAAGGGTACCTGTGTCTGTGGGTACCAAGGTACACCTGGTAGAGCAGAAACCAGCTTTCCCCGTTGAAGCCCCTGCATTCCATGGACCACAAGACCAACTTCCGTTCGAGTCCACCATTCCGATGGAGCCTCAGACGATCCCAGAGAAACCCCCACACCTTGCTGGCAGCGATCTTCACAATACACACTCTGAAGCTGGTAAGATCTCAACCCAGCAGATTAGTCCAGTCTCCAGCCCTGGCTTGTCAGAAACCCAGCCTACAAGGACCCACCCTGCAGAGACCCGCCCTCCAGAGGAGAGTATTTCAGGCCCAGGAATGCTTGAGCCTAATACACAGGTACACCCTGCAGAGCAGATTCTGTGGAGACTGACGCAGTCATCGAAGCCCTAGCCAAATAGATTGTTCAACCCAATACATCAAGATCCTTCGTGAGCTGTATTGCAGATTCACCACCAGGATCTCACCATTCTTCAAAGAAGTGATCATTAATGTGAAAAGAGGGGTTCAACAGTGTGATACCATTTCACTACACCACCTCCACTTCGCTGATGACATTGTTCTAATAACACCAAACATTAGCCAAGCGACACAAATGCTGGCTGACTTCTACTGAGAATGTGGAAAGATAGGTCTACAGCTGAATCTAAAGAAAACTATGTTTATGAAGAATGAACTAGTTCCAGAGGCCCCATTCACTCTCAATGGAACAAACATCTCTGAATGCAGCAGTTATGTGTACCTAGGTCGAGAAATCAACATGATGAACGACCTAAAACCTGAGCTGTGCAGGAGGAAGAGAGCGGCATGGAATGCCTTCAAAGGCATCGAAGAAATAGCTAAAAGGACAAAGAACCTCCGGGTCTGGGCACATCTCTTCGACTCCACCATTCTCCCTGCATTAACATACACCTCAGAGACCTGGGCCCCTACGAAAGCAGGATGAGAATGCTATTCGGTTCTCCCAGAGAGGAATCGAAAGAACTATGCTTGGAATATCACGCCTCACTCAAGTGAGAGAAGGAATCCGGAGTTCTGACCACCTTCGCTATTCCAGAATCAGGGACACTGTTTCCTTTGCCAAGGCTTTTTAAAATTGGATGGGAGGGACATTTAATGCGATTTGGAGACAACTGCTGGACTAGAGCCATTACTGACCGGATCCCACTGGATGTCAAAAGATCACATGGCCGCCCACCTGCAAGATGATCAGACTTCCTTGTCAAGACCCTGAAGGAACGGTTTGAGGCTCTTCATATTCCTGAATGAACCAGATGCCATTGGGCTACATTGGCACGTGATAGGGTCCAATGGAAATGTTACTGGCGCCTGCTCCAGCAAGTAGATGAATAACACGATTCAAGTGATCAAGTAATTTCTAAATAAACTTTTATTTAATGTCTTAACCAGAACCAAGATTAATGGACACTCCCTGTACTTCATGCTTGTGCATCAACAGCAACATGATGACGTATAGTTTGCTGCATAAAATTTTGTGAAGCTTCCTTTAGTTTAACTTTTCTTTGTCCTGTGACACACAACTGTGTTCATGAAAACATATCTATTTTCTTTCATAATTTATCTCCTCAATTACTACCTTCACCTTTCAGTGTATATTAAATGAGAAACCAGTGTTACCAAAAAAAGTTCAGAAAAAAGATCAAAATTCTCCTTTTCTGTAGTCTCCAATTGCCAGTTTTCTTCTCAAAGTGAATGTTAAAGTCTTCTATTTGATCTGCAAAAGCATGTATACTCTGACTCTCTAGTGCCTCATAGACCTCTTTTCTACAGCTCTTCTCTTTTGTTACCTCTATTTTTCCATCATAATTTTCAAACCTAACAACTCGACACCCACCTTAATCTCTATGCCCTTTCTGTTACTTATGCCCGGAAAGATCTTCCCACACATTTTTTTACACTATTTAAATATATTTAGTATGTAAAGTTCATATCTTCTAGAAGACATTTCAGGTTAACCTAAGTTGAAAAAAATTTTTTAACCTATCTCATGCTATTAGTGTCCCTTAATTTGATTTTTATTTCACTATTATACATTTTATTTAATATAAGACACATTTAAAATTTTTTATCCTTTACATTTTGTTTCCCTATTAAATAAATGCCATAATTGTTGAAGGGACTTTTGTTTGATCATTGATAGATTACAGAATAGCAAATGCTCTAAAAGTACTTATTGAATAAAAAATATGTTCCTTGCTCTATTTATAATTCTCTTCACTGAAGAAATTCATCTTACATTAATCAAACTCCTATAATTGGTGTTCAATTTTTCAAGTTTGATGTTTTTTAGAAATAGATTGTGTGCCCAAAACATTTCTGGCATGATGACTAGTAGAACTCAAGTTAAGAATGCATTAGATGCTTTGTTAGTGGTGTTTCACCTTTGAAGATGCCATTAGGTTCAATAACATGGAGGGTTTTTCCTCTATTTTCTTCAATGTACTTTATGGATTCAAGTCTGATATTGAGATCTTTAATCCATTTTGATATGATTTTTTGCATGGTGTTAAACAGAAGTCCAAATTCATATTATTACATGCCGCTGCCCAGTTTTCCCAACACCACTTGTTGAAGAAGCTTTCCTTACTCCATTTTGGCCTCTTTGCACCTTTATCAAAGATTAAATGATCATGTGTTTGAGGTTGGGTGTCAGGATACTCAATTCTATTCCATAGGTCCACAGATCTGTTTTTATTCCAATACCATGATGTGTTAAGAAAAGATAAACATATGGGACTACATGAAACTAAAAAGCTTCTACACCTCAAAAGAAACAGTGACCAAGATACAAAAGTCAGTCCACAGAATGGGAAAGAATAATCACCCAATACCCATCTGATAAGGGGTTAATATCCAGAATCTATCAGGCACTGGTAGAACGTTACAAGAAGAAAACAACCAACCCCATCAAAAAAATGGGGAGAAGAAATAAACAGAAAAATCAACAAGGAAGAAATTCAAATGGCCAAAGGACATATGAAATAATGCTCATCATTATTAATCATCAGAGAGAGGCAAATCAAAACAACAATGAGATATCATTTACACCACAGAGGCTGGCACATATCCAAAAGAGCAAGAACAGCAAGTACTGGTATGGATGCGGAGAAAAGGGGACACTCATCCATTTTTGGTGGGAATGCCGGCTGGTACAGCCTTTTGGAAAACAATATGGACATTCCTCCAAAGACTAGAAATTGAACTCCCATTTGACCCAACCATACCACTCCTGGGAATATACCCTGGTAAGCCAAATATACGCAGTTGAAACACCATCCCTACTTTTATGTTCATAGCAGCAATATTCACAATAGCCAGAATCTGAAACCTGAGTGTCCAAGAATCGATGACTGGATAAACTTTGGTACATCTACACAATGAAATGCTATGCAGCTGTTAGGATAAATGAAGTTATGAAATTTGTCTATAAATGGATGGACATGGAGATGATCATGTTGAGTGAAATTAGCCAGAAGGAGAGACAGATATAGAATGACTGCATTTATTTGCATGACATAAATATGTATGTACATATTATGATACCAATATCCAAGGTCAGGTGAAGCATGGATCAGGAGGTCTTGTCAAAGTTGGAAATTATCACAAACGTGTGGGAGTCAGAGGCTAGGTAAGATAGAGAATGGAACAGTGTGCCAATAATTGTCGAAAGTGTTAATACCAGCCTAGAACTGAGCATCAAATACAGGCAAAAAGATACACATGACATCATTTTAATGTATGTATTGTAATCCAAAATGTGGAAGGGAAGGAAAAGACAAAGAGAGAGAGAGAGAGAAAGCAATAAAGAACCTGCCATAGAGGCAGGCTAGTAGAGGGGGAGGGAATTGGGGACATTGGTGGTGAGAAATGGGCACTGGTGGAGGGATTGTTGCTGGAACACTGTATGACAGAAACCCAAATATGAATATCTTATGAACATCTTTGTAATTGTGTACCTCACGGTGGTATTATAAAATATTGAAAAAAAGAATGTGTTAGTTTTATGCATCTCCACTGCAAAACAAATTATATAAGACCTTAGTATTAATTACATGTTTACAATAGTTTCTTGTTGTTAAAAAAAATTAGTGTCATGTGGATAGATTTGGAGAGAATAATTATGAGATAAACAGGCAAAAAATGATCATCATGAGAGAAACAGGCAAAAAATGATCTCTCACTTGTGAGAGAAATGGGCACTGGTGGAGGGATTGGTATATAAAGAAGCATAGTGAGAGAACAACAAATGTCCAAGGCAATGGAACCTGATAACCGATCTAAAAAAGGAGCTATATCATGGTCTGAGGACAGACTTGCCGTGTTGCAGGTGGCAGGATATACTAAGACAATGATGCAGGGAATAGACTCTCTGGTGGTTAGTGTGCTTTTGGAACACTGTATACATAATACCCTATTAATAACATTATAAATCACAGTGAAAAAATTTTAATTGACAATGAATGAAGAAAAACTGTTATACAAAATGGTGTTTAAAATAGTGGTCTGTAATTCAGTAGAAAAGCACATACCTCAGATGAATGAGGCACTGGCTTCTATCTCCAGCACACAATACACACAGAGAAACACACAGACACACAGACACACAGACACACACACACACACACTGAAATAATTAGTGAAAAAATTTATGGAATAATTTTTTCCAACGTTCTAAAGCAAAAAAGAGAAAATAGTAAATTAGAAATTAAGCTTGACTTCATATAAAAGATTTCTCCATATAAAATAAGGGGGAAAATGTTGGTTCCTGGCAAATATGCAATAAAGCAGATGCTATTGTCTCAGGATAACCATTTTTATTTAATTCTTGTCATATCACTCTCATTAGGAGAAGTAAAAAACTTGATTTTGCTATGCTGAAAGTATGAAAAATGAGAAGAAATTCTATGTTGTAAAAGAAATCTATGTATGGTAAAGTAACACAGTAAAAGAATAAAATTACAAGTCAACCCTTTACAAATTGCTATACTCTTTAGAACTTTATACTGTATTATTATCAATGGTTAAAGAAAAAAATATCCAAACTCAAACTTATAATATATTAAATATATTTATATATGAAAATGTTAAAATGCCTATGACTTAATTACACTAAAACTAAACTTTTATATTCCCCTATACTAACTTAAATTTTAATTGTAATATAATATTATTTATGGAAATTCTATTGCTAAAAGGCTTTTCTATAAGGAAACTAAGAGCACCAATTTTTATGCCCAAGTACAAAATTGTTTGTTTCACAATGAAGTCACAAAGCTTCTTAGAGCAAAATATTAATTTTATTAAATAAGAGCCCTTTGTTATTTCATTTTTCAAAGTCTTTCAATTTGAAAGCTATGTTTTAATATGTGAACAATAGAATTAATTTTCCTTAATATTTTTTCTTAAAAGTAAGAATAATACTTTGGTGGTACTTTAAAATATATAAAATAATCACCAGTATAGTAATCATATTTTATTACCTTTCATAATTTATTTTGTCTAGTATAAACATATTTGTTCACTATAAAATATTAATTTTCTATTTATATATTTTGGCAATTGAAACTTTTTGTGGGAGACACACCTCAGTGTTTTTTAGGGCTTACTCCTGGCTCTACGTTCAAGGAACAAAATATGACTGGGGTGACCATAGGAACTACTGGGGATTGAACAATTTCTGGCTGCATTCAAGGGAAGTGCTTTACATAATATACTATCTAGATAGCTTATGAAAAACTTTTAGTTTGTCATATCCAGAAAAGTTTAAACAAAGGGAAAAAGTGGTTTATTCTATAATTGAAACATGGTACACTCAATTGTCCAATTCACTTTTATTTTGACTTTTGGCTTCGTTGTCACACCTGACTCTTCAAGGATTACTCATCCTGGCTCTGTGCTCAGGGACCACTGCTTATGTACTCAGTGGCCGTACACATACAGTTCTGCAGGTAAAACCCGGGTTAGCTGTATGCAAGGGAAGTGCTTTACTAGTTGTACTATCTCTAGCCCTCAATTTTTTGGCTATAATTTATTTACATGTGTGTATATATTATCATAGCTTAGATAATTTGATTACCTAAATAAAAGTAGTGTTAACTTTGCTGATTTTGATGAACAGAGTCCTGTACCTCCAACAATACTAAATAGCTCCATTTCTTCCTCCTCTCATCTTTAGTCACCTCTTTCTACCTTCCCTAGCCTTTTCCCTCAGTGCTTTGATCTCTCTGGCTTATCCAGTAAAAACTTTAAAAAACACAGAAGAAACTGATTACCCAAAAACGATTCTGAAACTAATTTTAAAAATAAACCTAACCAGGACAAAAAAAAAAAACTGATGTAATTCCAAAAAGTCTTAAACTGAAACACAATAAAAATAATTTATTTTGAGAATTTAATACATTCTCCCCATACTTAACTATTTTATGTGCATATCTTTTTTATAGTATAATTCTTAGAATAATTTGTATGCACAATAAAATGTAAATCTATGTTATTGACATTATAACATAATATATTTATATTATGCTTTTCATATTTTAGAAATTTTCAGGAAAAACAAATATTAGTTTTAATGCACTTCAAAAGAGTAATTTCAAGTCAGAAAGTAAATACTACCCATTGTCATTATTAATTACATTAAGTTTTGAATCCCCAATTGTGAATGAGGATTATTACTTCAAAAATGAAATTATATTTATAATATTGCATTATAACATTTTACCTTTCGGCATGAATCACTAAAAATTGACATGTATGTGTACCATTTTAAGTTAACCATTAAAAGTATAACCTCTAAATTTTGTAGCACTGACAACCCAGTAGGAGCACTGCAAATTTGATGCGAGTGTCCACATTAACCCACAACCTCAATGAGAGAAAAAATAGCACAGAAGGTTCAACTAGCACCAACCAGCTCTGTAAATCCTCAGACAATGACTTTAGTAGCACTATTGTGAAATATAATGGTTATCACCAATTACTTTTATTGTTTTTTTATCTTTTCAATTGTCATTTTTTATAAGAAGCAATATGAAGTAAAAATATGGCTTTTAAGGAAGATAGGTTTAGGGGATGTTTGGGAAACTGGGGCCAATGGTGGAAGAAAGTCACTCTGGTGGAGTGATTTCTGCATTACAGTCAATGCCTGTTTGCGTTCAACTGTATTGTAAACAATTTTGTAAATCCAGGTGTTTAAATTTTTTTAAAAAATATTGTTGTCTTATATCTCTCCTTTAGTCAGATTTAAGCCCTGCCTTTTAGCTTTCACAGTGGAAACCATCTATTGATCCTTATTTTTTGTAGGTGAGACACTCAGCAGTATTCAGGACTTAACCTGTCTCTGTGCTGGAGTCAGCCCCTCATGGTGGTCCTCAGAGAACCATGTGTGCTCTCAGAATTCCAGTCTGAGCTTGGCCACATGCAGTGTAAGAACCCTACATAAAATACTAAATACTTGTTCTCACTAATTGATCTTATAGTTTATTTTTTAATTTTCTATGCTCTTATTTGTTATGTACTAACAGAAATAAAATATTTGTCTGTTTATTTGGCCTATTTCACTCATTATAATGCCCTTTAGTTTCATCTGTATTACCACAAATACCAAGATTTAAATTTTTTTTAGTAGCTTGATAGTTCTCCATTTTGTATAGATACTGTTTCTTTATCCAGTCCTCACTTGATGACCCTGAGGTGATTGCCAGTTCTTATCCATTGTAAATAATGCTGCAATAAACAAATAGTTATAGGTAGATGGACCTTATGGGATGCCAAGGATAGAATCAGGATAGAATCAGAATAGAATCAGGATAGAATCAGGTCCGGCGTGTGCAAGGAAAACACCATGCCCCCTGTACTATAACTCCAAACCCTATATTTAGGGAGTTTAAGAGAAACTTTGCTTTTCATATTTTTGAATAAACATCCAGTGGTAGAATAACTGATATTTTAAATTGTTTCATAACAGTTTTAAATTTTTCTTTCACTTTGGGTGAGTCTAAGATTTCTCTTTTCTTTGCTTCCTCCCTGACTATGCACAGGGATCACTCCTCGCATGTTCAGGGAACTATGCAGGATGCTCTCAAAGCTGGGTCAGATGAGGGCAAGAGAAGTGTCCTAACCACAATGCTTCTCTCCACTAAAGAATCTCAGTGTTTAACATAAATTTCATGAAACAGTTGTAGAGCTCTTTGACTTTAGATGATGCTACCCCCTCCCGGTACGGATCTATTGTTATCAATATTTTAGAGACTATTCATTATAATTGACAGTATATACCCTCTTGCCACATGAAAGGCTCTATCCCTGGGCCTCTCGGTACTCTCTGAGAGCTAGGTGCATCGCAGATTTGTTTGTGTCCTAATACTTTTACGCTAAACCACTACAAGAATTACAAGCAATTTATAGCTTTTAATATTACAAGAATTCAAAAAGTTTAAATGTTATAGAACTTCATAGATATCTAAAATAAATCATATATCTAAGGCCTCTCATTTTTACATGAGAGAATTATAAAATCCCAAATTGTGAACCCTGGGGCCAAAGTCTTAGGCTTAAAGATACAGTTTTAAATAAAAGAGTGATCTGTGACTGCAAACTTAGATTACTATCCAGCTGGTCCTCAGCAGGCATAAGTTTTAGAGAAATAACATCTAATTAAATCTTTATTATGGATGATAGCCTATTTATTGACTTTACCAAGTGAAATTCAACAGCATTTGAGAGCATCAGAAATTTGTCCAACTTAGTCACTGAAAATTCTACCTTCAGTTCATTTTACTAAAAAAAGAAACCACTGCCTCTGTCTACATTCCTTCAGGAGGGTTTTTTTAATTTGTTTTGTTCAAGACCGTAGTTACAGATTTTGGAGGCCCAGAAAATGTAGCTCATCACTATATTTCAAAACAATATATATTTCAAAAGTAATGTTTTAATAGCAAATTAGGAATCCTGTCAGCTAACCTACTCCTTGAAACAGGCACTTGGTACTCGACGTTCTTCCAGGTCTAAGGTGGGGTCAAGTCTGGCCCCACTTACCATTCATGTAGTTGGCTGAGGAGTGGGCGCAGGGGAGCACCGGGCAGACCACGGTGGTCACCAACTGCTCTGGGCTTCATGGGCACACCAGCCCCAGGACACCAGCCACTAGAGAGTGGCAGCAGTAAACGCCTCCCCCTCCTCCTGCGCTGAGCGCTCAGGGACTACCCAGAGCCCATCTCTGTCACCACGCACTCTAAGTGCTTTTACCCTTTATCCTTTCACAGTCTCACGAAAACTGCAACAACGCGTTGCTCTCAGGAAGTGGCGCCATTGCACATGTGCTGGGTGGTGGGACAGCCCAGAGTAGAGGCTCCTCTATTGACTCTGGGGGTCTTCCTGGGACCACACCCTCATAAGTCCAGCTCACAAGGCTGCAGGTCCAGTTACTGAAGGCTGCAGAAGTGAAGGGGTCAGCCGTAGGTGGCCAGAGAGAGGCTCAGCAGAGCCCATGACGAGCAGGCAACAACCAGACACTGGCAGCGGGCGGGGCTTTAATCCCAGGAATGGTGAATATTGCCAGCAGCGGCTGCTGCTAGAGTCTCTTCAAATTTCTATCCACTTTTCATTCTGTTACCTTTGCTTCCGTGAAGTGGGGGCGAGGGAGGTAGACTGGAGGGGAAAAATCAAAACGTTCTTCTGTTGTTGGTGGGCCCCGGGGAGGAGAGAGAGTCGCTTTCTCCCAATCTGCCTCTGCTGGAGCCCCGACCCTCCAGAAAGGCTAAGACTGGTAAAGTTTGCGATGACTCCATGCAAGGCAAGGCTGGTCACCACCCCAGCCCCACAAGATGACCAGCAAGCTACCCCTGACATCGAGTTGATCTTCTAGGCACAGGGGTTGATCCGGCCACCCCTAGATTTCTCAGGGGCTGCGGACTCAGGCTGGAGTCGGGAATTGCAGGAAAGGAAAGTCAGTCTTAGGCCTTACTCTGTGTTTCCATGTTCTTTGTCTTCTTTGAGAAAAAGAATTTCCTTTTAGATGGAGTAGCTCAGTGAAGTAAAAACAGATTTTATTTTGGAGGGGTTTGTATGTGGAAGAAGGAGAGAGAGAGTAATGCTCTCAAGAGAGCCTTGAATGACCTTTCAGGCTAGCTTTTATGGGGATTTTTTGGGGGGTTGCTTTGGCCTGGAGGTGAGAGTCAGGTATTGTCAGAAAGAAAGGTTTGTCCAGGAGTAATGTTAGGAGTGGCAGATGGCCTTTGAAATTCCTTTCGGTCCTTTTTTTTTATGCTTCCCAAATTTTCTTTTTTTTAGAAGTATTTTTTTTTATTTTTTATTATACCACCGTGAGACATACAATAACAAAGGTGTTCACAATTGGTTCTTGGTAATACAGTACTCTAGCACCCACCCCTCCACCAGTGCCCCATTTCCACCACCAATGTACCCCACCCTCCCACCCACCCCCAGGCTGCCTCAACAGTTGGTAGCCCTGTTTCCTCTCTCCTCTCTCTCTCTGTCTCTGCATCTCTCTCCCTCTTGTTTTACACATTGTGGCTAGCCCTGCAGGTATTTAGAGTTTATCAATTAAGTCTCTTTGTGTATATTCAATGGTGAGTTTTAATCTGCCATTACCATTTCCCACATTTAGTAAAACACTGGTATCTATTTATGTCTTATTAATGAATGCAGTCATTCTATATCTGTCCTTCTCCTTCTGACTAATTTCACTCAGCATGGTAGTCTCCATGTCCATCCATTTGCAGGTAAATTTCATAATTTCATCTTTTCTGACAGCTGCATAGTATTCCATAGTGTAGATGAACCACAGTTTCTTTATCCAGTCCTCTGTTCTTGGGCATTTAGGTTGTTTCCAGATTCTAGCTATAGTGAATAGCACAGAGATGAATAAAGCAGTACAGATAGTGTTTCTGCTATGTGTTTTTCGGTCTCTATGGTATATTCCCAGGAGTGCTATTGCTGGATCAAATGGGAGCTCAATATCTAGTTTTTCGGAGGAATGCCCATATTGTTTTCCAAAAGGGCTGGACCAGTCGGCACTCCCACCAGCAGTGGATGAGAGTCCCTTTTTCCCCACATCCACGCCAGCACCGGTTGTTCTTGCTGTTTTGGATGTGTGCCAGTCTCTGTGGTGTGAGATGGTACCTCATTGTTGTTTTGCTTTGCATCTCCCTGATGATTAAAGATGAAGAGCACTTTTTCATATGCCTTTTGGCCATTCGAATTTCTTCTTTTTTGGAAGCTTCTGTTCATTTCTTCTCCCCATTTTTTGATGGGGTTGGCTGTTTTTTTCTTGTGAAGGGCTACCAGTGCCTGATATATCCTGGATATTAACCCCTTGTCAGATGGGTATTGGGTGAATATCCTTTCCCACTCTGTCGATTGTCTTTGTATCTTGGTCACTGTTTCTTTTGAGGTGCAGAAGCTTTTCAATTTTATATAATCCCATTTGTTTATCTTTGCTTCAGGGATAAGATAAGGTTGCCCACTCTCACCACTTCTATTCAATATAGTATTGGAAGTACTTGCCATAGCAATTAGGGAAGAAAAAAGACATTAAGGGCATCCGGATAGGAAGGGAAGAACAAAGTTGTCACTATTTGCAGATGACATGATATTATACCTTGAAAACCTGAAACTCTCTACCAAGAGGCTCCTAGAAATAATACATTCCTATAGTAGAGTGGCAGGGTACAAAATCAATACCCAAAAGTCAATGGCCTTCTTATATGCAAACAGCAAAAAGAGAAGAAAGGGACATTAAAGAAACTATCCCATTCACAATTGTGCCACAGAAAATCAAATACCTATTAATCAGTTTGACAAAGAATGTAAAGAATCTCTACAAAGAAAACTACAAAATGTTACTTCAGGAAATAAAAGAAGACCTGAAGAAATGGAGACACATTCCTTGCTCATGGATTAGAAGGATTAACATTATCAAAATGGTAAACTCCCTAGAGCTTTATACAGATTCAATGCGGTCCCTATAAAGATACCCATGATGTTCTTCAAAGAAATTGAACAAACACTCCTGAAATTTGTGTGGAATAATAAACCCCCACGAATAGCTAAAGCAATCCTTGGGGAAAAGAAGATGGGAGGTATCACTTTCCCCAACCTCATGCTCTACTACAGAGCAGTTGTAATTAAGACAGTGCGGTATTGGTATAGAGACAGACCCTAGTTCTTTCTCTATAGAAATAGAGATAGAACTAGGGTCTGGAATAGAACTGAATATCCTGAAACACACTCTGAAATATACAACCACTTAATCTTCGATAAAGGAGAAAAAATATTAAGTGGAGCAAAGAAAGCCTCTTCAACAAATGGTGCTGGGAAAACTGGGCAGCTACATGTAAAAAATGAACTTAGACCTCCTTTTAACGCCATGCACAAAAGTCAGATCAAAATGGGTTATAGATCTCAACATGACATGAATCTATAAGGTACATCTAAGAAAATATAGGAGAAACACTCTACGACATCGAAACTAAAAGTATCTTTAAAGACGACACACCATTATACCTGGAAAACCCGAAACTCTCTACCAAGAGGCTCCTAGAAATAATACATTCCTATAGTCCTTTGTTACTGTAGCAGCTTCTCTGGAGAGATAGGCCCAACCTCTTCAGGGTTTATTAAAGCCAGCTGAAGCATTATTAGGCCTCTCTTTCTGCGAAATGGACTCTGCAGCTTTGGTGCTATTACTTCCTAGTTATTGCCATGGTTCTCTAATAGCTTTCTTCCACACGCTGCTCTGCCCACCATGGTTGGGGAAATGCCTGGCTTGGATCAGGAAGTGTAAAATAGGCTTCTAGTATCTACGAAACACAGATGTTGTGTCCTTTAGGTCCACCTCAGTAGTTGCTCTTAAACTGAACCTGGAGTCTTCTGGTCCTACCTTCTCTGGAGCAGAAAATGATGCCAAACTACCAGATTACTCAATTGTGGATTTAGGATAGAGCAAGGGATAGTCCATCCTAAATTTGCAGGAAATGAAAGTCATTCCTAACTTTTGTGTCTGAGTTCTTCACTTTTTCTCTTTCAAAAAGGATTGTAGGAGGAGGTAAAGCAATGAAGCAAGCTAGTTTAATTGACTAAAACTCACTTTGAAAGCTATGAGAGGGGGGGAAAGAAAGGAAATAAGGTTTTATGGAGAAAATTGGAGATTGAAAAGCAAGCAAAGAGACAGACAGGCAAGAGAGATACATGTTGAGGAGAGAACAAGGCAAGTCCTTGCTCTTAAGAAAGCAAGACCAAAACCTTCTCTTTATAATAAGTACACATGTACAGCATGAGCTTTTTTTTTCACTTTTACACTATTGATCACTAAAAAGAAATATGAAAAATAATATCTTTGCATGAGTTTCCTAAAAATATAATTGTTAAATTTATTTATCTGACTTACTTTCTATTTCTTATTGGTGGGGGTGACCCAAGCAGTGATTAGGACAGGAGGAGAAGGGCACCAGATACATCACCAGCTAGGCCTATCCTATGGGTCGGTGTGCAGGCCTGAACTGTAGGATGGTTTGCTGCTGGAGCTACCGTGAAGGATGGTCATGCTGCTGTGAGCCTCTGTGACTCGGATTATCCGTGACCTGGACAGCACTGTTGGGAACCTGGGCTGCACCGTGGCAAAGCTTGGACTTGCACTGCTGAAATCAAACCACACGTCATGTCTATTGTGAGCACTAACCACTGTATTACCTCCTGGCTCCTCAGATTCCTTTTCATGTTGTTTTGTTCTGTTTGGGAGCACACTCATCTGTATTCAGGACTTACTACTGTCTCTGTGCTCAGGGATCACTCAGGCAGTGCTCAGAAGACCATGTACCTGCTGTGGATTGGACCAGCATTGGCTACATGAAAACACCTTCATCCTTGCTCTATCACTCCAGTCTCTATTGTTGATGTGTTACAAATATTAAGTTAAAACTGATGTGTTACAATATTGAGTTAAAAAAATATTTACAAATACAACATACCTGTTTGTATTTGTAAATACAAAAAAATATACAAATCAATGTGTTATTTGGTGCCATTTAAAATACCTTAAGTATAAATAATGTTTAAATATGTTGTTATAGGTTTTTTGAACAAGTTAAAGAATTAAAAAAAATAAATTTTAACATCAAGCAAGTAGACCTTCCAGAAACAGTCAATGACCTGTGCATAAAATGGCTAATCTGAGGCTTTTGAAAATGTAATGTAGTTCAAATACCTTGGCTAGTGCTCAGTGATTCATCATGCTTTTATTCCTGTAAAATTTCCTGAAAGTCTCATGTCATCTTAAGCGCACTTCCAAACATTGGATTTTACTTTTTTAATACACTGCCCCATTATGTTTGTAAATACTACAGGGAAAAAAAACAGCTACATATTTTATAAATCTTTCTGTCTTTGAATTATATATTTAAAAATAAACTAATAATAATTACTGTCAATATTTTTCTACATTCTACCAAAGGAAATATTTCAAAAGTTAAATACATGTCTTTTAGGTAAGATTTATCTGCTTATTTAGGCATTGATAATAAATTCAGTTCATCTATAATTCTTTCTATCTTCATTTCATTCTTTTTATGTTTACTTTTTTTAGGGAAAAGCCTGGACAGTCCTTTACTACAACACACACAGTTGAGTTTACCACGTTTGAGGAAATTGCAGGGATGAGCACACCTGGACTGCAGTGGATAAGCCCAGCCCTGGAAAACCATCTTTGTGATCATAGTATTTTTCCCTGCCTAGTGAGTATTTCATTTCATTCTTTGTTGCATTTCTTTCCTTCTTGAAGGCTTAAATTTATTCTTGAGTCATAGGTGATGTACTTCAAATTATCAATGCAGTGTACAATCTTTGTGAATTTTATAAGTACACAGTAAATACATGTTGCTTACCTAACAGAAATAGTAAATTTTTTGCTAGTCCTATACCTTAATATACATATATATATGTATATATATATATTACATATATATATTTTTTTAAATTTTTTTATTATACCACCATGACTACAAAGGTGGTCATAATTGGTTCTTGGTAATACAGTATTCCAGCACCCATCCCTCTACCAGTGACCGATGTACCCACACCCCCTCCCACCCACCCCCAGGCTGCCTCAATAGCAGGTACCCCATTTTCCTCTCTTTCTCTCTCTCTGTCTTTCTCTCTGTCTCTTATAACTCTCGCCCTCTTCTTTTACACATTGTGGCTAGTCCTACAGACATTTAGGGTTTATCATGTAAGTCTCTTTGTGTATAGAATATATGTTTTTGGCCAATACATTCTGTCTGTCCTCTAAGAGTCTAGCAAAGCTATGTTTTCATAAACAATGAGTATTACAGAAACTAAGAATTTTTTGTAAACTGTGAGTACTGTGATGTGACTTGATTGAAGTGTTTGAAAAATAGGATGATGCCTTTATAGAAATTTCTATTCCTCCAATATTTGTTTCCATAGCTAGCCATTGTTCCTTCTGACAGAAGATGAAACCAAAAGTTATACACCATAAAAACCTAAAGTTCAGTTTAACTCAGAAGGAATCAGTTAGGAATTTTTTAAATGTTGTTTTAAGTCATGGGGATTGGAGGTCAGTACTGTGTGCTACACAGCAGAAACATGTCTAATATTCCCTATCATAGAAAATAAAATTTTATTCAGAGTCTACAATATAAATATAAATAAATGCCAAAATTATTATTCAAATTAAAATAATATCAATAATAAAAAAACTACTATAGCTTAACTATTTCATCATATCAAGTGCTCAAAGATGAGTTTTTCAGAATAAATACAGAAGGAGTTTAGAGATATTTTACAATTTTCGTGTTGAAATTGTAACATTTTATGTATAATAAGTTAATCAACTAAGGAAATGGCTCAAAATATAAAATACATATAATTTAAATATATATATATATACACACCAGTGTACACATCAATTTAGACATTATCATTGAATCATGCTCAGGATTTTAAAAGATATGCATTTTTTAAAATTTATAGACCATTATTTAACAAGCTGTTTACAGTAGAGTTTGGGACACATTTCAACTTTAGTTTTACCCTCCTTGTCTCCATCCTTCTCTCAATGACTCAGATTCCATCCCAACCCACAAGCTGTAACCTTGACAGACATATTTTTTAATTTAATACCATTGCGAGGGTGGCATGCTTTTAGTAGTGTTGGTTCTAATTTTCTATATAAAAATAGGAACCTCACCTGTATATCACAAATGAGTCCATGTTCCCTGACCCTTGCCCCTATTTACCTCCAAATCACTGTTATTTCTAACAAGCTTTTCCCTTCCTTCTGTGGATTTTGCATTTTCTTTTATAGTAAATGTTTTATATACATAAATAACATTTACTATAAAAGATAAATGTTATCTTTTATATATAACATTTATATATACATAACATTTAAATATATAACATATACATATATATAAATATATATGTATATGAATTTTTCGTGACTAGAGCAATAGTACAGTGGGTACAGCATTTTCCTTGCAAGCATCCAATCTCTGTTTGATCCCTGGTATCCCATATTATCCCTTGAGCAGCTCCAGTGCAAAGCTAAGGGTAACTCCTAAGCATCACTGGTTTTACCCAATGAGCAAAAAAAATGAAACAAAATTCAATATCATATTTGCGTATTGAATATCTCCAAATAAAATAACATTTTCGTGACTTAATAATTTATGGTATCTATACCTTCTGTATTTTTTTAATTTTTTTATTAATTTTTTTATTTTTACAATTACAAAGATATACAATTAAAAGTTCAAGTTCATATTTGGGTTTTGGTCATACAGTGTTCCAGCACCCATCCCGCCACCAGTGCCCATCTCCCACCACCAACGTCCCTGGTTCCCTCCCCCTTCCCCAGCCCTACTCCATGGCAGGTTCTTTATCTCTTTCTGTTTCTCTCTCTTTCTCTTTTCCTTTCCCTCCAGACTATGGATTACAGAACATACATTAAAGGGTTGTCATGTGTATCTTTTTGCCTCTATTTAATGCTCAGTTCTAGGTTGGCATTAGCACCCTCGACAATTGTTAGCACACTGTTCCATTCTCTGTCCTACCTAGCCTCTGACTCCCACACGTTTGTGATAATTTCCACCTTTGACAAGACCTTCCGATATATGGTTCACTTGACCTTGGATATTGCCATCATAATATGGCAATATATGACTTCGCAGACATGGGGCAGAGCTGCTACTGGCTCTCCCTGTGACCAGCCGCTCACGAGGCGCCCAGGAGGGATGGTGGGTTCTTGCCCTGGCCCACCACCCCAGCAGAGCCTCGCAACAAGCCAGACGACCCCCACTCCATTAGGGCCTCCATTTTCCACATCCGGACTTCTGTCTCGTCAGAACTCCACCCAGCAGACCAGCCTATCACAGCCCAGCTCATGGAGTTCCACCCTGCAGCAGTCTTTTTTTAAATCCGGCTCAGGTATGCCGGTCCAGAGACTTGCAGACATGGGGCAGAGCTACTACTGGCTCTCCCTGTGACCAGCCGCTCACGAGGCGCCCAGGAGGGGATGGTGGGTTCGAGCCCTGGCCCACCACCCCAGCAGAGCCTCGCAACAAGCCAGACGACCCCCCCCACTCCATGAGAGCCTCCATTTTCCACATCCGGACTTTTCTCTTCACAAAACTCCACCCAGCAGACAAGCCTATCACAGCCCAGCTCATGGAGTTCCACCCCTGCAGCAGTCTTTTTTAAATCCGGCTCAGGTATGCCGGTCCAGAGACTCGCAGACATGGAGCAGAGCTGCTACTGGCTCTCCCTGTGACCAGACGCTCACGAGGTGCCCGGGAGGGGATGGTGGGTTCTAGCCCTGGCCCACCACCCCAGCAGAGCCTCGCAACAAGCCAGATGACCCCCCCCCACACTCCATGAGGGCCTCCATTTTCCACATCCGGACTTCTCTCTCTGTCAGAACTCCACCCAGCAGACCAGCCTATCACAGCCCGGCTCATGGAGTTCCACCCTGCAGCAGTCTTTTTTTAAATCCGGCTCAGGTATGCCGGTCCAGAGACTCGCAGACATGGGGCAGAGCTGCTACTGGCTCTCCTGTGACCAGCTGCTCACGAGGTGCCCAGGAGGGGATGGTGGGTTCGAGCCCTGGCCCACCACCCCAGCAGAGCCTCGCAACAAGCCAGACGACCCCCGACTCCATGAGGGCCTCCATTTTCCACATCCGGACTTCTCTCTCGTCAGAACTCCACCCAGCAGACCAGCCTATCACAGCTCGGCTCGCGCGGCTGCAAGCGGCCGTGCGGTTCATCAATAAATGCTGGAGTTAGAGATGCCTACAAGAGTATGCTATCTGCACGGCAGAGCCTGGGAAGCTACCTGTGTTGTATTTGATATGCCAAATACCAGTAACAATTATAGACCTCATTCCGGAATGGATTGAGGCTCTTTATATTCCTGGAGCAAGCAGATGCCCTTGGGCTCGACTTGCTTGAGACAGGATATATGGAGATATTACTGGGGCCCGCTCGAGCAAATCGATGATGAACGGGAAGACAGTGATACAGTGACACAGTGATATTTGTGTTATGCAGATAAATGCAGTCATTCTGTATCTGTCTCTCTCCTTCTGGCTAATTTCACTCAACATAATCCTCTCCATGTCCATCCATTCACAGGCAAATTTCATAACTTCATTCTTCCTAACAGCAGCATAGTATTCCATTGTGTAGATGCACCAAAGCTTTTTTATCCAGTCATCGATTTTCGGGCACTCTGGTTGCTTCCAGATTCTGGCTATTGTGAATAATGCTGCTATGAACATAAAAGTAGGGATGGTGTTTCCACTGCGTATTCTTGGTTTCACAGAGCAGATTCCCAGGAGTGGTATGGCTGGGTCAAATGGGAGTTCAATTTCTAGTCTTTGGAACAATGTCCATATTGTTTTCCAAAAAGGCTGTACCAGCCGGCATTCAAACCAACAATGGATGAGTGTCCCCTTTTCCCCACATCCAAGCCAGCATTTGTTGTTCTTGCTCTTTTGAATATGTGCCAGTCTCTGTGGTGTAAAGTGGTATCTCATTGTTGTTTTGATTTGCATCTCTCTGATGATTAGTGATGATGAGCATTTTTTCATATGTTTTTGGCCGTTCGAATTTCTTCCTTGCTGAAGTTTCTGTTCATTTCTTCTCCCCCATTTTTTGATGGGGTTGTTTGTTTTCTTCTTGTAAAGTTCTACCAGTGCCTGATATATCCTGGATATTAACCCCTTATGTATTTGAGAGTTAAGTTGCTTGGTGTCAGAGAGATAGCTGAATGACTGAGAAATTACACTGTATGAGAGAGTCCTGGGGCTTAATCACTGACATTATCACCATGTGGACTCTTAAGCAATTTACCATGAGTAGCCCTGGAACAATGAAAGGTGTGACCAGGGAAGGAAGGAAGGGAGGGAGGGAGAGAGGGAGGGAGGGAGCCAGGGAGGCAGGGAGGCAGAGGGAGGGAGGGAGGGAGGAAGGGAGGGAGGGAGGGAAGGAAGGAAGGGAGGGAGGGAGGGAGGGAAGAGAAAGTAAGAAATCAAACAAGGAAATAACAAAAGGAAACTAAGTCTCAGGAAAGGGTGAGTGAATTTTTTTCCTGGAGTGATTACATTGCATAATATTTGCTGTCTTAAAAATGAACAATTATTCAAAGTCTGTAATATTAGTATAAAGATATAGAAAAATTAGTGGCCAAATTGGTATACTATCAGTAGTAAAAATACTATTCTATATTAACAATTTTATCATCACTAGTGTTTACAGGAGATGAGTTTCTGAGAATAATATTTGCTGTAAATAGTTGAAAAATATTGACCCTAGAACTATGAATCAGTGAAGAGTGCCTGCTTGCCTTGATTGCTGTTCATCTGGTTTTGATCCTCAGCACCCCATATAGTCCCCTGAGCATTCCAGGAGTGATCCCTGAGTGCAATGTCAGGATTAGGCCAGGAGCACTTTAGTGTGATCCAAAAGTGCCCCTCCAAATTTAAATTAAGTTAAAACGGGAAGAAAGGTATTAGCACTAGATAAGGTTTTTCTGCTTTCATATAAATATTCTAGCTATAATAGTTTCTTGGATTCCTTAAAATTCCTATATTACTAATTAGCTCTATGGTTTAAAATAGTCTCAGAGGACGTAACTACAAAGTAAATAAATAATAATTTATATATTTATAGATTATGCAACCAAAATCAGATATATCCAATATCATTAAGTTCACTTGATCTTCAAATGAAATTTCCATTCCAGCTATTTCTTTTGACTTCCATCCCAATAGGACTAGAGTTTACATTTGTAATTCCAGTGAGGATGGACATATTGAATTTGTCAGATCTAAAATTGTATTCCTTTACTTTTATCTCTTAACTATATACTTATTTTTTGCACTCTTCTAAATAGATGCATAGTATGAATACTAATTTCACAGTAATGGGAAAAAAGATGGTGCTTTCAGTTGTAGTAATCAGATTTAAATGCAGATTTCTCATTTATGAAGTATAGTTTTTATTTATAAATATGAAGAGCAAGTTCAAAGAAACACAAAAAAGCAAGTAAAAACACCTTTACTGTAGTAAAAGCACGTGACTATCCATTACTTGAGCTATTAAGAGAACTCTTAATTAAACTTAGAAAGCTGAGAATTTTCCTATGAGAACTATGAACTCGCAAAGAAATTAAGAAAATATCAGCCTATGTCATTTTAGGCAGGTACAAAATGTCAGAATTATTTACCTCAATTTCACTTCCCTCTTGTCATATTCTTTTTCCTAATGATATTCATGAATCAGACTCAACTGGATACTGAAGAGGGTATCTTCAGTAGTTGAGGGTAGTTGTTAGTTGTTGTGAAATTAGCAAAAATTTAGTCTTCAAGCACAAGAGTAGCACAAATAAGGGTGAAAGAGCAGACCTGGAGTAATGAACCATATGTCTAATACACACATTCAATATTTCAAAACAAAAGCAAATATCTTTTTGAATTTCCATGTAAACCCTTGAACCCAGTTTTGAAATAATGTTTTGTTCATCTAAGGCTTGAACAGGATTCAAACTCTCTATGAAGTGAGCATAAAGGACAGGAGCAACCACTAGGATTAAATAACTCCTTCTTTAAGGGTTTCTTAAAATTATCTGAAAGATCAGAATGAGTTTTATGAAACTCAGGACAGCAGATTCAGAATAAATAAACTCTGATTATAGGTCAAACTGTATTTTTTTCTAGCAACCTCTAAAATATGTGACTTTTGAAATCTTCTCCTTCATGCACCATCAAGAACTATGTCAGAGCACCACATCTGAAGACCAGAAGCAGAACATATCCATTCACATTTTCACCATTGTGATTAGAATCATTTTTAAAAACTCAAAACCAAAACCACCATCATTTTCAAGTATGTGTAGGTTTGGTAAATTGCTAAAGAACCATAGAAAAACCACGATGCAAGCACATTCTGATTGCATCAACCAGTAATTTTCTTAGAATTCCAGACAGTGAAGTAATATACCTGCAGGTAGTTATTTAGTTGGAGAAATATTAAGGCTGTTCACCCAACCTTCTCTTCCCTAGAGGGTAGTTAGAGCTACACCCTATGGGGCAGAGAGGAAAGGGCGTACCACCTGTGTTACACCTGTATAAAATAAAACACGATTTGACAGAGGTCCTTCAATACCTACTTAAAATATCTCATCTTTGAAAATACCACAGTGGGTCTAGAATTACTAAATTGTACCAAAAAAACCCTTAAGTACAGATTCAAAATGGTCATGTAAATGAAACAGCATCTGGAAAATGAAGACATTTTTAACTTCTGGGTAATCAAAGTACTTTGAAAAAACTAAAGAGATGGTGAGTACAAGTGAATGACCAATTTTAAGGCATCACTTTTCAGAACATACATATTTATATGAATGCAATTTATGCTTTGCATTTCTATTACTGACTTTGAGTCCAGATTTCATAATATAGTAGTTCAATTTTATTAAAATTGAACATGTTTCACAAAAGTATGAAAAGCAAGGTATTAAAATTATTCTGGAAAAATAAAGAAAATAGGCAAATTTAAATATTTGTCTATAGTTTATAGGCAAATTTAAATATTTGTCTATACAAATTTAGAGCCCCATTCATTTCCATTTGGGGCATAACAAATATCTACTTTATATAGTGTGAAATAAGATATGATATTAATAATGATTAACATATGGATATGGATGCCGTCATACATGGATTATTAATCAAGATAAATAAAACTATTTTCATAAATATAATTTGAAAGTCACTGTCTTAGTTAATGATCATGACCAAGATACACCATGAAGGAATATGCTCATGAAACACAATAAAGATTTCATTCAGTTGCAGAAACAGAAGTTCAGTTTTTGGAAGCTAGACTTAATGCTTTAAAGTTCTTTTAAAAATTAATTAAAATACTGTGGTTGACAAACTTACCAATGGTTGAATTTTAGATATACGCTATTGCAGCACTGATCCCAGCACCGGTGTCAATTTCCCTCTACTAATGTTCTCTGGTTCCTTCTCATATCTCCCACCAACAACCAACAACTTCCCCTCTCAACCCTCCCCAGCGGCCTATGCTTTATAAGTACCTTTCTGGATCCAGTTGTTAGAGTTTGGGTTTCTTCATTTTAATGTCTGTAGTTTGTATATTTGGTCTTTTTTAAGACTTCTTCCCCCCAACCCCTTAATTATGCAAAATTGTAGCACTTTCGTTTCCCAAGGAATAAGCATAACTGCACTGGAGTGGTTTTTGCTCTAGTCCTGTATGAGAAGTATTCTTTAAACTTGTTCTACCTCATTTCATTTTCTCTCATTCATTCTGCTAAAGTGAAGTAGAAATCCGTATTTTTTAGTGGAATGAGTCATACATGAAGTTAAAATCCTTCATCATTGGGATGAAAATACATTTTCTTTACTTTAAATTTGTTTTTATTATGGTTTAGATACCATGATTAGAATTGGATTAAAGTGTAAGGTATTCATGTACAAGTTAGTGCACCTCACCAACACTAATGTGTACAAGACCCTCCACCACCGACCCTATGCACTGCTAGTCAAGGTCTTATTCCTCACACCCTCCTCTGCTGCTGTTAATATTTTTGTAATCCAAGGACAATAGTTTGTCAATTTCATCTTATTTTTAGACTTACCTATTCCAGAAATATAAACATATCTACCTTGTGCTTACAGCTTGGTACTGTCCCAGATAGTGCCTCAGAAGAAAGTTTAGGAAGTGTCTACAGGAAGATGTTCCTTTAGAAACCACAGTTACCATCAGGGTGGGGGGTGGTACTAGAAAATTACTCACTGGAGTGCACTGTTTCTCAAATAGACTCTTGTCCCTTGCCGAGTAAATTTGTGTAACCCTAACCCTAAATTTTCATAATTCAAAAAGTACACAGTCTTCAAATACAAATGGGCAATATGGAGAATCTCTTCAGTTCTCACCAAAGTGGCAATATCCAGTGATAAAAATTCATTAATGATTCATTTAGCAAGCAAATTTTTCTCTTACCTAAGATACATTTCATGTTATTTACCACTTCTGAAATTGAGCACATATTCATATATATGACAGTTATATAGTACCAACAAATAAAGACGTTCTTCTCTATGAACTGCTCAAATGTATGTTATATCTCCTTATAGGAAATTATATTTATTCTGGACATACATCCCCCAAATTCATGTAGTCTAATTAATTATTTTTCTTACCTATTATATGCATAGCTACTTGTAAGAAAATATACTTATTTAGGGTCAGACAACTCAAGTAAAGTAGTACAGTCCTAAAATGGGTGGGGACCAGAGTTTGAAACCCAACAGTACATGTGCTACAGTTCCCAGAGATAATAGGTGTATACCTGCTATTCAACAGCACTGCTGAGAGCAGCCCTTATAAAAAATATATTGACCTACACAGAATTATGTCCTCCGTTTATAACATACAATATGTTTTTTGTCTCTGAAATTTGGATATTTGTATAAAGAACATATAATTCTCAGGATTGGTGTTGCAGGTGTGGCTGCAGTGCCTGACTGCATTGGCAGGTGGCAAACAGGAGATAGGCTTGTCTACAACTAGGGCTCTGCCCTGTGGGCCCTGAGTGGTTGTTGTCTGGCACAGAAAAAGGCTGGGCCCCCTGGGATGAACCCAGAGCCACGGCAGAGCCTGGCAAGCTACCCATGGTGTATTCAATATGCCGAAAACAGTAACAATAATGAACCTATTCCCAATGAATGGGGACATTACTGTAGCCCGCTCGAGCAAATCGATGAACAACAGGAAAACAAGTGATACTAGTGAACTTGGATAGTTGAAGTACTTAAAAAATGTATTAATTGATATTTTAACTAAACAACTTGAATTTTTGTTTTGATTTGTGGCCACACCTAGCTGTACTTGGGGCTACTTCCAGTTATTGCTTGATGGTCATTCTCAGCAGTTATTGGGGACCATGACGTGCTGGAGATCAAACCAGGGCCTGAATGCAAAGCATCAATTCAGGTTTTGGGCTCCACACACACACACACACACACAACAAACCTGACTTTTAACCTGTAATGCAAAACTATTTGTGTGATAATGGTCATGTTGATACACAGTTCATAGTATCTTCACACATCCTGTATTCTGCAGGATTTTGTCACAGAATAAAAGGCAGTACATGTGAAATCACTCTGAACACTACAAAAATAATTTTTTAATTCAATTAAAGATGCTAGAGAGATAGTATAGGTTAAGAGGACAGCCTTGCTAAAGCCATCCCTGGTTCATTTTCTAGCAGAGCATATGATCCTCTGAAAACTACCAATAGTGAGCTCTCAATACAGAGGAAGGAGTAAACCCAAAGTACCACTGTTGTGTGGCTCCACAACCACTATATATATATATATATATATATATATATATCACACACACACACACACATAGGCATACACATGTTTATGTATGTATACACACACATATATAGCATATATATAGTGTATATAGATTGTGTGTATTTCAACAATAACTTTCTAAATCTCATAAAGTCGATAGAAAACATAAAAGGTTGTCTAAGTAAGCATATATTAATTTTCAATTAATCAATGTAATCAGAATTTTGATTGAAGATATTGCTTCAATATCATATAAAAGTTACCTCTCATGATATTCAAAGATGCTAATTGTACATTTTTTTCTGCTAAAAACTACTTTCTCCCTACAAGTTCTCTAAATATTTTTATTTTAAAATTTAATAAAATATGACAATATGAGAAACATAAGGATTACAGGCAGCAACATGTTAATGCAGGTTTTAGGGCAATGTTATTTCCTTTTTTTATCCCTCAGTGAAAATTTTACTAAAATTTTCTCTTAATAGATAACATTTATAAAAATATCTGGCATTTTAATCATGAGAAATGGCTTTTGCTATCACGAGTCTATTGCTCTCAGTGGCCAATGTAAAATGAAATTAAAGTAGAGCTGCTAATAAATGGCTGATAGGTTCATTCTGAAAGATCACAGGCATGGGTCACATACATGGAAGTATCATCATAAAATATATTGAAAAGTGAATCCTGATCCCTAGTAATATGCTAAATCATTATCTGTCACAACTGAAATTAGTATATTTGCTTCCAATTAGCATAACTTTTATGTAGAGTTAAGATGAAAAGAAACCACGGCCTCTATTACTTATTCCAATTTTATTAATCAATTTAATAGTGAATATTTGATTAAGTATATCTAATACACGCAATATACATATAATTCCTTTAGGAATATCTTAACCTATAAAAGTAAAAGGATATCGGGGCGGAGCGATGGCCCAGTAGGTAGGGCGTTTGCCTTGCATCGCGGCCGGCCCAGGCCAGCCAGGGTTCGGTCCCCAGGCATCCCATATGGTCCCCGTGCACCGCCAGGAGTAATTCCTGAGTGCAGAGCCAGGAGTAATCCCTGAGCATTGCCGGGTGTGACCCAAAAAAGCAAAAAAAAAAAAAAAAAAAAAAAAGGGTATCAGTCACAGTCACCCACACTAAAATAGCTATCATGAACTTATGCAGAGATCATGCATGTGGTTAGAAAGTTACAGTCTTATGTGAAAATGTTTCTGACACAGCACATGGCCTTTTTTAATATTATTATTATCAATAAATTATTTATATGATTTATTATTATAGAAACTAAAAGATGACAAAAAGACATGATTTAACACTTATTTGCAGTGTTAAATCTATCTATATTTTCACTGAAAGTTGAAACACCAGGGATTTGGTGAGCTCATACTGCTGAAATGCCAATCAAGTTAAGTCAAGTGATCTTAATTTGGTTTTGTTTTTGTTTGGAGGCCATACTTGGCCATGTACGAGCCTTTTTGCTTGTTCTACAAACAGGGGTCACTTCTAGCAGTGCTATAGATGAAGCCCTAATGCTGGGCCAGGGTTGTACAGTAATTGTCTGTAATATCTCTCTGGCACCAGAGACCTGAATATTAATTTTCAAATAGCCCTATCAGAGGTGATTTTTGAGGGAGGATCCGTCAAGTACAAAAAATATATACAAAGAAGGGAGCAGTCCTGACAACAGCACTGGAAAATGCCTGTTTTTAAAAAGTCAGGCTAGCAGGAAAGAAATAGTCCTTCTCAGAAGATATTCTTTGTTTTTTAACATAAACCAAAGAAAATTATCCGAGACAATGATAATCAATAATAAATATCTACTAAGCCTTCAATGAGTGAAAAGTGTGAATTTTAATATTCAACCAGTGTCAAAAAATTAAGAGTAGTGTAAGGCCAATCAGACATATTAAGAGTTCCTTAATATGCTGCTCTATTTACATCCCTGTAAATAGTAGACTTTCCTTTTAATGTTCTATTAAATCTTATTATTATATAGTAGAAATTAAGAAAATATACAAGCTTGAGTCCTTTTTATAAAATGATCACTCTTGAAAGATAGTGCATTAGTTGTGGTGCATTTGTGCCAAACTGGTTTTGATCTCATGTACCGTGATCCTTAAGCATGGCCCTATGCGGTTCTGAAAACCTGGGAACACCTCCAGGATGACCTTGGTAAACTCTAGCACCATGAACCTAAGTAGCATAGCATTCTTGTGCCCTTTTACCTGAAAATTGGTTGAGAATGTTGGTGGAATTTCAAGGGCCTCCTCTGCACTGCTTGTGAGGTGGCCCCCTCTTATCTACCCCACCCCAATTTTCAGTTTTGCCAGGTGAAATGAGTTAATTTTATTTGAACTAAAATTGTATAAATTACATAGAAATACATAGAAACTTTTACTTTGGTAAAATCATTTTTTACAGATAAATAAAAAATGTAATTGAATACAAAGTACTTAGTCTTCCTCTGATGTGAATTTTTCCCCCTTATTAGAAAAATCACTATTTTCATAGATCACAAAAATCGTTACAAAAAGAGGAAATCTAGTATAGCATATCAGACTTCAAAGCTGCTATTTCTGATATTAAAAGTGTGGTACTATGCTCTTAAATATTTCTAAGCAATCAAATTATACAAACCAGGCCTGGAGAAATAATACAGCAGGGAGAACACTGGCCTTGCATGCTGCCAACCCATATTCAGTTCCAGCAATCCATATGGTTCCCTGAGCACCACCAGGAGTAACTCCTGAATGTATAACAAGGAGTAACCCCTGAGCATGACATCGCCATATGTGAAACAAAAAGCAAAAACAAACAAACAAACAAATAAATAGAACAAATAAATAAATAAATACATAAAGCTACAAATAAATGATTTTTACAGCAAACAATTCTGTTTAGTTGGGCAAACACATTATATGTAAAACAAAACCACATCAGTTTCAGATATTATTATGTATAATCACAAAGTTTAGGACTAGCCACACATAAAACATACAAGCATCTTTCTACCTGTTTGAGAAAATAATATTCCATTAGTAATTTTAATTCTTTTTAGATGAGCAAAGATTCAAATTGAAGTCTGCATCATTTCATAACATGTATGTTCAGGGACAATGACAATAGATTTATTTGGGTTGAATGGTGTTAATTAAGGCCTATTTAGTTTAATTATAGGAACAATTTTGCTTGTTATCAACCACACAGAGTGCCTAGTATATAATTTGAGCAAAGTAGAAAAACAAATATGTTGGATTCTTGATTTGTCTCTTTGGTTACATGTGGGTAACTTGAATACTACATATATTGTCAAAATTTGACAGGTGGTAATGTTCTATTAAGAGATAGGAAAGGTAATTATATTGCACATGGCAGACCTTGATTCAATCCCTGACAGTGCGTATGGTACCCTGAGGACCACTAGTAGTGCTTCCTGAGCACAGAGCCAGGAACAATCACTGTGCACTGCTTGTTAGGACCCCTTGCTTGCCTCCAAAAACATGAACAGGAAAAGTAATTTGATTTATATAGGTTTCTAATGATGTTATAACAAATGAAGATAATCATTATATAGAAGCTAAAGTAGCAATTCTCATGATAAAATATTTATCAAGATAATGTGCGGTTTGAGGCTCTTCATATTCCTGAAGCAACAAGATGCCATTGGTCTACACTGGCACTTGATAGGGTCAAATGGAAATGTTACTGGCGCCTGCTCGAGCAAATTGATGAATAACGGGATGCCAAGTGATCAAGATAATAAAAGTTTAGTTGTAAAATTACCATGTAGTGTATATTTTATACATTTGCATATATATGAATATACATATTTATAGCAATATATATTAAGATCTTTTGTCAGAAAAGAAAAACTCTCACAGAACTTAACTAAATTCAACTTGAAATTATGTTTTTGTTCATGTGTATAACATCTTAAAAGTAAAACTGAATACTATTAGGCAGGGCAATATCTATTGATAAAATATGTCATATCAATGATTAAATTAAAGTCTAAGCAAAGAAATAAAAAAAACACTAAACTACCTTCTAAATTTTGTTTTGCAGGTTGCTAAAAGATAGACACATTTAATCATAAGGAAATATGAATTATCGCAGCATTATATTTATGAAACCTCAAAAGTTTTCTTGCCTTCGATCTTGAGAGAGAGTGAGCATATGGGTGCTTCCTTGCTCCTGGTCAAATGGGATTCAATTATCAGCACTACATAATACTCCCAACCCTCCCTTCCCTGAGAATGTCCATAGTAAAAAATTAGGGGTAATCCTTTAAACTTCTTCTTAGTGTGGCATGCCCCAAAATAACTTTTTAACAAGTAGATCTATTTTATTACATCAATATTTTCAAGTTTACTTTACAGTTTAAGTTATAAGAATCATGAATTCAATACTATTTTAATACTTCCAGTATAACTATCATTTGTGTTTTTTCATAAGAGGGTATAGACATAGATGTTCATATAAATTATTAAATTAAATCGTGAAAAATAATGAAATTAAGGGAGATTAAGAGGAAAATAGGGACTATGAAAATCGATTCATTAACCTATTATATAAGTTTTATGGCTGTTTATACATGCAAAAACTTTCAAATTGTAGGTTTGAAATAAGTGTAATTATTTTATGTCAATTTTATAGTCCAATAAAACTGTTTTTAAATGAAATCACATTACAGATTGACAATTTCAGAAAGTGACATAAAAAAACAAAGCCATAAGAATCAGAGTAAAAAAGCAAATGTTTCTTCCTATAAACAATCTGTTGAGAAAGCCATATTACCATATTTATTGGCAAGGAGGAAACTAGGGCAAGGAGAGACTGGAAAATCATTTCACAATTTAGGGAAGTAGGCTATATTAATGTGACATGTTTACTTCTATTTTATGGTAAAAATTGGTAGATTTAAAAATAGTCTTTGCTCCAATTCCATCTCCTCTTGACAGCGCTGAAAGGAATATTGTTATCTTTATTTCCATTTGTGACATCACCTTTGTCCCATATTAGTCAGTACATAATTAATCAGTACATAATGTCTGTGAGAGACTCACAGACATGGGGCAGAACTGCTACGGGCTCTCTCTGTGCCCAGCTGCTCACAAGGCACCTGGGATGGATGGCGAGTTCTAGCCCTGGCCCACCACACCAGCAAAGCCTCACAAGAAGCTAGACAACCCCTACCCCCACTCCATGAGGGCTGCCATTTTCCACATACGGACTTCCCTATCGTCAGAACTCCACCCATCAGAACAGCCTATTACAGCCCATAACATCGAGACCCACCCCACAGCAGTCTTTTTTCAAGTCCAGCACAGGTATGCTGATCCAGAGACTCACAGACATGAGGCAGAGCTGCTACCGGCTCTCTCTATGTCCAACTACTCATGAGGCACCAGGGAGGGATGGCAGGTTCTATCCCTGGCCCACCACCCCAGCAGAGCCTCACAAAAAGCTAGATGACCCCCCACTCCATGAGGACCACCATTTTCCACATCTGGACTTCCCACTCGTCAGAACTCCACCCAGCAGAAAATGCTGGAGATCAGAGGTGACTATAAGAGTATGCCACCTGCATGGCAGAGCCTAGCAAGCTACCCGTGTTGTATTTGATATGTCAAATACCAGTGACAATTATGAACCTCATTCCCATGACCTGATGGAATGGTTTGAGGCTCTTTATTTTCCTGGAGCAGGCAGATGTCCTTGGGCTCTACTAGCATGAGACAGGACATATGGAGATGTTACTGGTGCCCGCTCAAGCAAATCTATGATGAGCGGGAAGACAGTGATACAGTGAGGCATTCACAGTTGTCGGGGAACGCCGCAGGGGTCCCCGACAGTATCAGGACAGAAGTTCTCCTCTACCTCCGAGGACGCCGTGAGAACAGATGAAAACTCACGAGGCCGCGCAGTTCCAGAACGGCTTTTAATAGTACAAAAGCTCTTCCACAGCACTCCAATATAATGATCTAACTCCAAATAGCTCTGGTCCTAACTTAGACCATACAAAAGAGCTTAAGTCTCCCACCAAAGAGAGAGGATCTCACCGAGATGGAGTCCTACACAGAAGAAGGAGCAAAAGGCCAAAGAGCAAAAAGCCAAAAGCCAAAAGCCGAGGGCCGAGGAGCCAAAAGCCACAGGAGCCAAAAGCCGAAAGCTAAAAGGCCCACAAGCCAAAAAGTGAAGGGGCCTCAAGTCAGCCCCCTTATATACACCAAAATAATCCAACCGGGAGGGTCATGTCAAAAGAACTCTAAACAGAGTGTAGTGCCACACCCTATTGCAGGTATAAACAAAGGTTATGCCAAGGACTAATCCTGAGATTATCTCTTATGTAAAACACTGGAGAGGGGGCTGGTATAAAGTAATACATCTTAATTTCATGAGCTTCATGTAATCTACATGGTACCCACAAGGTCCTTCTTATTATTATCTGCACCAGGGTGATTCTGAGTATCTTATTCTCGTGTACTGAAAGGGTCACACTCGCCTGCTTAGAGCAAACTAGTATGATCCTTCCTATAAGTCTTCCTATAGTCTCAGCGTAGCCAGGGTGGTAGTCTCCTGGTAAATTCTAACTGTCCCACGCTGGGTGCAGTGGGTATAAAGAGGAGCTGTGCCCAATCTAGAAAACATAGAAGTCTTAGTAGATGTATAAGTCAGAAGTTATTCAATCAAGGTGACTTCTGTAACTGCCACACCCTCTAGCAGTGTTTACATAGAAGAGAGGTCTCATTAGAATGAACCTTGGCTTAAATAAGATTAAGCTGGGAGTGGGCAAAACAACAAAACTCCCAGAATAGCTAAACCTGTCCTCCAACATACAGTGATGTTAATGCATCCAATTGACCTTTAGTCTTCACATAAAGGATATCTCTGGAAAGGTTTTAACAACCCTGAGATGGGTAGTTACTCAAGATGGTTCAAGTTAATCATGCTATAATACCCAATTACTTAATAAAAACACATCACAAATTTGTAGATGTGATTGACAAGTCCAATATATTGACATAAAACTTATTTAAGTAAAGAGATAAATCAGAAAAAAATAAATATAAATGCCACTGAATTCTGGGGTATAGGAAAATAAAACACAAAACATGAAACAAAGTAAAATGAATCTTTGCACACTGAAGACAGAACTGTGACTAACTTAAGATTTAGGGAAAGGGACCAAATTACTGAAAGGGTCTAACAACTGTGATAAAGAGATAAGAGACAATGGTACACTGGTGGTGATATAGTGTGGTAATACGTTTTTGCTTTGGTTTGAGCTTTTTGTTTTTCGTTTTGGTTTGGCCACACTTGGCAGTGTTCAGGGCATATTCCTGGTTTAATATATATTTCAAAGAGATAGGTAGATATTAAAAAAAAAGTAAACTAAAAGTAATTTAGTCAATAAAATAGAGTCAATAGTGAAAAAGATGACTTCCTTTTTAGTTTGTCACTTTATTTTTTGTCCTATGACACACTTTAAAAATGTCTTGTTACATAAAAATATTGAGTCCATTAAAGGTTACAATAAAATCTTATTGGTTCTGAAATCTTATAAATTAATTTTTATTCTGGTTTAGAAACCATGGTTTAAAATACTGTTTATAATGTGTGGTTTAGATGAGCAAAGTTATTATTTCACTAGGTATCTTCAATGATTTGACTCTTAACCTATATGAATATATATACATATATATGCATACATATAAACATGTATATGTACATACATACATAAAACTAAAAGTTTTTGCATGGTAAAAGAAACATGAGCTAAAATTGAAAAACTCCCCACTGAAGTGGGAAAACATGGCTTCTTCCAACCATCAGGTAAAGGACTGATGAACATTTTCAAAGCTTAAGAATAATAAAATAATAATAATAATAACATTCTCAAAGCTTAGGAATAGTAAAAACAACAAAACCTAACGACTCAATAAAAAATGTAGAAAAATGAAGAGGAATTTATGCATGTCCCATCTTTCTGAAGAGGAATTTATGCATGGCCCATAGTTATATAAAATAGTGTTCATCATTTCTTATCAGAAGAATGGAAATCAAAACAGCAATGGTTGTGGCATTAATATTGAATTATACTCAAAGCACTAAAATATTAAATAAGTCTTTCAAAACTTAGTGTTATGTTTTCAATGAACCACCTTTCTAGTTTCACTTCAGTTTTAATGTAATCATAAAAGGACTTTGCCAAATAGAAGTAAATTACATTAAAATTCATTTTTGATTGATTTATCTAAAAGTGATGTTCAGTTCCCCAACATCCTTTTAGATTACAGTAATTATAGTTTCCCAAATCACTATTTAGAGTATATGTAAAAACTACTCTAAATATATTATATACAGTGTATTAATACATATTTATCTTACCTTAAGGGAAAAGTTCTCTGAGCTTTTTAACTTATTAAACTTTTAAATAAATAGCAGCAATGAAATCTAGTTTCTTGAATTTGTTTAAACGGATTGAAAAGGGACCACAGATTAACATGACTGTGTGTGTTTCAAACTGTAGGGATATGTAATTGTAATTCATCCTCGAGGCTTATCATTAGTACTTCTATTGCTTCATGTTACCAAAATAATCTGAATAGCTCCTATAACTTAATAATGGCCTCAGATGATATCTGCACATGCTTTAGTTTATTAATGTATAAAATACCATTCATCCTGGAATATATACTTATATTAAAAATTTAATGAATATAATGGAGCTGTGTGGCTTATCCAAGAGACAGCGTCCTACAATACAGTACAATACCCCAATTCTTGACTTCTTTCTGCCTCCAACCTCATGGCACTAAAAATAACCATTCTGTCTAACAGTAAGTAGTAATTCAGTTTCCAATTCAGCTAAAACCTTAGCTTCACCTCAATTTTACAGCTAAAAATCTTATGTTCTCTATGGGTCATAGCTGGTCACTTTTTAAAACCTCTTAAATTCAGTTACTTTGGAACTAGTGGATATCACATATAGTATCCCTAGGGTAAAATGATAGGTAAGTGAGAAAATACCTTTCTCTAACAGCTTCTTTTCAAAACTGTCCAAAAAACATTTTTTATTTTGAGCACAGTTTATGGGACACTTTACATTTTCTTATGATAGGTGGCAAAGCTGTTGATTGAGATCTTACATCATGAGCTGCTACTGAAATTCAACAAACGGCATTTCAATTACTTAGGGTTCCTTTGGTTCTTACATTGGTGTCACAAAAATAGATTGGTATAAAATTCTGCAATCATATACCACTAAAGCTTTTTCTGAACTAAGGTGATAGATTATCAGAGATATGCATATTGTATAGAGATGAATCTGCAGAAATTTGATCATCTAAATAAATTTGATCATCTAAATAAATCTTCCAAAACAGTCTTGTGTGTGTATGTGTGTGTGTTTCTGTGTTGTGTGTGTGTGTGTGTGTGTGTTTGGTCATAGTTTGGGTAGGGTTCTTCCAAGCAATATTCAGGAGGTCCAGAGGCTCCTCAGTGATTCTGGCACAGGCTTCCGGATAAGATACAGCTCACGCCTGCAGTGCTGGAGACAGTTGGGCTGTTCCCAAGGCTGCAGCGAGCAATGTTGGGACACCCTGTACTGCTTGCAATAGAACCTGATCTATGCCAGATCCATGTTTTTTCCCAAATATTATTGGGGCGTGAGATATAGTACAATATTTAAGGCATGTCTTGCTTGGTAGTGGATTTAGATTTGATCCTGGCATTCCATGTTTCCCCAGCCTGCCTTAGAGTAAATCCAGGAGTAAGACATGAGCGACGTGAGCACTACCAGGTGTGATCCAAAATCTCTAAAAAATTTAAAAAATTAAAAACCCTTAAATTTCACTTAAAATATCATGCATAATTATCTATATTTTTATTAACTTCAGATTTTTGCACAGCTTTTATATATTTACATCTGTGATACTTTCCCTTTTATGTATAATGGAAAATGAAGTCTAGGAGACCTTAGTAACTTAAATTCATTTATTTGTAAATGACAGAAATCAAAATTCAGATGCACTCTAAATCTAGCGATATCTGTCTCATTATTTACATACAGTAAAATTTTCAACTACAAATTAACAAAATACAACAATTATCACAAATTTGATGTACTATTTAAAATAAGAAATGATATTTTATTAGGCAAATTTGAGCTATACAAATGCCAGAAGAGTCATTTTCCTTACACTAATTTCATGATTTTGATGTCATGATACAAATCTTTGAACACAGAAATAAACAGAATTGTAAGTTCATGAAAGATTTGGCATGAAGTTAAAAATTACTTTTATTAGTCAATTTATGAGATTAAAAATATTCATAGGCACTTCTTATGGGAATATTATTAGTTTATCCCTTTTAAAACATTATGAAGACTTCAATAAATTAAGAATAGGTACTCAGAGAGAAAGTGCAGGAGTAAAGTCAATTTTCCTTGTACCCTAAAAACTCCATTTCAATCCCTGGCAGCACATATGTTCTTCTAAGCATTACTAGGAGTGATCCCTGAGCACAGAGCTAGGGGTATGACCTGAGCATTACTGAGTTTGCTAAAACCCCATCCCCAGATGAAAACAATACAAATGAAAAGAAGCGCTACACAAAAAAGTAGATATGCCATATGATCATTCCCATCGCTTGGTATCTCCCTACAGACACAGAAACATTCATCTGTGAAAAATGCATCTGTATTAATTGTACACTTAATACTATGGTATATATAGAAAATGCAATACTACTCAGCCTAAGAAGTGATGAAATCATTTTTCTCAACATGGGTGGAACTGGAGGATCTTAGGTCAAGTGAAGTAAGTCAAAAGGACTAGGTCAAACAGATATTCTCTGATGTTGTATGTAGGACAAAATATCAAGAAAATGGTGGGTACAAGTGTGGGATGGGGGTCTTGATCAAAAACAATAAGGTCAAGGAAAGAGAGAAATGGAGGGAAGAAGCAAGAAAAGGAAGTCTGGAAGTAACTTTGCAACAAGGATCTGGACCTTGGGCACATCTGAAGTATAGTGACAAAATAGTTTTTTTTTTATCTAAAGGAATGGTTTGAGGCTCTTCATGTTCCTGGAGAGAGCAGATGCCCTTGGACTACAGGGGCATGTGACAGGAAGTATGGAGATATTGCTGGTGCCCCCTCAGCAAATCGATGAACAACAGGAAGATAAGTGACACAAGTGATATCTAAAGCCCTAGAACCTATGGAAAAATAACTTTTTCCTTTGAGTATGTACAGAGTGTATGCTGTTGGAGGACAGGTTTAGCTATTCTGGGAGTTTTGTTGTTTTGCCCACTCCCAGCTTAATCTGTTTAAGTCAAGATTCATTCTAATGAGACCTCTCTTCTATGTAAACACTACTAGAGGGTGTGGCACTTACAGAAGTCACCTTGATTGAATAACTTCTGACTTATACATCTACTAAGACTTCTATGTTTTCTAGATTGGGCACAGCTCCTCTTTATACCCACTGCACCCAGCGTGGGACAGTTAGAATTTACCAGGGAGACTACCACCCTGGCTACGCTGAGACTATAGGAAGACTATAGGAAGGATCATACTAGTTTGCTCTAAGCAGGCGAGTGTGACCCTTTCAGTACACAAGAACAAGATACTCAGAATCACCCTGGTGCAGATAATACAAAAAGGACCTTGTGGGTACCATCTAGCTTACATGAAGCTCATGAAATTAAGATGTATTACTTTATAGCAGCTCTCTCTCTCTCCAGTGTTTTACATAAGAGATAATCTCGGGATTAGTCCTTGGCGTAACCTTTGTTTATACCTGCAATAGGGTGTGGCACTACACTCTGTTTAGAGTTCTTTGTTGATATGACCCTCCCGGTTGGATTACTTTGGTGTATATAAGGGGCTGACTTGAGGCCCCATCACCCTTTGGGCATTTTAGCTTTCGGCTTTTGGCTCCTGTGGCTTTTGGCTTTTTGCTCTTTGGCCTTTTGCTCCATCTTCTGGGTAGGACTCATCTCGGGTGAGATCCTCTCTCTTTGCTGGGAGACTTAGACTCTTTTGTATGGTCTAAATTCAGACCAGAGCTAGAGTTTGTTCATTATATTGGATTGCTGTGGAAGAGCTTTTGTACTATTAAAAGCCGTTTTTGGAACTGCACTGGACGCGTGAGTTTTCATCTGTTCTCCCGACGTCCTCGGAGGTAGAAGAGAACTTCTGTCCTGACACTGTTGAGGACCCCCGCTGGCGTTACCCAAGAGTATGCTCCAGCAAAGCAAGGCTATATTCAACCAGAGAGCCAAAGATTTCCGGTTGCTGAGTGTAATTTATTTGTTTGGAGGAAGAAACTAAATTTAAATTCATGTCTTCTCAGAAACCTTACTTGGACTGAAAGAAGTTTCAGTTAAAAAAGAGTACACTATAATTTCACTTTCATAAAAACCTAGAAATGCAAACTGATTTACATTTACAGCAGACGAGTACTTGACTAAAGATTCTGCTCAAACAGGATTTGTGACAGAATTATACAAGAGGATGACACAACCTCTTGGGTTGAGGGATAAGTTCACTATCTTACTTTTTGGTTATATTTTCAGAAGATTCCATCAACACACCAAATCACACATGTGAAATTTATGGCGTTAATTTTATTCAGTTATGCAACAATACAACAATAATAATTTTAGTTTGGACTTATAAATACATAAAAGTGGGTTTTCGGATTAGTATTTCATATGGGCATGTCTGTGTTCCCCTAAATTTCATGTATTGATTGAAGCTCCACCCTAGATAGTTTGGGAATAGAAGGTGGAAAATGTGGGAAATTTGGCACATAATTAGGTCGTGGGCTTAATATTAGTATAGAACAAAACAAGTCATTTTTCTTTTTCTTCTCTTTTCTGTCCTATGTCTCTACTCTTTCTCTCAGGAAAACTCCTAGAATATACAGACTATGTTCTGTTAAAGAAAGAAAGGGTCTTTCAATTTGAACCATGTGTCATATTGATCTGGGATCTCCAGATGAGAAATGCGAAAAATAGTTTTCCACTGCTTAATCCACCCACTCATGGTTATTTGTTATAGCAGTCTGAACTAAGACACTCTATTGAATGATGACATTTAATAAAAGAAAATGAAAGGAAGGAATATGTTCTACTTGATGAATGACACACATTGAATGGTAATAAATTTTTAGAAGACTTTCAAGAATGCAACTTAATAACTCATATTTTAATGTTACTTTGGGCAATATCTAATTAACTATTATTCATAAAATTAATGGATTTAGTAACAATATAAAATGAAGAGGTAGGGCCTGGAGCGATAGCCCAGTGGGTAGGGTGTTTGCCTTGCACTCGGCCGGCCCATGCTGGCTCGGGTTCGATCCCCAGCATCCCATATGGTCCCCTGAGCACCGCCAGGAGTAATTCCTGAGTGCAGAGCCAGGAGAAACCCCTGAGCATCGCCGGGTGTGACCCAAAAAGCAAAAAAAAAAAAAAATAGAGAGGTAATTTTCGAATGTTGCTCGAAGATAACTGAAAACAAGTGTTCTTCATTGCTGTGTAATGAGTCTAGAGGCTTAGAACAATGCAAATTTATTTTTTCTCCATTTCCCTGGATAAAAGAAATTGACATGAGTATAATTAATTTCTATTGCTGCTATAATAAGTTACCACAACTGAAAAAATACACATTTATTCTTATATTTCTGGAGCAGTAAATGAAAGGTTTAGCATTTGTCTGGCCTGTATCCTTTTAAATCTTATTTAAAATATCCTGCGTTTGCTACTTTTCAGAATCTAGTGACCTATATTTCTTGGTTAGTTGCCTATTTCTTCTTTAAAGTATATTACTCCATCTGTGTTTCCACTTTCTCTCTGCCTTCTACTCTATTAATTTTCACCTCTTCCATGAATCTTGAATTTAGTGCACTCTGGATAATTTAGGATATGTTCCACTCTAAAAGTGAATGTAGATTATTTTCTCAGGAAGATACCACTGATAGATTCCAGGAATTAGATGTGGATATCATTAGCAGATTGGTATTATTCAGCCTACTTGAATCCTGGGCTTACTCTCAAGGACCTAAAATCTTGATGATAGCTAGACTGCAATCCCCACTGAGGCTACAATTTGTTCCAAACTCACAGTTTATTGGCAGAATTGAGATAATATTCTTATTTGTTAACAGCGGATGGGGTCACTAGCAGATGTTAGAGGCCCAGGAGACACTACCAGCGATTCTTAGTCAGCAGACAAGAAATTATACATTAGAAGCTGAGGATGAAGTGCTGATTAGACATGGAGTGTTGTGACTCTCTGGGAACGGTGTGGTGCAGGGAATCAAACACCGTGATCACATGCAAGTTTACAAGGCATGCGCCATCACCCTGGTACTAACTCTCCTGCTCTCACTTCATTCTGATCATTCAGGCAATTTTTTCAAATAAATAAGTATAAATAAATTTATGAGTTTAATAAAATATTTCAATGTTGGTTGTGGTGCTGTCTTACTCATTTCCCCTAATTAAACACATTAGGAAAAAAAATCATGGTATAGAAACAAATATTTTCTAAACTGTCCATGACTGTGCATGTGTGTAAGTTATCTTTCTTTGTTCTGCTTTGCTTTGGAGGCCACCCCTGTTTAACTCAGGCTTACTCCTGATTCTGTGCTGAGGATTCAGTTCTGGCAGTGTTCAAGGGACTGGATGTGGTGCTAGAGATGAAACCCAAGTCACGGGTTGGATCTGGGATTGATCAAAGTGAGGCAAAGCAAGCACTTAATACATTGTACTATATACCTGGACTCATTGTAAAGTATTTTCAACACTTAAGGACAGTGAGTAAGGCACTACCCTTGCTCATGGCAGACCTTTCTTCTGTCCACAGCACTGTATATTGTTCCCGGAGCACTACCAGGAGTGATCCCTGAATGTGGAGTCCAGAGTAAGTCTTGAGTACTGCCAGGTATGACCAACAGGTGCAAATAAATAACGTAAAATTACTTTTCTCTCCTTTTTTACCCACCATGTTAGCAAAAAACCCTTGAACATATACCAAATGTTGGAGGGTGGATACAGTAACTGTCCTGTTTAAAACAAATAAGAGAGTCACCTTGATGATATTCAGTGCACTTTTCAATCATTTTTCAACAGAAAAGCAAATTTTAAAATCTTTTCTACAGGTGTTCAATATAAATCAGATACTAATGTACAAGTATATTTCTGTTCCCTATTGAATTTCAATTTCTTCAAGACATTTGTTACAAAGTGTACTTTATTGAATTTTCTACTCTCTGAGTAGAATGGAACAAAATATACAAAATAGGTGAATTGTAGCACTTTGTCTCAGGTTTAAAAAGAGTGGATGAAGCACATCTTCCTGTGCATTCTTTATTTTAGCTCAATCACAAAGAGAAACTATCAAGAGAAGAATATAAAATGTAATACAAATAAATTTATATGTAAATGATAAAGGAGAAAAAAACTTGCAGCTTCTAAGCACAATTATAAACATAGTTTATTATTCTGAATTTTTGCCTTTAAAAGTTCCTATTAGAGACTCTAAGTAGAATAATTTTACACAATGTGTTTCTTTCATAATTGCATTATGCTTAATATGTTTTATCATATTTATACTTAAATATATATACTAATTGAATATAGCTTTATGATATCCCATGAATAAAATCTATTGGTTTTATTAGTTCTTTATATACATATTAAATGTTAAAATGGAAAACCTGGGGAATAATTTATTTCTTGTTTCCATAGAAAATGTTCATATATATACTTTCAATTCTACTATAACAATTTAAATGTTTACAGATAGTTTCAATAATTTTACTTATATTTTTTGCTTGAAATTTGTTAATTTTATAATGAAGGTATACATTTTTATTAATAGTGATTACATGTGTTAGTGTTACTGCAGAACACCGACATACTAATGGCTCTATAATTTGCTATTATAATTACACTTATAACTTATCTCACCTATGACTTAGTAACATCTTCTATAAACACAAAAGAGTTATAGCAGAGAAATCACATTGTTGACTCCATTCTGTTGGAAATTGTGTGAGTTGAAGTCTAATATTTGGAGTTAAGACCTCTAATTAGAATGATTTAGTCTATATTCAGGAGCAGAGCAAATATATCACTAAATCATAGAACATTTGTCTCCTAGAAGTAGTAGGTGGAAAAAGCTATTGTATTACAAATGTAAACTAATAGTATAACAAGTGTGAACACTAGCAGTTGAATGTGTTTTCTTTTACCTCAAATGTTATCGATATCCACATTAACTTTGCTGAGAAAATGGATTTACTATAAAAGTAAATATTTTTATATATTTAATATAAATATAAGTCTAATTCTTGAAATGTATATTATAAACTGATATTTATTGGTCTATTTTGGTTTCTGGTTGGCTGAGTTCTTAAAGAAATATTCTTTAATATCTCCCCATCACCAATTTTCATACAGTTCGTGTATTTATAAAATGTGTATCTTTTAAGATAGAATATTTATTTGGGGTATTAAAGTGAATAATTATGATGGCCTCAAAACCAATATGATTGGTTTTTATAAGAAAAAAGACATAGCAGAGTGGGAAGTTACTTTCCTTGCATGCAAATGACCCAGGTTCTATCTTCAGCACCACACGTGGATCCTCAGAATTTTGCTAAAAGTGGTCCTTGAATGCACAACTGGGAGTAAACCCTGAGCAGTACAACCAAAGTTTGACCCAAACCCAAAATATAAATCGAATTTGGCACATAAACTTTTGGACATAATAAAAAAAAACTTTTATTATTGTACTGTAGAGAAAATTTATTATTTTTAGATTCAATTTTATACTTTCAAATGTATTTGTATTTATATTAATTTATGCCTTTTCATATATAATTCAGAGGTGTCTACAAGAGTATGCCACCCTCACGGCAAGTCTGGCAAGCTGCCCGTGTCGTATTTGATATGCCAAATACCAGTAACAATTATGTTAGCTCATTCCCATGACCTAATATAATGCTTTGAGGGTCTTTATGTTCCTGGAGCGATCAGATGCCCTTGGGCTCTACTACCATGAGACAGGGCATATGGAGATGTTACTGGAGCCCACTCGAGCAAATAGATGATGAACGGGAAGATAGTGATAGTGATAGTGGTATATAATTTATATTTTTGCCCTATTTGGTCATATAAGAATATAATTTATGTCTTCATATTTTTATACTTTGTTTACATTTGGTCCTATTTGTTTATAATACTCATTCACACATCTCTACATTCATTGATATAAATTGATTTGATGATGTTACAGGGAAAGGAGATTTATATACATGTATTTATATTTATATAAGATACTAATTTTTTTTTTTTTGCTTTTTTGGGTCACACCCGGCAATGCTCAGGGGTTACTCCTGGCTGTGCACTCAGGAATTAATCCTGGCGGTGCTTGGGGACCATATGGGATTCTGGGGATCGAACCGGGCCGGCATGGGCCAGCCGCATGCAAGGCAAATGCCCTACCCACTGGGCTATCGCTCCAGCCCATGTCAGTCTGAGAGACAGACATGGGGCAGAGCTGCTACTTGCTCTCCCTGTGCCCAGCCGCTCACAAGGGAGCCCAGGAGAGATGGCGGGGTTCCTAGCCCTGGCCCGCCAGCCCAGCAGAGCCTTGCAACAAGCCAGACAACCCCCCACTCCATGAGGGCCTCCATTTTCCACACCCGGACTTCCCTCTATTCAGAACTCCACCCAGAAGACCAGCCTATTACAGTCCAGCTCGCAGGGCCGCAAGAGGCCGCGTGGTTCATCATTAAATGCTGGACTTAGAGATGACTGCAAGAGTATGCTACCTGCACGGCAGAGCCTGGCAAGCTACCCGTGTTGTATTTGATATGCCAAATACCAGTAACAATATAGACCTCATTCCAGAATGGATTGTGGCGCTTTATGTTCCTGGAGCAAGCAGATGCCCTTAGGCTCTACTAGCATGAGACAGGACATATGGAGATGTTACTGGGGCCCGCTCGAGCAAATCGTTGAACAACGGGAAGACAGTGATACAGTGATAAGACACTAATGCCTAACACTTTTTAAAGTGTGGGACCTATCCTATATGGGAGTCATATATCATCCTTTTGTATTTGAAAAAATATAATTGTATAAGTTTCTGATCACATAATAATCAAAAGTTAATTTGAAATAAGATGATTGATGAATCCTTGGTGTCTGTGGTGTTGCACTGCCTGTGTTTCATTTGTTGGATGGAAAAAGTTCAGAAAGCTGCTTTAAAATTTATTCAGAGTATCTTAGAAGTTTGAAGAAAAAAGCAAATTATATATAATTTACATTAGCTACCCAAATCTATTTTCATCAAAAATAGCAGTTTATCATGTCCAATTTTTAAAGTAATTCAGAATGTATTTTCCCTTACTCTAAAAATAATTATGTATTACTATAGAAAAATAATTATGCATTACTATAGAATATTATTTTTTGCTTTTTGGGTCACAAATGGCGATGCTCAGGGGTTACTCCTGGCTCTTTGCTCAGGAATTATTCCTGGAGGTGCTTGGGGGACCATCTGGGATGCCGGGGATCAAACCCGGGCCTGCACAGGCCAGCTGCGTGCAAGGCAAATGCCCAACCCGCTGGGCTATCGCTCCGGACCCCTAGAATATTTTTATTCTAAAGACTTTAAACTGTTTAAAAAAGCATATTCAAGAAAGCTAATGTAGAACCACTTTCATATCTTATCTTAATAAGTACCCTAATTTAATGAATGAAATAGTCAGTTTTATAACGAGCCCTTGTGAGTACTGTAATATCCAACACAAAAGATCCCAAAGACAGTCAATTCTGTGTAACAGGAAAGAACTGTTGGCAAAAAGGGGATCAATATAATGGATTGCCTGTACGCCACGTGCTCTTAAACAGAAATAATTGTTCAGTGGTTAATTTTTATAAATGTACTGATACCTAGCCTTTTTAAAAATCCATGCATTTTGTTATGAAAGTCAACAGACACTGGGGCCAGAGTGATAGTACAGTGGTTAGCGTGTTTGCCTTGCATGTGGCTGACCTGAGTTCAAGCCCCAGCATCCTGTTTTTTCCCTTGAGCAATGCCAGTAAAAATTCCATAGTAAAGAGTACTCTGAAGTAAAGAGTACTCTGAATACCCTGAGCATTGCAGGGTGTCACCCAAAAATTAAAAAATAAACAAAAAAAGTCAAAGAAGAATTTATTAAATTTTATATAATGGAAAGATTCATAAAACAGACATCACAAATGATGCTCTAAAATGCTTTATAGACACAAACATCTCTAGCCTGGATTAGAAAAGTGACCAGGCTCTTATCTGCTCCATACCTTGAAAATATTTAGAAAGAACAAACTTATAATAAGATAGCATAAAAGTTAAGTATATCCATAGTTTTTAAAATATCTAATCTATAATGAACATAAAATAATTGTAAGTAATGCATATTCAGAAACAAAATTGATATAATAAATGAATACATTTTAAATCTTAACATTTTTCATGACAAAAACACAGATGCAAAATAATTGGCTCATATCTTCAAGAAGTAATTCCCCAAAAATGTGAGACATGTAAGCACATATCACTATCACTATCACTATCTTCCCGTTCATCATCTATTTGCTCAAGCGGTCACCAGTAATAAATCCATATGTCCTGTCTCATGCTAGTAGAGCCCAAGGACATCTGCTTGCTCCAGGAACATAAAGAGCCTCAAAGCATTATATTAGGTCATGGAATGACCTAATATAATTGTCACTGGTATTTGGCATATCAAATGCAACACGGGCAGCTTTCCAGGCTTGCCATGAAGGTGGCATACTCTTGTAGTCACCTCTAAATACAGCATTTATTGATGAACCGTGCGGCGCAAGTGGCCTTACGAGCCGAGCTGTGATAGGCTCATCTGCTGGGTGGAGTTCTGATGAGAGGGAAGTCCGGATGTGGAAAATGGCGGCCCTCATGGAGTGGGGGTGGGGATTGTCTGGCTTTTTGTGAAGCTCTGCTGGGGTGGCAGGCCAAAATTAAGTGAATTCTATCAAAAGTGTGCATATTGATGTATCAAGGACAATGGTGAGACTAGCTTTGTCGATGATGTACTTTTGTATGTTCATTTGGTTTGACGGCCCCACCAGTCTAAGCAGGACTTACTCCTGGCTGTGTACAGAGAGATCACTCCTGGCATAGCTATGGACCCTATGTGGTAGGGTGAAGGCGAGTGCCATTGGATATGGGACAGGTGGAGATTCACTTGGATCAGCAACTGAAGGCAAATTATTTCTGGTTCTACTATTGTTCTGGCCCCTCTGATAAGATTTAATTTAACGGGGATTTCATAATCAGTGATATTTACATTTTGGATGGATTATGAACTTGGAACAAAATACTGAATGATTATCATATTATATACCATGTATTTTACTGTTATAAATAATTCTCATTTTCCTACCTTCTGGAATGTAGTTTTTTACCTTGAGACTTATATACAATTCCAATTATTAGAGTTGCTATCATATTTAATTAACCATAAGTGTTTACACCTCTTCTCTTGCAAAACAGATGCATACACATATACATCATCTTTCTTAAATGAATATCTGAAGGAGAAAACACTATAACTTTTCAGAGAACACAAAGTTAATAAGCAATTTAGATATCAAGAACTAAATGTAGTTACACTTAAATTTAAAAGTGTCTTTTCTTTCCTCTATGTATTATTTATTTTTCTTGCTTTTTATAGAATACAAATTAGAATAACAATAGGCAAAGAAAATTGAAGTTTCCTTCAATTTTGTAAGTATCCTTACAAAATTACCAGGGATCAAACCCTGGTAATTTTGTAAAATATAATAAAACAAAAAATAACACATATGCAGATTTTAATTGGCTTAATATATCTTGGTTACATATAATCACCAAACTTTAAATTTATATTTTATTTTTAATTTTTTTTTCCTTTTTGTGTCACACATGGCAATGCTCCAGATTTTCTCTTTGCTGAACTCAGAAATTACTCCTGGCAGTGCTGGGGGCTGGGGGACCATATGGGATTCCAGGGATCAAACCTGGTCTTCTGTATGCAAGACAAATCCCCTGCCCACTGTACTATCACTCCGGCCTTCTAAATATATATATATATATATATATATATATATATATATATATATATACATACATATATATACACACATATATATACATACATATATATACATACATACATACATACATACATACATACATACATACATACATATTTTCCTTTTTGGACCACACCGGAAATGCTCAGGGGTTACTCCTGCCTCTACACTCAGGAATTACTCCTGGTAGTGCTTGGGTGACCATTTGGAAGGCCAGGGATCAAAACCAGGCTTATGCAAGGCAAACACCTTACCCACTGTGCTGTTGGGCACTATGCAGCTAGTCTTGGAGCCTGATTCTTCTCCACCATAAATCCCTAAGGGCAGGACCCAGAAGTGGGCTATTTTCAAGGTAATAAAACTTCCTAAAGCCTAAATAATTACTTACATCCACAAGAGAACAACACCTGTGTGTACAGGACAGGATGTGCCTGGCCTTCTGACTGCTTTGTTGCAATGGCTCAGGATGCTATTTGTGCTTTGTATCCCCTCTACCCAGAAATGTATAAAAGGCCTAAGCTATGCTCAGTAAATGAGGACTGCTCTCCAGAACTCCCCACTGTGTTGGTGTCTTTCTTTCTTCCTTTTCTTAGCAGTGGCAAGACAGTTTTTTCCAAATCCATTCCTCTCCTTTTTCACAGGGATGAAGTCTGTCAAGATCTAGGTCACCCTCATTTGTGCTGGGGGCTGCTGGCCAGGGACCCCGACACTGTGCTATCAATCTGGCACTAAAATTCATATTGTTGAAGCCATAATTTATTCCTCTTTAATAATCACAACTCCACCCAGCAGACCAGACTATCACAGCCCGGATCATCGACACCCACCCTGCAGCAGTTTTTTTTTTTTTCAATCTGGCCCAGGTATGCTGAACCAGAGACTCTCAGACATGGGGCAGAGCTGCTCCTTGCTCTCCCTGTGCCCAGCTGCTCATGAGGCGCACAGGAGGCATGGTGGGTTCTAGCCCTGGCCTGCCACCCGAGCAGAGCCTCACAACAAGCCAGACCACCGTCCCCTACTCCATGGGGCCCGCCATTTTCCACATCCGGACTTCCCTCTCGTCACAACTCCACCCAGCAGACCAGACTATCACAGCCCGGATCGACAGCCACCCTGCAGCAGTTTTATTTTTCAATCAGGCACAGGTATGCTGAACCAGAGGCTCTCAGACATGGGGCACAGCTGCTCCTTGCTTTCCCTGTGCCCACTGCTTGTGAGGCACACGGGATGCATGGCAGGTTCTAGCCCTGGCCTGCCAGCCCAGAAGAGCCTCACAACAAGCCGGACCACCCTCCCCTGCTCCATGGGGCCCACCATTTTCCACATCCAGACTTCCTTCTCGTCACAACTCCACCCAGCAGACCAGACTATCACAGTCTGGCTCGGCGTGGCCACTAGCGGCCATGCGGTTCATCAATAAATGCTTTATTTAGCAGCGACTACAACAGTATGCCACCGCACGGCAAGCCTGGAAAGCTGCTTGTGTAGTATTTTATATGCCAAATACCAGTAACATTTATATTAGGTCATTCCCGTGACCTAATATAATGGTTTGAGGCTCTTTGTGTTCCTGGAGCAAGCAGATGCCTTTGGATTCTACTAGCATGAGACAGGACATATGGAGATATTACTGGTGCCCGCTCTAGCAAATAGATGATGAACAGGAAGATCGTGATCGTGTATAACCAGGACCTCTGCGTTTATTTAGAAGTTGAAATGAGCATAAATTATATTTACGCAAAACCGTCAATATCTTACTCTTTCAATAGAAAGTATTGGATATTGTAGATACAGAATATTGAGATGATAGTACAAAATTTAAAAAAAGAAAACCATGATAGTTTAAAAGTATCCAATATAAGGTAGAACATTTCAAAGTTGCATATTTCTTTAATCATCTCATTTAGTTTTGTAAGAATTTAACTGAATTATATATAATTTTATTTGGTTAAATGATGTATCTTTAGGTCATTTGACAAACTGTTTCAAGCACTTATTTTATCCCCTCTGAGGGAGAGGGTATAATGTCATTGTCCCCATATAAATCTGTCCTCATAGGTACATTCATTATATGATTTTATACAGCAATCTAAACATTTAGTATTTTTCATCATAGATTTTTCTTTGAGTTAGATACATTTCTAATTATTTGTAAAGCTTAGTTATTTAACAATATAGTAATAACTGTTTATGGATTCTTTAACATCAGTTTGTTTATTTAGGCAAATTGATGTTATTAGTAATCTAGACTTTATAAAATTTCAATAAACATAAACTATTTTTTATTTTTGCTGCTTTAAATATTGCCATTCTGGGGTTTTTCTCCTCATATCACAATTTATTAACAATGACACTCATGCTGAGATATCCTGAAAGGTGCCTATTAAAGATAAGTATAAAGAAAGTAATGAGTCAGTTTAATATTTAAATATAAACAGAATTATATTCAGTACACAAAAGTGTGTTTTTGTCTCAATTTAAGTTCATCATCACAAGCATCAATATATGCTATTTTTAAGTAATGTCTAATTATAATGCTGTATGTTTTAAATACACATCATTGAAAATCTAATAGGTAAATATTAAATGAAGTTTACCAAAAAGTCTAAAAGTACTATTTTAGGGCCAGAGTGATAGTAAAGTGGGTAGGGTGTTTGCTTTTTATGGGACGGACCCTGGTTCGATCCTTCACATCCCATATGGTCCTTTGAGCACCAACAGAAGTAATTACTGAATGCAGAGCCAGGAGTAACCCCTGAGTACCAAAAGGTGTGACCCAAAAAGCCATAAAGCAAAGTATACAATAAATAAAAAATAAAGTTCTATTTTAGGGGTTAAGAAGTATTACCGTATCACTGTCTTTCCATTGTTCATTGATTTGCTTGAGCAGGCACCAGTAACATCTCCATATGTCCTGTCACAAGCAAGTGTAGCCCAAGGGAATCTGCTTGCTCTGCAGACAGGAAGAGTGTCAAACCATTCTTCAGGTCATGGAATTGACGTCCATAATTGTTACTAGTTTTTGGCATAACAAATAAAACACGGGCAGCTTGCCAGGCTCTGCCATCATTCCTAAATAAATATTTTTTTATTTTATTAACTATTTTGATTATTTTTTTGTACCGCACCTGTCAGTGCTCAGGGTTTCCCTCCTGTCTCTATGTTCAGGGGACACATGGGATGCCAAGAATTGAACTCGGATTACCCATTTGCATGGCCAGTGCCTTACCCATGGTACTGTCTTTCTAACCCTGTGACTAAATATTTTGTTTATTTATTTATTTATTTATTTAGCTCAAACCCATGTCGACTGAGTGCAAGACCCACTGGACTATCACTCAGGCCACCTAAAAATTTTAAAATAACCAGTACACATTAAGTTTAACATCATCAGAAGGAATTTTACTAGTCGTTCTATGAGATAAAAACAAAGATTAAACAACATGAAGTCCTGACATATACTAAGTACACTTGGCTTAGTACAACCATGGCACATGGATCTAGTAGAAATTTCAGTCTTGAAGCAGATCTTGGTAAATTTGTTTGACTACATTCTTCAAGTAGTTGTCCTTCAATGGCACTTTAGATAAATTGGCAGTGATTTTATCTTAGTCTGTATTATTCACATCTATGCTCATAAGGTTATAATTTGGTCCCTGTCTCTTTCAAAACTCAATACCTTCTCCAAGCAGTCTGCAATGGCTCACTATTAATGAGATTTAGTGAAGAATATTGGCTACCTGATGCTGTGTAGCCATTTCTTCTTCCAGAATTCCAGAGTTTGTTGAAGTAACAAATACATAAAACTAAAAGTGCTATTTTAGAGGTACAAAAGAAAGTCATTTGTCTTGCACATGTCCTACCTGGGTTCACTCTGTGTTTCCCATAGAGTCCCCAAGCCTACCTGGAGTCAGAAATAGGCCCTGAGCACAGCAAGGTATGCCCCTCCTCTTAACTTTTACCCTTACCCTAACATGAATTGTAAATATTCATCTATTATTTTATTTCCTTTTTCTTTCTCAGAACTGCCTAATATATTCACTTGTATCATTTGTCTTCCTGTGTTCATTGATTCACTCTAGCAGGCAACAGTAACATCCCCATATGTCCTGTAGAGTGCTAGTGTAGCCCAAGGGCATCTGCTCACTCCAGGAACATGAAGAGACTCAAACCATTCCTTCGTGTCATGGAAATGAGGTCTATAATTATTACTGCTTTTTGGTATATCAAATACAACACAGGTAGCTTGCCAGGCTCTGCCATTTGGGTGGTATACTCTCAGTAGTAGGCTCTTATCTCATGCATTTACTGATGAACCGCAATGGGGAGAGACCAGGTTTTCTCTGGCTTCTTGCAAGGCTCTGTGGGGGATGGCTGGCCAGGGCTAGAACCCATCTTCCCTCCCGGGCACCTCATGATCAGCTGAGCACAGGAAGAGCTGGTAGCAGCACTGCCCCATATATCTAAGTCTCTGGATCAGGCATACCTGGGCTTGAAATAGATTTTGCTGTAGGGTGTGGCTCTGATGAGCAAGGCTTGAGATTGACTTTTCTCTTGGGTGGAGCTCTGACAAGCTGTGGAGTCCGGAGGTTGAAAATGACTGCCCTCAAGCTGTGGGGGTTCCTCTGGCTTCTTGCAAGGCTCTATGGGAATGAAGGGCTATGCCAATATATTGTATATCACCAGTAAAAGAAAACTAGTAAAACTATTAAAGATATATACATATATCACCAGTAAAAGAAAACTAGTAAAATTTTAACAGACCAGCTAATGTTATGCCTTTTACATAATCTCAGAACTAGATAACTTATATTTATATGTAAAATAGGTACTGAATTCACCTTATTAAAATATCAATTGCAATCTTGAAAATAACAATGAACAATGACATACACTTTAATGGTCAAAGAAATCTGTTATTTCATATCACTTTTGCTTTAAATTAAAAATGTGTGTTCCAGCCTTTTACAATGCCTTATTCATTATATATACAGATTAAATGTGTAAAAGAAGATCGCACGATTTGAAAGAAAATAGAACTTCAAAACAGGCACTTTAGAATATTTGAATAAAAAAGGAAAATTAGGATTATTATGAATTCCGTGCATTTTTATAGTTAACATAATTTTAAAAGATTGCTTCACATGCATTATCTCAATTATACTAGTACTAAACATAATGGAAATCACAAATATACCAAAAATTCTATTATGTAGCTTAGAGTTTCACATACCTCTTACCTTCAGAAAATTAATTCAATTGAATTTTAATGAATTTTTATGAATTTTTTTGCCCATCGCCTTCATAGACTATATGATTCTATTTTTAATTATATACAACTGTCTTTAATTTAACATTTAAGTTAAAGGAAAATTTCCTACATAGCCAACTTTTCTTTCTGCCTTTATTAAAGGAATTTTGTAATATACTTTATCAACTTTAATTAATGAAAGTCGGAACAAATTTATTCATATAAATTTGTGAGATCAGTATGTATTTATGAAATGCAAATGCTATTTTATAATTATAAACATATTCTGGATAATAGGATTCATGTAATAATTGACTTAGTCTTTAAATTATCTAGAAATAATTTAGTGCCAATGAGTTGGAGCAATAGTACAGCGAATAGAGTGTTTGCTTTGCATGTGGCTAACCCAGATTCAATCCCTGGCATCCCATATGGTATCATGAGTACAATCTGATGTGGTCCCTGAGCACAGAGTCAAGACTAAGCCCTGAACACTGCCAAGAGTGCCCCACAAAAACAAAACTAAAAAGCAAATAAAATTTAGTCACCTCAGCCTTAGAAAATCCTTAGATACTGGGTATTTACAGTATCTAAATACTCACATTCACTTAGATACAGTAAAATTTATTTGTAACATTATTTCTAAAACAAGATGTTGGATTCAATATCCTAAAAAATTGCTTGAGCCAACAATATACTTATATAAGACCAGTGAGTCTAGTAAACTCAAGGTCTTGTTTACTGTTCCCAATTTGACCTTATTTAATCATATTCACTGCATGGGTTCTTACAAATGCCTGATAAGTAAATACAAATATTTATCGTAAGGGTCAGAGTAATAATACATATCCAGCACCGTATATTGTCCCCTAAATACCACCTGGTATGATCACTGAATGTAGAGCCCAATATATACCAGGAACAGCACCAGGTGTGGCCCCTAAACTAAACATCAAAAAAATGGCCATTGTAATTAAATTCTGTTATAGTTAATAAGACATAAAGAAGGAATTATATTGTAGCAACTCTATCCTTTTCAAAATGTTTTGTTTTGGAACCATATCTTGTGGTTCTCGGTGATCACTACTGGTGGTGATAAGGGGAACTTATCAGTTATCAGAACAAAACCAAGGCAACCACGTACAAGACAAGTTCCCTGCCTCTGTACAATACGTCCAACCTTCTCCCATAACTCTATCAGCTAATAATTGCTGTTTAGTTTGGAAAAAAATAGTTCAACAGAGAATGTCACAAATTCTCTTATTAGATTAGAAATTATTTTCAACCAGTAAGCAGAGAACCTTGACTCTTAGTTTCTTTATTCAGTATTGTTGAAACATACTTTATTTCATTCAATTTTATAGTATTTTATTAGGAGGGTTCCTAAATGGATTTCAGGGGTCCTGTGGGTCTCTCCTGGCAGTTTGAAACCAAATGGTTTGGAAACTCAATATGAGTACCTGCGGATGTGTATTGTGTGGGCCCTGTGATTATTCTGGGCCACTGCAGTGGTATGCATGCACCTGCAGGGTTACATATGGCAATGAACAAGGTGCATTGTGTGCATTGTGGTGGCAGGGAGCAAACCAAAGTAGTCCACATGGAAGGCATGTACCTGAAGCCCTATAATATCTGTCTGGCCACTGAAAACATATTGTAAATGTTCTTTATTCATACAGAGCCTTTGGTAAAGATTTTCAGTGCACTTCCATAAGTTTAACATGAACTTGAGAGGCAAAAATTGGTCACATACCTCTAAATATCAGTGAAATTTTTTGTTAAGACACTATTTGTGACACAAGTAACAGTTTAGACAAAGCTCCCATTAAATTTCCCCATTTCGTGACAATGGGGAAAAGAAAATCAAAAGCAGCGAGTTCTGCTATTGCAGAGGATGGCTCTGGAACAAGCTAAAGGAGGACACTAACTATTAAATAATATTACTTTTTTGCCTTAAGAAAGAAGAAGAGAAACACTTTAAGTTAATATCTACACCTAGACACAGTAAAGTGCTAGGTTATGAGTTGGGAATTATTAACACTGTGTTTTTACAAGATCACTCATGCAGCAATATAAAAGGAATTGATTGTGGAACCATGAGGAAGAAATGCAAAACTAGTTTTTAAGCTCATAGAATTAGAAAGATTTGTGCTTTCTATTCAACATATGTTATTCTATTCAACATATGTTATTTGAAAGATGGGATGTTTCTTAGCAAGGGAAATAATTCATTGTACACCTGGACAGCAACATTTTCTGCCAGAAATAACTAACCTATAATATATCTGTCTCTGTTAGGTAATGAATGCAGTGTATTGATTCTAAAATAATGAATAGAAATAGAACCTTGTTCGTCCACTGAAGTATCTCTTTCTTCTTTATGCATTTTACTCAATTTTAAGTAACTTCTAATTAAATTATCACTTCCAAAAGCTAAATATATTAACAATATTTAAAATTATATAAATGTAATAGTTATCTTTTAGTAAAAACCATGTTAAAACTCTAATTACAATGTGATTTTGTGTTGTGATGGGGTATTTGTACAATAATTAAGTCTTAAACCAGGAAGCCTTAAGACTGGAGACATTTCAGAGTGGGTAAGGTGATTTCCCTGCATGGCGCTCATCTGGTTTCAATTCTCAGCACCCTGTGTGTTTCCATGAGCACCACCAGGAATGATCTCTGAGCACAGATCAAAGAGTAAGCCCTGCTGGGTATATTTACCCATTTTCCAAAAAAATTATTTACAGACTCTGTACGAAGATTGGTGTTTCTGTTAGAAAGGACTGAAAAGAGCAACCTTCTACAAGGTGAGAATTTACTGGGAAGATAACTTTCTGACTTTCAGTAAGTAATCCTTACCAAATGCTGTGTCTCCCATAAGGTCCCCTGACGGGGAGCCCTCAGGGGCCCCCAACAGTATCAGGACTGAAGTTCTTTTCTACCTCCAAGGCCACTGGGGAACAGATGAAAACTCACGAGTCCGGCACAGTTCCAAAAAAGGCTTTTAATAGTACAAAAGCTCTAACACTGCAATACAATATAATGAAAGAAATCTAGCTCTGGTCAGAATTTAGACCATACAAGAAAGCCTACATCTCCCACCCAAAGAGAGAGGATCTCACCTGAGAGGAGTCCTACCCAAAAGAAGGAGCAGGAAAAAAAGGCCTAGAGGCCTCAAGTCAGTCCACTTATATACACCAAAGTAACCCTATCTGTGGACAGGGAAGGTCCTGTCAACAAAGAACCCTAAACAGAGTGTAGAAGGGTGGTGCCACACCCTATTACAGGTATAAACAAAGGAGTATGCCAAAGACTTATCCCTTCTTCTGAGATTATCTCTTATGTAAAACACTGAAGGGGGCTGGTATAAAGTAATATATCTTAATTTCATGAGCTTCATGTAATCTAGACGGTACCCACAAGGTCCTTCTTATTTATTATCTTCACCAACTTGATTCTGAGTATCTTGTTCTCCATTTACTTAAAGGGGCACACTCACCTGCTTGAGGGTAAACTAGTATGATTCTTCCTATAATCTTAAAGATAGTCTCAATGTAGCCAGGGTGGTAATCTCCTAGTAAATTCTAACTGTCCCACGCTGGGTGTAGTGTTTATAAAGAGGAGCTGTGCCCAATCTAGACAACATAGAAGTCTTAGTAGATGTCTAATAAGTCAGAAGTTATTCAGAATCAAGGTGACTTCTGTAACTGCCACACCCTCTAGCAGTGGTTACATAGAAGAGAGATCTCATTAGAATGAACCTTGGCTTAAGAACATGTAAGTAGATTAAGCTGTGAGTAGGTAAAACAGCAAAGCACCCAGAATAACTAAACCTGTCTTCCAACAGTCCCCAACTGTAGAACTCTGATTTGTAAATCTTGTTTATGTACTAATCTGTAAATCTTGTTCATGTACTAATCAATTGTATGCTTGTGGTCTATATATAACAATATACTGTATGTACTGTTTTTCTATGAAATATTTGTGAAAGCACCCCAATGTGACAGAGACAATACTGCTTAAAATATATTCAGCAGATATTTAGAAAGCTTGCTCATAAAAATTAGATCAATATAATTTGAAAGCTTGAGGAAAAAGTCTATGCAAGAATGTGAAAATATTATAAGGTTGGATAAATCAATCTTCTGGACTATGGGGCATCAAATATAAAATTCTGTTAAGATTATATTATGCTTTAATACACATAATATATCCACTATCACTATCTATCTTCTCTATCTTCCCATTGATCATCTATCTGCTAGAGCGGGCACCAATAATATCTCCATATGTCCTGTCTCATGCTAGTAGAACCCAAAGGCATCCGCTTGCTCCAGGAACATAAAGAGCCTCAAACCATTATATTAGATCATGGGAATGACCTAATATAAATGTTACTGGTATTTGGCATATGAAATACGACACAAGTAGCTTGCCAGGCTTGCCGTGCGGGTGGCAAACTCTTGTTGTAACCTCTAAATAAAGCAATTATTGATGAACTGTGAGGCCGCTAGTGGCCACGTGAGCCGAGCTGTGATAGTCTGATATGCTGGGTGGAGTTTTGACGAGAAAGAAGTCCGGATATGGAAAGCGGCGGCCTCCATGGAGTGGGGGGGGGTCGTCTGGCTTGTTGTGAGGCTCTGCTGGGGTAGCAGGCCAGGGAAAGAACCCGCCATGCCTCCTGGGCACCTCATAAGCAGCTGGGCACAGGGAGAGCAAGTAGCAGCTCTGCCCCATGTCTGAGTCTCTGGTTAAGCATACTTCACCAGAGCAGCTGCTTCAGGAAGTAAGTCAGCAAATGACTCATGGAATATGATTGTGTTTTTCCCTTTTTACAGTTCTGTATGACATCATTGGCAAGGTAAAATTGATTCAAAATGACGAGGGTACGCAGATCGTCGCAGCCACTTCATCCAGTGGTACCCGATGGTGCCGTGGTGCTTCTTGTTCTCCATACACCACGACAACAGGCCCTGGATAGATTCCATGGTGTTGGTGACCAACTGGAACTTGTGATCGAGCGAGGACTCCAGTGCCCGCTGAGGAGGCCGACGAGGAGATGGCCTTGCAGCTGTCCCGCTGCCATCGGCCGCCATCTTCCCGCTCTGCACAGGCGCTGCTGCTCGTCCGGCGGCGGTGGCGGAAGCCATAATATATCCAGTAAATGATATGATTTAATTAAATTATAATAATGATAAATTATAATGATATAAAAAATGATAAATTATAATGATAAATTTAAATAAATTATAATAGGGATATGATTTAATTAAATTATAATTTTTTTTGATTAGTAGATCAAAATATTGGTGTAACAGTATTTTAGTTACTATTGTGATCAATCATACTTCCAATGATATTACCTTTTATATAATATATCCACCAATCTACTTTTATCTACTAATCAAGAAAATTATAATTTAATTAAATCATACATTTTATATCTTTGTTAAAAACTTATGATATTTGAGGTACTCCAAAATTTCTTCCCTTTTCATTTGGGATTTAAGGTGTGTTGCAAAATGAATAGACGATATTAACATTTGAGTTTAAGATTAAGCATACAGCAAAACAACAATGAGATATTGTCTAACACAACAAATGCTGGCACACATAAAAAGAGAACAAGGACTGGAGTGAATGCAGGGGAGAGAGAGATAAACAGATGAGAATGTGGCCTGGACCAGTCTTTCTAGAAAACAATATGTAATTCTGAAAAAATCTAGGAACCGGCGTTCCATTTGACCCTGCAATTCCACTTTTTGGAATATACACCAAGAGCCCAAAACTAAAATGGAAAAAAAGACATTTGCACCTCTGTGTTCCTTGCAACACTGTCCATAATAGCCAAAATCTGGAAATAACCCTTGTCCAAGAATACATGGCTGGATAAATTCTGGTACATATACACTCAGCGTAAGTGAAAGATACTCGGTAATATTACTAGGCCATAAGAGAAAGATAAAGTTGTGCAATTTGCTGCTACATGAAAGGACCTGGAACGTATTGTGCTGAGTAAAGTTATAGGGAGAGACTGGCATTGGAATGATCTCTCTGATATGTGGAATGTATAGCAGCACAATGGTGGCAAACAGATGAAAAAAAAAAATGAAACAAGAACATTGAATTGGTGTTCAGTAGGAACATGCCACTTAGAGGGTATGAGGATAGAAGACGGATGGGACAACTATGGCGGAGGGAAGTATTTAACCAAGAGGAGGTGGTGGTACTGAACAATGGTGAAGTGTTAGGTATAAAACACTATCAGCACTAGCACTGTAAACCAGAATGCAATATTTATTAATAAAAACAAAATGGTGCTACTTGAGTACGCCTTTTGGTGGGTAGGAGGTAAGTATGGGTTGGGGTGGAAACCACTAGTGGAGGGAAGTGGACACTGGTGAAGTGATTGGTGTTGAAACATTTTTTGCTTGAAACCCAATCATGAATAACTAATTTTGTAGTGACTAAACTGTTCTTAAAAAAAGGAATGGGAGGGGTAATGTGATGCTGGTTTTCGAACCCGGGCCTCCTGCCTATGCTCACAACTTACCGAGCTAAAGTTTTATTTTTTCGGTACCAGGAAAATAACCCAGGACTGCATATGTGCAAGGCAAGTGGTCTATTGCTCAGCAACACCCCGATCCCTGATTTGAATTTTGACAGTGATCAACTATACACTTTTGCCATTTAAGGTATTATTTTTGGGGGATAATAAATCTTGGGTCTGAGTCCACCTCTTTTACTTATAAGTACTCTTATTAAACTTGTGGTTTTCAAGACCGGGAGTTTTGCAGTCTTGCGGTGTCTGGAGTCATTTCTGGTGGTCATGCAGAGATGGTGGTGGGGGATTATCTGTGAGACGGTTAGCAGTCAGCAAGTGGAGTATTCTGGACTACCCCACGAAAAGTGTTATCCAGCCCCAAATACCAATAGTGCTGGCTTGAGAAATCCTGGGCCAGAGCAGAGCGATAGGACAGTGGGTAGGGCGCTTGCCCTGCACGCCGGTTGACCCATGTTTGATCTTCGGCATCCTACAAGGTCCCCTGAGCACCACCAGGGGCAATTCCCGAGCAAAGAGCCAGGAGTAATCCCGGGCATGACCCAAAAAAGCAAAACAAAAAAAAAGCAAAAAGAAAGGAAGGAAGGAAGGAAGGAAGGAAGGAAGGAAGGAAGGAAGGAAGGAAGGAAGGAAGGAAGGAAGGGAAGGAAGGAAGGAAGGAAGGAAGGAGAGAGAGAGAGAGAGAGAAAGAAAGAAAGAAAAGAAAGAAAGAAAGAAAGAAAGAAAGAAAGAAAGAAAGAAAGAAAGAAAGAAAGAAAGAAAGAAAGAAAGAAAGAAAAGAAAGAAAGAAAGAAAGAAAGAAAGAAAGAAAGAAAGAAAGAAAAGAAAGAAAGAAAGAAAAGAAAGAAAAGAAAGAAAGAAAAAAAAAAAAGAAAGAAAAGAAAGAAAGAAAGAAAGAAAAAGAAAGAAAGAAAGAAAGAAAGAAAAGAAAGAAAGAAAGAAAGAAAGAAAGAAAGAAAGAAATCCTGAGTCATCCCCACCCCAGCAAACCCCAAGTGCAGAACCTGGATGAAACTAAGGAATTTTCCCTCCTCTCCTCCGCAAAAATCTTCCTGAAGGGATTATTACTGTAGTGTTATTTCTAATACGTATAAACATAGAATAACTCTTTCCCCTTTTTAAGTTTTCAGTTTGTTTTCTTTTCTTTTTTTTTTCTTTTTCTTTTTGGGTCACACCCTGCGATGCTCAGGGGTTACTCCTGTCTCTTTGCTCAGGGAATTACTCCTGGTGGTGCTCGGCGACCATATGGGATGCTGGAGATTGAACCCAGGTCGGCTGCATGCAAGGCGAATGCGCTACCCACTTTGCTATCGCTCCAGCACCCTCATTTTGTCTTCATGCAACACAATATGTCCATATCTATCCATCTCTACCGTTTCTTTATAAGCTACGATGTGGTATACGTGATAGATTGATAGATGTATAAAAATTTAAGCTTTCTGTGTAAGAGAAGGAAGAGAGAAAGAGAGAGAGAGAGGGAGAAAGAGATAAAAGAGATAGAGAACCTGCCATAGGGGCAGGCTATGGGAGGGGAGGGAATTGGGGACATTGGTGGTGGGAAGTGGGCACTGGTGGAGGGTGGGTGCTAGAACATTGTGTGTGACCGAAACCCCCAAACATGAACAACTTCGTAAGTGTATATCTCATGGTGGTATAATAAAATGTTAATTTAAAAATTAAAAAATAAAAATAAAAAATAAAAAGGAATAAACATATAACTTAAATTCTAAATTACTTATTCTTCTTAGGGAATTTAACCAAAGACTGCCAACATATGAAACAGTGTTGTTTCACTGTAGCACTATAATTTGCCCCTCTTAACCCTAAAAGATTTATTTATATCACTCAGCATTCACACTTCTTTGCATGTCTGATAATGTTACAGGCTATGATTTAAAAATGATGAATAGGACATTATCTTTGCATTTTAAAAAATTCACAAAGGCAGCAGGTGAAGATTGTTCAACTGTTGAGTAAATGCAGCATAGTAAATACCATGAAAATAAAACACTGCTATGATAATACAAAGGAGTGAGACAAAAGTTACATTTTCTAGTGATGTACCAAACAGGCAAGAATGACTCTGGATGACAGAAATGCATGAGAATTGTAATTTAATATTTAATATATTTTATTTTTATTTCATGAAAAAATAGGCTAAGATGACAGATAACTAAATATGTTGGTGTGATTGTAGCAATTGTTAAGATTATTAGTGGTTTTATTTTTATTTTCCACATAATGAATTCATATAACTTCTTTTTCTTTTCCTTTTTTTTCTTTTTGGGTCATACCCAGCAATTCTCAGGGGTTAATCCTGGTTCTGCATTCAGGAATTACTCCTTGCGGTGCTCAGAGGACTGTATGAACCGCTGGGGCTCGAACTTGAGTCAGCCACGTGCAAAGCATATGCCCTACCCACTGGACTATTTCTGCATCCCCATTTAATTTTTTTTTCATAGATGTCACTCCTAGAAGGTGGATCAGGAAGTTGGTTTCTCAGGGCCAACAATGCTCAGTTACAGCTTGACACATTGCTTCAGAGGACAAGGAACACATTGTATGTGCCCTACATTTAATGTAGGCCAATTGTTGGTCCCTACATTAAAATTTCTTCCCTACATCCCAGTTTATTGAGATATTATTCTTGGGTTCTAGCATTGAGGTCTCTGCCCATTGGCCAACTATTTCCACAAATTGCGCCTGGACCCCTGAGACCATAATGGAGGTCCTCATAAAATCAAGAAATCATGATTTCAAGAAAGGCCTTGAGGGTCAAGGAAGATATATTAAGGTGACGGAAAATACTGTTGGCATCCCCAGGGTCCTGCGATTGATATGCCTATCACCACTGAGTGAAGCCCTACTGGTCAGTGAAGAAGCAATGGAAGGAAGGAGGGAAGTAAAAGAGGAAGAGAGATATGACGGGAAGGAGGGAGGACTGGAAGGAAGAAAAAAAGGAAAGAAGGGAGGGATGAAGGAAGGGAAGGAAAGGAGGGAGGGAGGAAGGAAGGAAGGAAGGAAGGAAGGAAGGAAGGAAGGAAGGAAGGAGGGGGGGAGGGAGGGAAGGAAGGAAGGAAGGAAGGAAGGAAGGAAGGAAGGAAGGAAGGAAGGAAGGAAGGAAGGAAGGAAGGAAGGAAGGAAGGAAAGGGAGGAAGGAAGGAAGGGTGGAAGGAAGGAAGGGTGGAAGGAAGGAAGGGAGGGAGGAAAGAAGGTAGGATGGAAGGAAGGGAGGGACAAAGAAAGGGAGGAAGGAAGGGAGGGAGGGAGGAAGGAAGGAAGGAAGGAAGGAAGGAAGGGACCCGAAGGAAGGAAGGAAGGAAGGAAGGAAGGAAGGAAGGAAGGGAAGGAAGGAAGGAAGGAAGGAAGGAAGGAAGGAAGGAAGGAAGGAAGGAAGGAAGGAAGGAAGGAAGGAAGGAAGGGAGGGAGGGAGGATAGACCTTTTCAACATATTCAACATATTTGAATATGTTGATTGGAAAGTTTTCCATGTTATGGAAAGCAATACCCAGTGAATATAAATATGGCAAAACTTAGTTAAGAGCTATAGTACAGTGGGTAGAGTGTTTGCCTTGCATTTGGTAAACTTCGTCTGATTACAGCATCCCAGATAGTCCTCTGAGCAATGCCAGCAGTAACATTAAAGATCACTGGGTGTGGATAAAAAAAAAACAGAAAAAACATAGAGAAAACGCAGAAAAAAACGTAGAGAAAAACGTAGAGAAAAAAGGAGAAAAAAAATTTCCCCCTCTCCTTTATAGGAGAGGGAAAATTGCTCTGTTTTGCTGGAATGAAAGCTCTATGAAAGAAAATATTAAATGAGTGAAATGACATTAATAAAGACTTGACTTAGTCAAAGAATAACAAGGTATATAAATTTTGCTTATATTTAGAACAGAGAACCCTAGAAATCCGATTCAAATCAAATTCTCAACATACAATTAGTTTTTCTTTTGTTTTATCCTGTAATGCTCACAGAGCCTTCCTGGCTCTGTGCTCAAGGATCACTACTGACAACCTCAAGGGATTAGAAGGGTACCAGTGATTTAACACAGGGTGACTGCATGTGAGATGAGTACTCTACCCACTATACTATTGGCTGGCCCTCAAAGATAGTAAAATTTTTAAATAGGGCATTACATTTAGTAAATACTGTATTGAGGAAGAATTTATGGACACAAAAAAGTAATAATATCTTAAACTGGTTAAAAATAGCAGATCCTGAAATGTTAAGACCAGCAGGAAAATAAGATGAGGGTCTGTAACATTGGGAATTTTTGAACTTGGTATCTGTTATTTTGACCATTGTCACAGTTTATTCTCTACTATATATTTCCTGAATATAGCAGTCTCTGCTTTGAAAATTTTTCATGCAAACTTACAGTTTGCCTTCAAGAAGTTTATATTTAGGATTTGGGGACAGCTCCAGTGTTGAGAAAGCCTAGCAGCATGCCTCTCTAAAGCCAAGGATATGAGTTCCATACGTGGTGCCAAATGTTCCCAAGAATCATGACAGGTATGACTCCATGACAACCAGCAACCCATGTCCTAACAGCGCTGCATCACTGGATCACTGGGCCTACCCTGTGCTATGCATATGATAGAGTAAAACCAGTAGTAGTCCAGGACATTTTGAGTACAAATAGGCGTTCTGCATAAAAATATTTAAAAATGAGGATAAAAGTATTTCTGTGACTCCATAGGAACAATTTCAATAGAACAGATTATTCAAGAAAGGAACATCCTAGAGAATCCAGTACAATTATGAAGAACTGTGGCAGATATTGGGAGTCTTTCTGCCAAGGTCCATTTGCATATTTGTGTCATGATTCACAA
>JAJIBD010002288.1:0-29731 GCA_021461705.1 Cryptotis parvus
TTCACCTGCTTCTTCCTAATCACCAAAAGCTGCAGAAAAATCGTCTCAAAAATCCAGTGGTGTGAAATAATAAAAACTCTGCTTCTCGCGATGCGCCAGTGTTTGGCCTGGTGGGCTTGCTCTGCGCTGCCGGGTGGGCTTGTCACGAAGGCAGACCCCGACTCAACATTCCTGACCAGCTGGAGGTTTCAGCCCGAGTACAGTGTGATGGGGGAGCCATGAGAAGCTCTGTCCTCGGGTCAAATACAGGGCAGCAAGGGAGGGACAGGACAAGAGCTGTCTCCTCTCCGGAGCTACGAGAATCAAGGAGCTTAACAGCGTCAGTAGTGACAGGTGACACATGACTATTACCATAACAAGAACCAAGTATAAAATAAAATTCAATGTCACATACTTTGAGACTCACGGACATGGGGCAGAGCTGCTACTGGCTCACCCTGTGCCCAGCCACTCACAAGGCACCCGGGAGGGATGGCGGGTTCGAGTCCTGTCCCACCACCCCAGCAGAGCCTCACAACAATCCAGATGACCCCCACTCCATGAGGGCTGCCATTTTCCACATCCAGACTTCCTCTCATCAGAACTCCACCCAGCAGAAGAGCCTATTACAGCCCGGCTCATCGGACCCACCCTGCAGCAGTCTTTTTTCAAGTCTGGCCCAGGTATGCTGATCCAGAGACTCACAGACATGGGGCAGAGGTGCTACTGGCTGTCCCTGTGCCCAGCCACTCACGAGGCACCCGGGAGGGATGGCTGGTTCTAGCCCTGGTCAGCCACTCCAGCAGAGCCTCGCAACAAGCCAGATGACGCCCCCATGATGATGGTTGAGGGCTGCCATTTTCCACATCCAGACTTCCCTCTCATCAGAACTCCACCCAGCAGAAAAGCCTATCACAGCCCGGCTTGTGCAACCACAAGGGGGCACGCAGTTCATCAATAAATGCTGGATTTAGAGGTGACTACAAGAGTATGCCACCCACAGGGCAGAGCCTGGCAGGCTACCCATGTGGTATTTGATATGCCAAATACCAGTAACAATTATAGACCTCATTCCCATGACCTGATGGAATGGTTTGAGGCTCTTTATGTTCCTGGAGCAAGCAGATGCCCTTGGGCTCTACTAGCATGAGACAGGACATATGGAGATGTTACTGGTGCCCGCTCGAGCAAATCGATGATGAACGGGAAGACAGTGATACAGTGATACAGTCACATACTTTAGATTTCATACATGTGAAAACACGTGTATGTAAATGAGAAAAGGCATTTTATATTGTCTTAACTGTTGTTAAATTTCTTATTTACATAGGTCAGAATTATACAGTAATCACTAATTGGCCCTTACTGATTTATTTTCTGATCATTCCATTTGCCAGTTCCTAAAGTTTTGTTGGAATAAGCAATATAAGGTAAATTTACATGCCTAAGGGAGCAGGTTGGGATTGGGAGAGGAACTGGGGCTGTTGGTAGAGGGACGGTCACACTGGTGGTGTTGGAACACTAAACACTTGAAACAGCTGCATAATGGACATTATAGCTTTGTAATGGTCTATTTGAAACAACTGCATAATGAATATTATAGCTTTCTAATGGTCTATTTCATAGTATTCAATTTATTAAAAATGTATAATATTTTAATTTATTTTAAAATAAAAATATGACATTGCTCAGGACTGAGATAGGGTACACAAGGTCTTTGACAGTGGACTTGGCCAGCAAGTCAAGGCCAGGGACAGAGCAGGAAATGGGCAGGCACCCTTTCAAGTGGAGGGATTTTGAGGAACAGGCCCTTGAGGTGGACATAGCTACAGGCCAGGCTGAGGGCTGAGAGCCCGAGAACTGCCAGGGGCTAATTGCCGAGGTGCTAAGGCACTCACATTACATGCAGATGACCTGGGTTCAATAATAGCACCCCACATGGTCCTCTGAGCCCCACCAGGAGGGATTCCTGAGCTCAAAGCTAGGAGAAAGCCCTGAGCATCTTGGGGGTGTGTCCCGGCTCCCCACCTCCACCCTCCCAAAATGAAAATCCTTGCTTGGGTTTTACCTGACTTATAGTGATAACCCTGCCCTCGAGGTGTTGCAGATGGTTGATGGTCTAACACAGAAAAAGTCTGGGCCCCCTGGGATGAACCCAGAGCCACAGCAGAGCCTGGCAAGCTACCCCTGATGTATTCAATATCCCAAAAACAGTAACAATAATGGACCTCATTCCCAATGAATGGAGATGTTACTGGCGCCCACTGGAGCACAACGGGAAGACAAGTGACAAGCGACAAGTAGTGATAACACCCTGACTTCCAGAGCAAAAGACCGGGGCACAAAAGCCTCTTGATTTGAGGCTCCCCTGCAAACCCTGAAATAAGACTTATGTGGATCTGTGGGCCGAATCTGTGGATCTGGTCAGGGAGGGTGAGTGCTTTGGGTCCTGGAGACAGGGACACAGAAGGGGAGACAGAGCGGGGTGTGGTCCACCAGCCCACCAGGGACAGCGGCTCCCAGGAATGTCAGGTCTATGGTTCTTCCAGCTCCCTTGGGATCTGCAGGTGTCCCCAAGGCCAGAGAAATGTCCCGGGTAGAGTCTGGTCTGCAGAGAGCAGCCATTGTCCTGTAAAGTTGCACTTGGTTGAGGGACTCTGGTGAGATGCAGAGGGCAGGAATGGAGCCTCCTGGAATTGCTCACACAGCAAAGAAGCAGCTGCACAGACTCCAGCACCCCCTCTGGGCTCTGCGTGGTGGGGGGGGGTTCCTGATGGACCAGGAGGAAATGTAGAGATGGGGCTGAGACTGAAGGAGGGTTTGAACATCCCCTTGGGAGGGTATCAGGGCACCCTGGTACAGGAAGGATAGATGTCGGGGGGTAGCTGGTAAGAGGCCTTGGAAGATGCTGGTCACAAGAGCTCCAGGTTAGAGGCGCTGACCCTAGCCAGCCCCTACAGGTCAGCAAGCTCTCCACATTCCGCCACGTGCTTGGCGCTGGAAATAGGCTCAAGAAATGGGCTCAGGAAAAGCACAGAAAGTGGGCTCAGGGTGGCTGGAGCGATAGCACAGTGGAGAGGGTGTTTGCCTGGCACCTGGCTGATCCAGATTTGATCCCGGCACCCCATTTGCCTGAACACTGCCAGGAGTAATTCCTGAGTGCAGAGCCAGGAGTAAGTTGAAAAAAAAAAAAGAAAGTGGGCTCAGGAAATGGAGCAGGAAATGGTGCCGGAAATGGTGAAGGAAATGACGCAGGAAATGACACAGGAAATGGTGAGGAAATGGTGCAGGAAATGGGGTGCAGGAAACGGGGTGCAGGAAATGGTGCTGGAAATGGCGTGGGGAAATAGTTCGGAAATGGCGTAGGAAACAGACCCAAGAAATGGACTTGGGCACTCCCTCCCTGCCACCAGGACTCTGGGACAGGAAGTAAATATGGAAACACCAACCCCGTCTCCCATGAAGTGTCAGAGTGGGGTTGGACCTTTCATTCCCTCTGGCCAGAAATGTTGCTGAGCTGAAACCCCACTGAGGTCACCTCCCAGGACCCTGAGTCCAGAGGGGCCTGCCCCCTAGGGACCCCCAGAGTCCCCTCCCTCTCCACACCAGGCAGCTCCTCCTCAGTCCTCCCAGCTCTGTGCCCTCCGGACCCCCAGCGCACCTGCTCACCCCGACGGGGCTCCCCTGCCCGGCTCTCTCCACCCTCCCTCGCCTCCTCCCTGAAGCATCTCCTGCCCGAGACAAATGGCAGCTTCCTCCTGCCCATCCATCACTGCTCACGGGCCCATCCATTAGCCGCTGCTCCCCGGCCCGGCCAGCCCCACAGTCCTTGCTCCGGGCCGGCTCCATTGATCAGAGGCGCATCTGCCGCTCGTCACAGGCTGGCAGTGGTGACAGCAAGAGACAGAGCTGTAGCCGGCCAGGCCAGCCTGAGGCCAAGGGAGCGGAAGGAACAAGCCCTGGGGGGAGGGGGAGAGAGATAGGGGGAGTCCTGGGGCGAAGGCCGGGGCCGGGTTCTAGATTCCGCCTCCCCCATGTGGCACTGTCCAGGGAAAGGAGTCCCCCGTGACAGGCTCTCCTGCCCCCCCACTGTGACTGCGCCAACCTGGGCAAGGGAGGCTGAGGGGGCCTCCCAAGGGCTAACACGCCCCACCCCACATGGGCCAAGCGAGCCCTGACTTGGGCACAGCCCCAGACTGGAGGAGAGGCCCAAGTGGGGGTGCCCAGCCCCGGCTCCTGCCCTCACCCAAGGTCCCAGTAGCTAGGGCCCACTTCCTGCTCCCCCCACCTTGACTGACACCCCCTCCCTCCCTCGGCTCCAGTGTTTGAGCCCCGAGGCCCAGCTTCCTCCCTCCTGATGCGCAGCCCGGCCCACCTGACTTCCTCCCACCACCTCACCCTCCACCAATTCACTCTCCATCTGCCGGGATGCACCCCCAGCCCCCTGTCACCCGCCACCCACCACAGGGCTCAGAGCAAAGAGAAATGCGGGACCGGGTCTGGAAGGATCCATCCAAATGGCCAGCACGTTTCTCCCTCCCGCCCGACCATCCCATCAGGCATTTTCATTGGCCCGTGAATGTCGTATGGGGACCCTCACAGGCACCAGGATCCCCAGCCTGACCCTCAGCTCCCAGGATGTCTGTCCTGGGGAAAGGGGGCAGAGAAGCAGCCCCCCCACTCTGCTGCCCCTTCATGCAGGCTCTCCCTTTACCCAAGGTGAGGGAGGGAAGGAACAAGGGAACAAGCTCTGCTCTAGCACATGGACCACCCGAACGGGTGTTGAGTGAGGTTTGCCCTACGTCACCGCTAAGGTCCACCAGGTAGGGGCACAGATGCCACCAGGAGGCCCAATGCCCAGGACCAGAGTTGGGGGCCCTGAGAGGCAAATCCCGGAGACCCTGCGCCGCTGGCCTCATATACTTTGCCTATAAAACACAAATTCAGGAAAAGGACCAAAGATCCCAAGACCCTGAGCTGTAGCAATAGTTCGAAGGACGAGAATGCAGCTCAGCATACCAGAGATCCCGGTTTGATCCCCTGTGCCACACGCTCCCCAGGCACCACCAGGAGCAATACCTGAGCACTGAACCTGGAGTAGCCCCTGAGCACTGCCAGGTGTAGTAGAAAAAATTTTAATTTTTTGCAGGAGTCAAAGCGATAGTAGAACAGAGAGAGCATTTGCCTTGCACGCAGCCGACCTGGATTCAATCCCGGAACCCAAGATGTCCCCGGGACCCCGTCAGGAGTGGTCCCTGAGTCAGAAGCAAGTCTTGAGCACAGCTGAGTGTGGCCCAAAGGGGAGTGTGGCTGCGTGGCAGGTGGCAGACAGGAGACAGGCTTGTCCACACCCAGGGCTCTGCCCTGTGGGCCCTGGATGGTTGATGGTCTGACATAGAAAAAGACTGGGCCCCCTGGGATGAACCCAGAGCCACAGCAGAGCCTGGCAAGCTACCCGTGGTGTATTTGATATGCCAAAAACTAACAATAATGGACCTCATTCCCAACGAATGGAGACATGACTGGTGCCCGCTCGAGCAAATTGATGAACAATGGGAAGACAAGTGATACAAGTGATTTTCAAGACCACAACCTGAGACTCCAGAGGGTCACCCCCAGGGGTCACCACATGGCCGCCACATCCTCCCTTTTCTCTCCAGTCACCTCCTCTCTGGCCCATGCACCCCGTTCCCTCTAGCCCCTCAGACCTTGCACCCACCACCCAACTTCCCCACACACACAACTTATTCCCAGATCCTGCCCCCACACACCCAGCTTGGCTGTACAGGACGTAGGTGTTTTTCAGAAACCCCCTGGCGCTGGCTAACACCTTCCTGCTGGAAGCTGCCAGGGTTGTCTCAGCAAAGCTGTGCAGGACCCCTCAGAGTAGCCCAAGAAAGTCCCGGATCCTTCTGGAACCTGGCTCCCGGTCCTGCAGTTTGTATTTATACCACAAGGTGGCGCGCGCTCTGGAGATTCTCTTTCCCCTCCAGGTCGATAACTCCTAGATACCAATCTATCACCTCCCAAACGCCTTTCTTTAGGAAAGCAGGTCCCGTTACAAAAAAGCAAACTACCATCTGGACCTGAACGTAGAACAGGGTTAGGGCACTTTCCTTGCATGTGGCTGACCCTGGTTCAATTCCCGGAAACGACCTATATTCCTCCAAGCACTGAAGGAGTGAGTGGCCTCCTGAGTGCAGAGCCAGGAGTAAGCCCTGAGCACAGCCCAGCATGACCCCAAAATAAACAAACCCCAAAGAGCAATTCAAGTGGCCAGCGAGAGAGTGCAGCTGGTAGGGCACTTGCCTCACACACAACCAACTCGGGTTCAATCCTTGGCACCCTGAGCCTACCGGGAGTGATCCCTGAGCACAGAGCCAGGAGTAATCCCTGAGCACTGCTGGTGTGTGCTGGGTGCACCCACCCCCACCCAAGAAAAAAAATTTAGAATCAAACCACGTTCAAAGAGCTCTATGAACTTCCCTTTAATATGGCATATCGCAGACACATCACCCACAATTTCACTGCTGTCCGTCAAATCCTTTCTAAAAAGTGGCATGATCCCTCTCGTTGACTGGAGGAGAAGCTGAGGCCCTCGGAAGCAGCTCTGTACCCCCACCACGTGCTCCCGATGGGGGACCCCCGCCTGTTCGGTGGCCAGCTTTCCCCAGGGCCTTGGGGCCCTGACTCCACTTCAGTGAGAGCTGATTTCACAGACTCTGAGAGCTGAGAACTTTGCCCTGCACGGGGACAGGGGAAGCCTAGGGTCTCTCTCTCCCGGGATCTTCCCCTACTCGGGGTCCCAAGCCGGTCTCTGTGTGGGACTCTGTATGAGACACTTCAGAATGCTCTGCGCCCACACCCCCAAGACTGGGATTACCCTGGAACATGGTAAAGACACCCCCACCTGCCCCTCAATAATTCCACGGTGCAGAAATGTGCACCAGTTCTCGCACTGTGTGCTCCTTGGGCTCCCTCTAGCGACATAACTAGGTCCAAGCACACTGCAGGGAGCCCCCTCACAGGCCAGCTCACTTCTCCTCTGGTCCTTGGGCTCAGCGGGGGTCCACAGGGCTGTGTGAGGATTATGGGTTCAAGGGCACCGAGGGGGCGGGAGGGAGGTTTCCCTAAACCACAGCGTCTCCAGCCAGTGCTTAACCGTATTCATTATCTGCAAATGCATCTGGAGTATGCGCTGGGCTCCAGGCGTGGCAGTGACCTGATGTCCACCTGTCCGTGTGCCGCTTGCTTTCCAACGATGAGTCACGGAAAGTGAGTGACCAGGTCACACAAGCCACAGGAAGTTCACCAGCACACGGCACCCTTGGAATGCTTTTCCATGCCTGGAGAGATTTATATCCATTCTCCAGTGATTTATAGGGCTCCGTCCTTCGCTCATCTCTTTTATTGCCAGGGGTTTTCAGTATGAGTTTACAGGCATTAACCTTTTGCTGTGGTAGATGTCCAAAAGGCTTCGTCAGTTTGACTTTCGGCCTTTCTTTGGCGCTTAAGTCTTGACATCCAGGCAGGCAAGCATCCTGGAATCTGTCTTTCTCACTGAAGTTCTACCCAAGCTGGTGGAATAAACCCTCATCTGGAGATTCAATCTTTCTCTTTCAGACATCCTTCTAAACTGCAGTGTCTCTCTTTTTTTTTTTTTAAGACTTTCAACTCTTCCACCCATCCAGGTTTTTCACTCTTGGGCCTAAGAGATGCAACTTTACATGAAGCGATTCCAAAGAACCCCATTTACAGGGAAGCCTTTGCTGAAAAAACTCCGGTTAGGCACAGTCCTCTGTTTTCTCAGACTCAGCTCGGGTATTTATCTCACCCCCATTGATTTGTCTGCCGCAGGCCCAGCATTTCTGTGTCCCCGATCACACACTGGTTTTATTATTGTAGCTCTATAAAGCCTTTTTAATGCCTGCTAGGGCAAGCAAGCTTTGACCACATCGATTTAGCTATTCTCCTCTTGTTTAGGTCTGTCTTCTATGTGTTGTTTAGAATCTGTTTTTATTCCTTTTCTTTTCCACTTGGCATCACAGGGCTGTGACCTGGCCAGCTTTAGGCGGCGGCCCCAAGGACCTGGGCCAGAGTTTCTCCTTGGCTATGAGCAGTGGACATCCCGGGCATGGAGGGACATTGGATCACAGAGAGCGTGGACAGAAATGTGGGTCCCTTTCCCTCCAACTGCTATGGTGTTTCTGCTAAATAAAAAGTCCATTTTTATTCTTATAGGAGCTGAGCAGGGCGATGTTTTACACCCGGTTTTCACCCGCCGTGATCTATGTCCCTTTTACAAACTTATCTCTGGGTTTTTGCTCAGTTTATAAGCGAGGGGCCATCTTTCTTCCCTAAAGCCTCCTTCCGCCAGAGGCTGCAGGAACCTTGAGACTTCCTGCCGATGATTTAAAGGGCTATAACACTCGCAGGCTAGATTTGTTTTAGTGTCCATAAAACTCAAAAATTTCATAAAACAATTGGTGAAAATAAAATTACCCAAAAATGATATAGTACCAGCAGACTGTATAATAGTTACGGGAGAAATGGAGCCCATGATTCACTGGGGAATAAAAATGACAATGTATTTATTGCGGGGCACTGACAAGAAACTAATTTGTCCCTTTTACTTTTGAGACAGGGCAGAATCCCGATTTTTCTCCTGTGGCTCTTGCTCTGACAGGGGAGCAGAGGGTGGTAGCCGACAGTTCTCTCGCGTGTACTAGCACACACACACTAACACAAGGAAAGGTTTCAATACAAACTATTTTTGCTTTACCTCGGTCTATGCCTTTATGAGCCCCCAAAAAAATTTTTTTTCAGGGCCAGACAGATAGTACAGCAGGTGGGGCATTTGCCTTGCGTGAGGCAAATCTGGGGCAATCCCTGGCACTGAGCACCACCCGATGATCCCTGAGCATAGGTAGAGCCAAGAGTAAGCCCTGAGCACAGCCAGGTGTACTTCAAACACCCGCCCCTGTCCACAAATAAGAAAGAAAAAGAACTCTGTGACCTAAAATGTGTAGGTCTGTCCAGGGCATGTATATGTGTGAGTGATGTATGTGTGTGGAGTGATGTATATGTGTGAGTGATGTATATGTGTGAGTGATGTGATTGTGTGTGAGTGAGTTTGGATGTGAATACATGAATCTCTCGTGCTCGCTTCCAGCAGCACATATACTAAAATTGGAATCTCTCTCACAAGCATCATGGTGTGGATGTGTGTGTGCATGTGTGCGTTTTTGTGCATGCGTGTGTGTGTGTGCGACGCACGTGTGTGTTGCATGGGTCATTCTAGCCATGGTGGAGGAAGGGAGGTGGGAGAAATGGAAGCCCCACTGGCCTAGGAGATGAGGGCTCTGGACCTATGGGCCTTTAGGAGACTCCAGTGGGGTCTCAGGGGAAATGAGGAAAGAGCCGATGCATCCGGCCCATGCTGGGCTCCTGGGAAATCAGACGAGGTCCAAGCAGGTGAGGTCCAGGCAAAGCTTCTGCCAGAGGTCCCCAAAGAAGGGTGTCCAGGGCACACCAGAGGGTGTAGGCGAGGCCCTCAGTGCAGGGGGTTAGGGAGGCAATGGGGGGCTGGGGTCACACCAAGGCCTGCTGCCCACCACCATGCCCCTGCCCGGCCTGCAGCTGCCCTAGCTCTGTGCACCATCCCACCCTCTCTCTCAGGCCCTAGGGCCCAAGCTAGGCTGACCAACCCTCAGAGCCAGGCCGGCCAGGCCAAATGCCACATGCAGCCAGACCCTCATGTTAGCCATGAGTGTCAGTCCTGGACGATGGCCAGAACCATGGTGAGCAGTAAACGCCTCCTTAGCCCTGGGGCTAAGCAGTGAAAAGGGTAAGCCCAGGGGTGCAGTAGACACTTTGGAAAATCAGAAACACAGAAAGCAAAGCAGAGCAGGTTCCTGATGCCACAGGCCGGTCCCCTGGATCCAGCCCTTCCTGAAAGCAGACAGGGCTTGAGATGTCTCCATTCTGCAAATCAATAAAATCCTGAGAAACACGGAGTTCAGAAGAAAAAACAAGGAACAAGGAAATGGGAGCAGGGAGGGAGCAGCAGTAAGGGGTCCAGCAGTTCTGAAATGTGCCCTAAAATGAGAGGGGCTCGAGGGCAGAGGCGGGGTGGGGGAATAAAGGGTGCCCCCACAGTTTCAGGGTGCCCAACACCCAACATTCTATAGGAAGAAAGCGGGAAGCCCTCCCTGACTGCTAGGAGGGTCATGCGTGCTGAAGGTTCATGAAAGCTGGGCAGACCGGTCAGCCTGTGCCTAGTGCCGGGCACTCACCATTCCCGCGACCTTTGCAGCAGGGACACGTGGCTCCTCCTCCCGTCGGCTTCCTACACCATCTCCCCATCTAACCCTACCTGTACCCCCAGGCTCCCCAAGTCAACCAGCACTGCTCTACAGCACCCACCGTTCCCCCGGCTCGCCTCCATCCTCTCCCGGGCCACACCCAAACCCGCCAGCGCACCCCCGACCCGAGGTGTTCTTTCTCCATCCTCTGGGCAAGGGTTCACTGATGCCACCGTCCCGTGTGGGGCACCCCTTTTCCCAGCACCCCTTCCCCACCTCCCTGCTGGCAGCAGGAAATCAGCATCCCCAAACCATCCAGCTGTCACCGGCCCTCTCCTCCCCAGCACCCCACACTGCCTTTGCTCGGGGTGCCTTTTATTCAAGCACTTTCCAGTCTAGTGGACATGGCCAAGGAAAGAGCAAAGGCCCTGAGGTCAGGCTGCCCCAGCATGAACCTGGTAGCATATGCAGCACCCAGACTTTCAAAAGAAGAGGCCCCTCCAACCCACTTCCGGTCACTGCCCGTCTAGAGGAAACACCTCCTGACCTCAGATGGCCGAGTCTACCCACGACACACACAGAGTCCTCGCTGGCCATGCCCTGGGCACTGGCTCCCACCCACTGGGCAGCCTCCGAACCTGCACTGGGACACGGGGATCCAGAACTGGGACAGAGGGACTCCTCTTGGTCATGCTCTCTGCTTTCAGAAAACAAATGTCCTCTCAGAGACTAGCTGCTGACCCCCATCAGTCACTGCTCCTCAGCTGTGCCCTCCTGGCCCCGACCCTCTCCCATTACCCATCCAAAGGGAAGACGCAAAGAGTAATGGTAACTAGACCTGGACAGATCACCCAGGGGTGTGGGCAGCTCCTTAACAAAGGGCCCCAGCAAATGGGGCAGGTGGGTCTGGGTGGAGCCGGGAGGCCCCAGTGTGCAGGTCCTGGGGAGCTGCCGGCAGAGCTCACCTGTGCACCTTGTCCGAGAAACACCTAGGCGTGCCTCGGCCTAGGGAGCTGGGAGAATCCAGCACCAACCCCAGACACCCTCATAAATTTTGTGTTGGAATCACATGCGGTGAGGGGGAGATTGATGACCCCTGTCAAGTCTTCTAGCCCACATTAAGGGTGCAAATCTTGCTGGTTGTTGTTTTTTCTCAAAAGCTTCTCCTTTGGGGGCTGGAGCAATAGCACAGCGGGGAGGGCATTTGCTTTTGCACACAGTCAACCCAGGTTAAAACCCCAACATCCCATAAGGTCTCCCAAGCACCGCCAGGGAGTAATTCCTGAAAGCAGAGCCAGGAGTAGCCACTGAGCATCACCAGGTGTGGCCCAAAAAACAAACAAAAAAGCATCTTTTTTTTTCTAAAGAGTTAAAATTCTAAGGAGAATGTTTTTTTTCAAAAATATCATTACATGTGTTAGGTGTTTGCTTAAAATTCTTTAAATAATACAAAAGCATATGCAATAAAAAGACCCTCTCCTGCAAGCCCCTAAAACAGTATTCTGACCCATTTCTAGATCTTTCTATAGATAGACACTAAAAACAAGGACACACCAGCAGCTCAACAGCAGTGCTAATCTTGCAGGGGCCACACCCAGGCTGCTCCTGGCACTTTCTCAGGGATCATACCTGGGGCTCAAGGAATCATACGGGGTGTCAGGGATTGAATCCAGATCAGCTCTGTGCCAGGTGAATGCCTTACCCACACTACTTTCTCCCCAACCTAATATAACCTTCTTATTTGGAACAAGGGGGGTCTGGCCATTCTTGGCTCTATGCTCAGGAGTGACCCGGCCATGCACGAGGGGCCCTGTGGTGCTGGGCTTACACCCACTCTCCACAATCCTCGTGTTCTTCTGCCCGCAGCCTCTGCCCCATGGGTCGGTGACGCCGTCCCTCTGGCAGCCTGAGCAGCTTCTGTAAAGACTCTGATTCCAAATCAGGTGCATTCACAGGTGTCAGGGGGTCAGAACTTCGAGCTTAATTCTGACATGCAATTCGACCTGCAACAGAGCAATGGTGAAAAGGGGGTTGAGAGGCTTTCCCCCTGCTAAGCTGACCATGGGGCTCCCAGGAGGACAGATGGGTTTTGGGAGTGGGCCCATCACCTCCGGGGGTCCCGGAAGCAGCCGGATGAGACTCGCCCACCACACTAGCCACCACCTTCACTGTCCAGATGCTGGGATACTACCTCATGACCAGATTAACAGAGCAAAACCAGTTTGAGCCCAGGTTATCGCGGCCGCTTGCAGCAGCGCGGTCCATCAAAATAGTGGAAATAGCAATGTTCTTCAATCCACTGCATTCCACAATGTACAGGAAAGTTTGGGGGAGGGAGAGATAGAGAGGAGAGAGAGACATACAGAACCCGCCAAGTAGTTGAGGGTGTGGGAGGGGGAGGGAGGTGGGGACATTGGTGATGGGAGATGGGTTTGGGTGGAGGGATGGGTGTTGGGACGCTGTGAAACCAGAACTCTACATGAGCATCTTGCAATTGTATGTCTAAAATGGTGTAATAAAATTTTGGGGGGGAAAAAAAGATAAATAAATAAATAAATAAATAAATAAATAAATAAATAAATAAATAAATAAATAAATAAATAATAAAGGGTTTCAAGAGGGTTTGTCAAAAAAAAAAAAAGAAAAGAAAAGCGGTTGAGAAGCCCAGGTCTGGGGAGCCCTCGCTCCCTCCTCTCTCCCAGTGGGGGCTGCTGGAAGCCTGCCCAGCCCTGTTTCCAGTGCAGCTTGGGGTGGTGTCAGCCTGCCCACCCCCTCTCCTATCAGAGCCCGATGGTTCGAGCTGATTCAGAAAAGTGGTGAGAGGCACCGGGGCTCGGCCCCACAGAGGGGGCTGCACCTTGGTAAAATCACATTAGAATGTCCGCTAGGAGACACAGACACATGCTGAGCCCCAGATGCTCTTTCCTGGCTGTTGGCAGCACTGTTGGCAATAGCTCTAAATAGGACATCACCCACCCCCAAATGCAGGGATCTACATAGGACATCACCCCCAAATGCAGGGATCTACATAGGACATCATCCTCCAAATGCAGGGTTCTACATAGAACATCACCCCCCAAATGCAGGGATCTACATAGGACATCACCCCCCAAATGCAGGGGATCTACATTGGGCATCACCCCCAAATGCAGGAATCTACATAGGGGCATCACCCCCAAATGCAGGGATCTACATAGGACATCACCCCCAAATGCAGGGATCTACATACGACATCACCCCCAAATGCAGGGATCTACATAGGACATCACCCCCCCAAATCAGGGATCTACATAGGACATCACCCCCCCAAATGCAGGGATCTACATAGAACATCACCCCCAAATGCAGGGATCTACATAGGACATCACCCCCCCAAATCAGGGATGTACATAGGACATCACCCCCAAACCAGGGATCTACATAGGACATCACCCCCAAATGCAGGGATCTACATAGGACATCACCCCCAAACCAGGGATCTACATAGGACATCACCCCCCAAATGCAGGGATCTACATAGGACATCACCCCCCAAATGCAGGGATCTACATTGGGCATCACCCCCCAAATGCAGGGATCTACATAGGACATCACCCCCCAAATGCGAGGGATCTACATAGGACATCACCCCCCCAAATGCAGAAAGCAAGGAGAGCAAGTGAGCTGCATTCTTCTTTATTTTTGGAGGGTCACACTCAGCAATGCAAAGGGGTTACTCCTGGCTCTGCACTCAGGAATTACTCTTGCCGGTGCTCCGGGGACCATATGGGATGCCAACAATGGAACCTTGTTGCTCCACGTGGGTGGGCCACGTGCAAGGTAAACACTCTCCCTGCTGTGCTGTCGCTCCAGCCCCAAACCGCATTATCCTATGTCACAGTCGGTGACTGCATTAGCGTCACAGGAAAATACTCGCCAAGAAAGGGAAACCACGACTTCGTGGTTATCACATAAAGCGTGATGAACTCCCACATCGTGAACTGGAGTAATGAGGTGAGAGAGAGGGCGAGATGTGACACCCTCCTCTCCTGTAACACACAAACAGTCTGCACTCAACGGTGGGGCCTGGACAGATGCGGTGAGGCGGGAGGACGACAGGGAAGCCCGGCCAGGCCGCTCTCTAAAGCATCAGTCGAGACCAAGAAGGTTCCAGCGTGCTAAAGAGGCCTGAGGGGACCTGGACTGGCTCCCTGGGATGGAAACGCAGGAGCTTGGAGGGAGAGAGAGGCAAGGGGTCTCCTGTCTGCTGCTAGGTACCAATGGGAGGAACTTGTGCGCCCATATGCCCACCTCCTTAACAAGAGCTCCCACTACCAAAGGAAGCACAAGCTCAGTACCCGGACTTCCCCCTCCCAGCTCCCGACCAAGCTCTGAGCCCTGCACCCCTCCTCCCCAGCCCTGTACCCTCCTCCCCAACCCTGTACGCTCCTCCCCACCCCTGTACCCTCCTCCCCAGCCCTGCACCCTCCTCCCTCAGCCCTGCACTCCTCCCCCCCACCCCTGCATCCTCCTCCCCACCCCTGCACCCTCCTCCCAGCCTGCACCCTCCTCCCCCCCCCTGCACCCCTCCTCCTCAGCCCTGCACCCTCCTCCCGCCCCTGCACCCTCCTCCCCAGCCCTGCACCCTCCTCCCCCCACCCCTGCACCCTCCTCCCAGCCCTGCACCCTCCTCCCAGCCTGCACCCCTCCTCCCCAGCCCTGCACCCTCCTCCTCAGCCCTGCACCCTCCTCCTCAGCCCCTCCCTCCTCCCCCAACCCTGCACCCTCCTCCCCAGCCTGCACCCTCCTCCCCAGCCCTGCACCCTCCTCCCCCCCCCTGCACCCTCCTCCCCAGCCTGCACCCTCCTCCCCACCCCCTGCACCCTCCTCCTCAGCCCTGCACCCCCTCCCCACCCCCTGCACCTCCTCCACTCCAACCCTGCACCCTCCTTCCCTAGCCCTGCACCCTCCTCCTCAACCCTGCACCCCCTCCTCACCCCTACCCCCTCCTCCTCACCCTAGCACCTTCCTCCCCAGCCCTGCACCCTCCTCCCCAGCCCTGCACTCTCCTCCCAACCCTGTGCCCTCCTCCTCACCCCTGCACCCTTCTCCTCACCCCTACTCCCTCCTCCTCACCCCGCAACCTCCTCCCCAGCCCTGCATCCTCCTCCCCAGCCCTGCACCCTCCTCCCCAGCTCTGCACCCTCCTCCTCAGCCCTGCACCCTCCTCCCCACCCCTTGCATCCTCCTCCCCAACCCTGAAACCTCCTCTCCAACCTTGCACCCTCCTCCCCAACCCTGCACCCAACTCCTCAGCCCTGCACCCTCCTCCCCACCCCCTGTGCCCTCCTCCCCAGACCTGCCCCTCTGCTGTGCTCTTTAGTCTTTGAGATCCGGACTCTCAGCCCTCATGCCTCTGTCCCATCCTCCACCCTGTGCCATCCTGACCCCAGGACAGATGTCCCCTTTCTGTGCCCCGGCAAAAGTGGGGCCATTAGTGACAAATGAAGACAAGAGTCAGCCTGTGGCAGAGGTGGCTGCCCCCCCCCCGACCCGACAGCGGCGCTCTGGAGCCTGCACGCAGCAGCTCAGGCACACAGGACACACATGTGGGACACCCCACATAGGTGCATGCATGCACACGTATGTGCCCAGGCAAATGTCACACGGACATTGCTCGTGCATGACCAAGAGCATTTCACCTGCCTTGGCGCACAGCAGCCACACGTGCAAGCATGTGCGCCCACGTGCCCGGTGTGCTGTGGCCAGTGCTGTTCCATAGGGCCCTGCAGGCCAGACCTGGGCGCAGGCCACAGGGCAGCCAGGCCACACTCCCACCGCCTCGAGCGCAGGGCGCAGCCCCATCACCTCCAGCCCATCCTCAGCCTCCATGGGCCTCAAGAAACAAAGACAGTTTAGCAAGAACTCCCCAGCTAAGCGGTTTTTTTAAGACCTTCAGCGGCAGCCGCCGGGCTGAGCTGAACGTCTCACTTTATTAGTGAGTTTGGCCTTGGGCGTCTGGCTGTTTGATCAATCCCTGCTGGGGGTCAGTGATATTTCCTCCAGCCCCAGCCCCCTGCTCCCCGTGCACCTGACGAACTGCGGTGCCCCTGGACGCTGATCACCTATTGATTTTCCAGCCCCGGCTGCATCTGCCGCCCGCTGCCATCTCGGCCCTGTCACCAGCCCCTCTTGGTGACTAACTTGGTCCCCTGGGACCCTATCGCTCCTCTCTGCTCTCTCTCTGCACATCAGACTCAGCACCACCACACACACACACACACACACACACACACGCTGGGCCCTGCTGGGCTGGCTTTTCCCACCCCTGCTCTGCCTCTCAGGGGCTGAGTGCAGGAACCACAGGCATGGGCCCCGCTTAGGGAACCAGAGCCCCGGGCAGCTGGGCTTCCCTTTCCAGCTGTAGGAGTCGCTGACCCCAAGCCCTGCAGACCCCAGTTTTCCTCATTTGTAAAACTGGGCTTCTAGAACCTGCCCAGAGTGGACAGAAGAGAGCAGTGTCCACCGGAGAGGCCGTGGGGAGGACAGGCTGCAGTGTCGGCCGGAGAGGAAGTGGGGAGGACAGTCTCCTTGCACTCCAGCCAAACCCAGTTCAATTCCATATGGTTCTCCCAAGCCCCACCAGGATTGATCCCTGAGCACAGAGCCGGAATGATCTCTGTGCAAAGAAGAAGATGAGGAGGGAAGAAGAGGAGGGAGGAAGGAGGAAGAGGAAGGGAGGGAAGAAGAAGAAGAAGAGGAGGAAAAAGGAGGAGGAAAAGAAGAGACAGTTCCCAACTGTGTTTGAGGGTCCCCTGGGAGCAAAAGTGTCCACGACAGTCACACGTTTTGCGATACCGCGGGAAATGTGGCTCTTCCTCTCTCAATAAAAAGTTTGAGGCCGGAGCGACAACACAGCGAGTAGGGCGTTTGCCTTGCACCTGGTCCAACACAGGTTCGACCCCGGAATCCTATATGGTTCCCCAAGCACTGCCAGGAGTAATTCCTGAGCATCACAGGTAGGACCCAAAAAACAAAAAAGAAAAAAGTTTGTACTGTTTTTTTTTTTCTCTCAGTGGACTGTCCCAGAGGCTGCAGGACTTCAGTGTCTCTCAAGCCCCTGCGTGCCGAGCAGACGTGACCACGCGGCGGCCGGTGACAGAGACTCAGGATCACGGAGGCGGCCGCACGGGCTGCCCTGACTCTCCCGGGTGCTCTGGTGCCGGCAACGAGTGTCCGATGAACTATGGCGCTGATGCTGCCTTGGGACGGCTACTCGCTGTGGTGGCTGTAATGACATACGCCACCTTAATGCCAGGCCTTCTGGTCGGCACCCCAGAGAGCTGAGGCTCACGTGAACAAGCGCTTTGGCAGAGTCTTAGTGCTTAGGGATTTTAGTCCTCTAGGCAAAGGTGGGCCTAGAACCTTCCCTGCTCTGCTCTGGGGATCCCGGCCCGGCCCTCACTGTGGGCTGACTGGCGCTCTAGGGGCTCTGCTGAGCTGATGCCAGACCCGCACCCTGCTGAGTCCACCCAAGGGAGCACTTTGAACGGAGAGGGGCAGAGAAGGGGTAGAAACAGCGCCTCCAGGGGCATCCCGCTGAACGCAACCAAGAAAGGCTGAGCCCTTTGTTTTGTTGGGGCGGGGCACACCTCGCCATGCTCAGGGGGCTCACTCCTGGTGGGCTCATACATGCTGCTGAGTCTGTTGCACGCATAAGGCAAGTGGCCTGCCCTCTGTCCTCTCTCTCTAGTTCCCAAAGCCGAGTCCTTTGGTCCCGAACCTATGTGGGGTTCCCCTGAAGTAGCTGGGCTTTGACTACCCAAAGGAGAGAGAGGACAGGGAGCAGCTGTTTCTGGCCGACAAGGCGGCCCCCGCGCAACTGTGGGGTGAGGGGGTGGTATATGAGTGAGTGTGAGGGGTTCAGTAAAGGGGCAGCTGCATTGGTCAGTTCCAGGGCAAGTTGGTCACTGGCCTCTAGGGAATCACTGAGCCCGGGGAGAGATAGTCTACAAGGCCGCTCACGACACACAGTTGCTGAAGACACAGAGAAGCAGTGCCAGGAGCAGAGCTTCGGGGATCGAGGGGCCTGACTTACATGCAGCCACCCCAATTTGATCCCCGGCACCACGAGGGTCCCCCAGCGCTGTCAGGAGTGATCCTCGAACACAGAGCCAGGCGTGAGCAAGCCCTGAGCAAGTGCAACCAACACCCTCCCTCAAAAAAAAAAAAAAGACCCAGTAGTGAAAACTGGTCTATACAGCGCCTAGACCACTCTCCTCTGGATTTTTCAAAAAGCAGAGACAAAAGCAGGGGTGTTGCCCAGGAGGAGAGCATGAGCCCCAGGTGAGGGGCCTGGTTCAAATCCCAGCACTGCCAAAGAACAAGGAAAGGGGCCGGGTATAGGGGAGCAGCACTTGGCTTGCGGCGGCAAGCACACAGGAACTAGCAGCCACAGGTCTCCTGGAGGGCTCCTCCCGGGCAGCGCCAGCTCCTGGACCAGGTAGGTGGACCTGGAGAGCTCCAGACTATGACCATGACCTCAGCTGGGACCTGCACAGAGGGACGTGGCTGGCCATGAGCACCAGCCCTGGGACTTGGGCCTGCTCCGGGTCCTGCCCGGCCTTTGGCCTCCCTCCGGGGGTCCGCAGGGGCGATGATGGCAGCAGAAGTGAGCAGGTGTGGAAGGCCAGGGCTGACCCCTGGCTCCGGCCTTGACCGTGGCGCGGAGGAGAGGTGTCCACTCGCGGGGGTGGAGGTCACTGACGCTGTTTACTGTCCACTGCTGAGCCTGAGCTGGGAAGCGCCGCACCTGCCCCTGGGGCTGGCAGCCCTGGAGGGTGGCATCCATTTCTGCACAGAGGGGCTCAGTGCTAGGTGGCATGAGAGAGTCTGTTCCCTCGGCCAGGCGCTGGTGGGCACGAGGCAGCGAATCCATACTGGGCTGGGAACTGACCTCCAAGAGATGCTGCGGCGCCCGCGGTGCACACGCGGGGTGTTCCGCGCCCCTGCCGCCGTGTGCAGCACCGACCAGGGCGTGCGGCCGCTCTGCTGGGGAGCCCGCGGCAGAATCCTGGGGCATGGCTAGTGGCTGTCTGGGGGTCTAAGGCAGTTCCTCCTGTAGGAAACTAACGAGTCGGGACTCGACTTACCCCAGCAACCGCGGGCACAGCCTCCACACTCCGGGTGTTTCTGGGCTGCATGTAACGCGCTCATCAACCTCAAGGACAAAAGCGTCTGTTCTTCACTCCCAGATTTCCATGCACCGGGTCTCAGAAGAGAGGAGGATTGCGGGGGTCGATGTGGTGGGCATCTGGTGCGGCTCCTGCAGCCTCGTGGCCTGGGAAGCCCTGGAGTGGGCTCTCGGATCCTTTAGGGAAGGGGTGTTGGAGGACATGTTTAGCTAATCTGGAAGTTTGGTTGTTTTGCTCACTCCCAGCTTAATCTTATTTAAGCCAAAGTTCATTCTAATGAGATCTCTCTTCTATGTAAACACTGCTAGAGGGTGTGGCACTTACAGAAGTCACCTTGATTGAATAACTTCTGACTTATACATCTACTAAGACTTCTATGTTTTCTAGATTGGGCACAGCACCCAACGTGGGACAGTTAGAATTTACCAGGAGACTACCACCCTGGCTACGCTGCGACTAAAGGAAGACTATAGGAAGGATCATACTAGTTTGCTCTAAGCAGGCAAGTATGACCCTTTCAGTACATGAGAACAAGATACTCAGAATCACACTGGTGCAGATAATAATGACCTTGTGGGTACCATCTAGATTACATGAAGCTCATGAAGTTAAGATGTATTACTTTATATCAGCCCCCTCTCTCTCCAGTGTTTTACATAAGAGATAATCTCGGGATTAGTCCTTGGTGTAACCTTTGTTTATACCTACAATAGGGTGTGGCACTACACACTCTGTTTAGGGTTCTCTGTTGGCATGACAACCTCCCGATTGGATTACTTTGGTGTATATAAGGGGGCTGACTTGAGGCCCCTTCACCTTTTGCCTTTTGGTTCCTCAGCCTTCAGCTTTTGGCTTCTGCGGCTTTTGGCTTTTGGCTTTGGCCTTTTGCTCTTTGGCCTTTTGCTCCTTCTGGGTAGGACTCAGCCTCGGGTGACATCCTCTCTCTTTGGTGGGAGACTTAGGCTCTTTTGTATGGTCTAAGTTCGGACCAGAGCTAGAGTTTGTTCATTATATTGGATTGCTGTGGAAGAGCTTTTGTACTATTAAAAGCCATTTTTGGAACTGCACTGGACTCGTGAGTTTTCATCTTTCTCCCGGCGTCCTCGGAGGTAGAAGACAACCTCTGTCCTGACACTGTCGGGGACCCCGCGGCGTTCCCGACAAAGGGTACTGCAGGAAGCATAGGGCCAGGGAGAATGGACGGGCGTTAGGGGCAGGACTTGTATGAACCCAGCCTAGGCGCCATCCCTAGCCTGGTCTTCTGAGCACTGCTGGGCGCAGCCCTGAAGATCACACCCCACCCACCAGCACCACAGGGTGGCCCAGACGTCCCAGAATCCCTGTACAGAACCACAGGACCTACTGGCTGAGTATTGCTGGGAGAGTCTCCCCAGGAGGAGCCACCCAGGTCCCTGAACATGGCTTGGGAACAACCCCCACCCCCAAGCCCCACCCCCAAAAGCATAGTGGTCATCTCCGGCTCAATTCCTTTGGGAATCCGGGTGCTGGGGGAGGTGCCAGAAGTCACAAGGGGGCCAGAGCCCAGGGAAGTAATCTTCGCATTGTCCCTGCCCTCCAGGTTTTCCGGAAACACAGGCAAAAGCAAGCCCCCCGATCTCAGCCACCTGACCCCAATTTGGGTAGTCGCTGTCTCAAGGTGACCAGCAGAGGGCAGCACAGCCCCACCGCCACTCAGCCAAGCCTTGCAGATGGGCGGGAAGTCAGGGCTCCAACCTGGGTCATGGTAGGGAATGTAGGGAACTATTGGGTTATGTAGGGAATCCCCACGCCACCAGGAAAGAAGGGGTGAAGCCTGAACAGAGGGTGAACTTCCATGGCCGCATGGACCTCACTGCCTTACTGCGGCTCAGGAGGCAGTCATGGGCATGGCCGTTCTGTCCTCTTCTTGGGGCTGGGCACTCTGTCCATTGGGGACCCGCACAGCTGCATCAAACCCTTTCCCGGGCTGCTTCTGCTCTGGGGAGCTGCAGGCCCAGTGAGCTGCGGGAGGAAGAGGCCGGGTCACTGAGTAGCCCTGGCCAGCGCCTTTTGGCCCCTACCGCACCCCAAAAGAGCAAGCCCAGCGCCCCACACTCGTGCCTAGGTGCAAGCTCTGACCCTCGGTTTATAGCCAAGGCAAAGGAGGTGAAGCTGGGCTGTACGTCACTAGGCTGTGAGACTCCTGGTCTTGTCGGGACGGGAAGCGTGCATTAATGATACCACTTGTAGCACGTGTAGCCACGTGTCTTCCCGTTGTTCATCGATTTGCTCGGCGGGCGCCAGAAGCATCTTCGTTCGTACTTTCACAAGAAACTGTAGCCCAAGGGCATCTGCTCGCTCCAGGAACACGGAAGAGCCTCAAACCATTCCATCAGGTCATGGGAATGAGGTCTATAATTGTTACTGGTTTTTGGCATATCAAATACGACACGGGTAGCTTGCCAGGCTCTGTCGTGCGGGTGGTATACTCTCAGTAGTAGGCTCTCAGTTCGTGCATTTACTGAAGAGCCTCAACCGGAGAGATCAACTTTTCTCTTGGGTGGGGCTATGAAGAGCTGTGGAATCGGATGTTGAGAATGATTGACCTCACTTAGAGAAAATTCTAGAAAAGACAAAGCCCATCCACGGTGACGAGAGGCTCATCCTGACTCTGCAGCCTCCAGGGCCGCAGACGCGCTGGTCAGATGCCCTGAATAAGGGAGACGTTAAAGGCCTTAAACCGGGGCGGGTGGGCACCAGACTCTCTCCTTGCTCCCTCACTCCCGCCGCAGGCTCCCATGGGCACACCGGCCTGCGAGCTCCGCCGCCAGTGTGGTGATTGTGCGGCTGGGAGCACTGGGGCAGGTGGAGACAGCTCCCTGCTTCCCTGATCCTCGGGTCTGTGGAGGGCACCCATGGCGGAACTGCTCGGTGCAACCTCCAGCTGTCCGCACTGCCCCTCCTGCTAGTGGACACTGACCCATGCCCTCCCGCCCCTCCTGGCCACACATGGGGAGTGACCTGACCGCGTCCGTGTGCCAGGTAAGACTTGTGGGGGGCACACAGGTGGTGCGTCTCCCCAGGCTGCTCCTCAGCTGCCCCCGAGTATCTGGACACACACACACACACACACACACACACCATAGCCTACCTGCATTCCCCCACCCCAGTCCCAGATCTACCTGGTGTGAAGGATGATGACAGTTGCTGAGGCCTGGGTGGCCCAAGTTAATAACTGACCTTCACTTCAGTTCCCTCCTAACCACCTCATGTCTTACAGCAGTTAGTTCTCTCGGTGAGCCGAGGCCTCCGAAGGCGGGGCTGAGCCCACAGGAGTTATTGAGAGAGAGGGTACAGGAGCCCCAGAAACCCAGACTCAAACCCAGCAGGAAACATGCCGGGGGGAACCTCTGGACCATCCCGTGACAGCCGCCCAGCCTTGGAGGTGCCCAGACTCAGTCACCAGAGACACAGTCCACAGCGACTGGAGGGTGTGGGTCAGTGTCCATCAGGAGGGGGCATGGGGGACACCTGGGAGCTTGACCAAGCAGTGCCAGCCATGGACCCCTTTCCGCAGAGACCTGAGCCGTCTCTGAAACAAGCCCTCAGCTCAGGGGTGCCTGTACCGGGCCTGGGGTCTCCACTCTAGCAAAGGGCTCCAGACCTTGTCCCTGCTGCTGGGCCAGATGACTCCGCTTGAGGCTGAGCACTGGGCCCTACGGTGCAGCTGAGCAGAGACAGGGCCGATATGCCGGGCCAAACTGAGGCCGCGGGGAGAGCCCAGGGGGCACTAGGCAGTCTCACGGCCCAGGGTGAGAAGCTGCCGGGAGCCCCGGAGACTCACGGCAGAGCTCCCCAGGGACAGAGAAGTCAGCCCGCCGGCCAAGGCAGGGCCAGGTCACACTCTCATGAGTCTGTTTCCTCAGACCCAGGAAGGCCCCCGGCTCTGGCCACAAAGACCCTCTCCCCCACCCCATGGGTCACAGGGAGCCCGGGGCACAGCTCAAGGGGCCTGGGGCCAGCAGTGGGGCACCCTCAGTGGGGTGTAGCCCGCCCTGGGGTGGAGTTCCTGTAGGAACGCCCTCTTCGCCCAACAAGGTGGATCCCGTTCCTTTCCCTCCCTCCACCCCATCAGCAGCCTTTAGGATCAGCCTTGGTCCTAAATGAAGGCCTTAGGCGTATTTCTGGGTCGGGGGCAGACACTCGCCTTGTGTGCGTGTGGTCCCAGATTCCATTCCCAGCATCGCCAAAAGAGAGAAATGCCCCTTAAGTAAGTGTGCCCGAGCGCTGCAGAAAGGCCCCAGGGAGCAGCGGGCAGCACTGTGGGTGTGCACTTCCACAACAGCCTGAGGCCATTCGGAACCTTGCACTTGCTGTATGGGGCGTCGGGTCCCTGCACTCCCTGAATGCTGCGGGCAGACCCAGTATCAGGCTCCGAGCTCAGGCCCCCCCCAGACTGTGTGTGCAAACACGAAGGTGAGACCAAGTGTGGAGGGAACACGTTTACTTCCAGTACAAAGGCTTTCTATTACCAACAAGTCACCACTATTATTTACAAGGTTTATAAAGCGGAAATTAAAAATGGCCAGACGTTTGGCGCCAAAAGTGGCATGGCCAAACAAATCAGTAGAAAAATAAATATTCAAGCTTTGATCTTAAAATAAACAGCACTGAATCGGAGAGGGAGGCCTGGATGGGTCAGAGCCGAACGCCAAACATCATCGCAGCTAGGTGGCAGCAGCGGTGGGGGCGGCCGAGGGACCCTGGCCCAGTGCCTGCTGGAAGGGCCGCCCAGGGCCACCGAGCCCAAGCAAACACACAGAAAAGGGATCTGCAGGTCCCAAGTCACGTTCCCGGGCCCCACCTGGGGCTGCGCTAAGAACCGGGGAGCCACCCTGGAGCTCGGCTGGCGGCCTCAGGACTTGGTCCGTCCACGGAGAGAAAGCTAAGCCACTTGTGGAATAGAAAACTCATTATTGCTGCCAAAGGAGGCCCACCCTGGGGCTCACCAGCGCCCGGAGGAGACAGTGAGGTGGTCAGAGGGGCCAGGCTGGTGGGCCCCCAGGTCTAGTCCACTGTGGACACGTGTGCTCCCAACTGTCAGTGACCGCCTGGGTCACTCAGCCGGCCCCCAACCTGGCCCCCCTGCCCCAGCGTGGCACAGTGCCCGTCACGGCGGGCTCCCCACAGAGCAGGTCAGGTAGAGGCTTGCAGGGGAGGAGCATCCGCATGACCGGCCCTCCTGCCGTAACCTGATGTGCACACGGCCTCGGGGACCCCAGCAGGGCTGGAGGTAGGACCCAAAGGTGCGAAGAGAGGACGCAGGGGGTCACGGCACCGGGGCCAGCACTGCCCTGGCCTGCTCAGGGTCCTGCAGCCGTGGTCAGGCTCTGCTCACTGGTCCTGGATTTTGGCCCTTTTACGCTTTCAGGGACAGGTGCTGCGAGAGAAGAGAAAACACAGTGACTGAGCTGAGCACCCAGATTCCAGCCGGGATTCCCAGTAAACCGCCCGGCTCAGGCTGGCGTCTGCCCCCCTTAACCGCCTCGTGGGTGACACGCCTGCAGGGAGGGCCTGGAGGGAAGAGGTGACCGACACCTGGACGCAGTTCTGAAGGCCACACGCGGCCCACAGGGCTGCACCACAGCCAAACAGGCTCAGGGGACAGGAGAAGGCAGCTTCCACGGGGGAGCCATGTTCAATCCCCAGCACTGCTGCGTGTGCTCAGAAACCCACGGGGAAAACAGACAGACAGAAAGGCCAGACACTACCACCAGAGTACGGACAGCGAGGCAGGCGCGCCCCCTCTCTGGGTGACGTGGCGGCACCAAGGCCCCTCCTCAGGCTGGGAGTCACCTGAAGTGCACATGGCGGCGTGCGCTGACCTGTGTGTCCCCTCATCACCAGCAGAGTTGGCCTGGCCACCCCAGCCCCCATCACCCCACGCCAACAGCCCGGGCTCAGGCACACAGCCCTGGCTCTGAGGAATCCTGTCCCAACCACAGCAAGCAGGCCCGCCCTGGGCACCCCAACACTCAGCCGCCAAACCCCAGGGCCTCAGGCCCTGATCCTGTCGCTGGCCTGCGGACGAGCCCAGGCCCTGAAGCCTGCGGAGTGCGAAGGCAGCGCCCAGGCCCGCGCTGACAGAGGAGCGAGCAAGCAGGGCGGGCCGCAGACTGTGTGGGCGGCGCAGAGGCAGCCCGAGGCAGGAGGCTGCAGAGACCCTAAGCTAGTGGGCGGATGCGAGGCGAGGGCAGCAGCCCGAGGCAGGTTCCACTCTTCCCCGCACTTCACCTCGCTGGGACCCCACAGCTGAGGTCAGACACCCCCGCCTTGGCTGGGAAGTGGGAGGTGATGTCACGGTGCCAGAGGGACCATGTCTGGGTCGCTGCAGGGAAGAATGCTGAGTATAAACACAGCTGGGGCGAGCTCTCCCCTCAGGCCTCGGGGAGGCGCACGGTAATGGAAAGTTCCAAAGGGGCCGGAACAGAGGCAGGTGGGACCCGTGGACACAGACCACCCCCACAAACACTGGCAGTCGCTGGAGCCTCGATCCTGAGCAGGGCGCGGCCCCTCCGACAGAAGCTGCAGGTGGTGCCCTGGGCCGGGGGCTCAGGACCCTCGAGCACTCATGGAGACGGAACACTGGGTGTTTGCTACTCCCGGGCCAGAGCGAAGCTGGTTCGTTCCTACCGTCCTGTTGGTAGAAGTGCGGCGCCAGCTCCAACAGCCACGCGGACTTCGATGGCGGTCGCACCTCTCATGTAGTACTTGGCGGTTTGTATGACCGTTGTAGATGACCCTGCGGCGGCACAGAAGCCCGAGTTACGTTCCTGTGCTCGGGTGCAGGGTTAAGGGCCCCAAACCGGGAGAACACAGAGACTTTCCGGGCCTCCCCTGGGGAGACCGACGGCTGGTGAGCGGCTCCTGACAACACGAGCATCGTCACTTATTATCAGAAATATTGTCTTTTCTTTTAAAGACAAAATACGAGCCCCATTTTTTTAATTATCAAATTGAATAGACATAAATTTAATCTACCAAAATGCCCTAGCTGGGGCCTGAGAGAGCTCGGCGGGCAGGAGCAAACAGCATAGCCAAGAGAACCACGTCTGATCCTGGCACTACCTAATTCCTGGCACTGCCCTGGCTCTCCCTCACGAGCACTGAGCTAAGAGTAGCCCCTGCACACCGCTGGGGACAGACCAAAACAGAAACGAAGCCAAAAGGTCTCTGGTCTCTGTCTACCCTCAGCTCCGCCCCACCCGCCTTGAAGCGGTGTCAAACCCCACCGTGATCTCTCTCTCCCCCCAGAGACGCGGCTCAAGCCTCACCCCCATTTCTCTCCCCAGAGACGGTGGCTCCTTCCCCTCACCCCATTTCTCTCCCCAGAGACGGCACCTTCCCCCACACAGCTCCGCCTCCTCCTGCTCCGCCTCCTCCTGCCTGGACCTTTCCACCAACACACCCTGGGGGGCCAAGTCTAGAGCAAGGCTGTCCCCCCACAAGGCCAGCTGCGATTCTTCTGGGTACAAGACCCCCTCCATCAAAGCCACCAGCACTCAAGTACTTGTTCCGTGTGTCTCCATCAGGGCTGGAGCCCGCAGAGCTCTGCCCAGTCCAGGCCAACAGCAGGCAAGGTCAGGGGCTTCGCTGTTGGCAGCAGAGAGAGCGGAGGTCGGCGGGTGCTCGCTGTCACTCAGGCAAGGGGAGGCGCCACTGCGGGGGCCTGGGGGCTTACCAGCGAGGGCTTCACGGCATAGAGGACAGAGGCTGGGTGGATGTGGAGCTCGTGATCGTCACGGATAGTCCTGGGGCAACAGAAGGAGCACGTCACTGACACAGGAGCCACAGGACTCTCCACACACGTCGCTGACACACAAGCCATAGGACTCTCCACACGTCACTGACACACGAGCCACAGGACTCTCCACACCGTCACTGACACAGGAGCCACAGGACTCTCCACACACGTCACTGACACACGAGCCACAGGACTCTCCACACCGTCACTGACACGAGCCATAGGACTCTCCACACACGTCACTGGCACAGGAGCCACAGGACTCTCCACACCACGTCACTGACCACAGGACTCTCCACACGTCACTGATAGGAGCCACAGGACTCTCCACACCGTCACTGACACACAAGCCACAGGGCCCTCCACACATGTCACTGACACAAGCCACAGGGCCCTCCACACACGTCACTGACACGAGCCACAGGACTCTCCACACACGTCACTGACACAGGAGCCACAGGACTCTCCACACCGCGTCACTGACACAGGAGCTACAGAACTCTCCACACCGTCACTGCACTGGAGCCACAGGACTCTCCACACACGTCACTGACATTACGCCACAGGGCCTCCACACCGTCACTGATATAGGAGCCACAGGACTCTCCACATGTCACTGACACAGGAGCCACAGGACTCTCCACACGTCACTGACACAGGAGCCACAGGACTCTCCACACCGTCGCTGACACAGGAGCCACAGGACTCTCCACACACGTCACTGACACAGGAGCCACAGGACTCTCCACACACGTCACTGACACACGAGCCACAGGACTCTCCACACACGTCCACTGCACAGGAGCCACAGGACTCTCCACACACGTCACTGACACACAAGCCACAGGGCCTCCACACATGTCACTGACACACAAGCCCAGGGCCCTCCACACCGTCACTGCCACAGGAGCCACAGGACTCTCCACACACGTCACTGACACAGGAGCCACAGGACTCTCCACACGTCACTGACACAGGGCTACAGAACTCTCCACACACGTCACTGACACAGGAGCCACAGGACTCTCCACACGTCACTGACACACGAGCCACAGGGCCCTCCACAACGTCACTGGCACAGGAGCCACAGGACTCTCCCACATGTCACTGACACACGAGCCACAGGACTCTCCACACACGTCACTGACACAGGAGCCACAGGGCTCTCCACACGTCACTGACACAGGGCCAAGGACTCTCCACATGTCACTGACACAGGAGCCACAGGACTCTCCACACGCGTCACGACACACGAGCCACAGGACTCTCCACATGTCACTGACACACGAGCCACAGGACTCTCCACACACGTCACTGACACACGAGCCACAGGACTCTCCACACCGTCACTGACACCACGCGCCACAGGGCCCTCCACACCCACGTCACTGACACAGGAGCCACAGGACTCTCCACACGTCACTGACACATGAGCCACAGGACTCTCCACACGTCACTGACACAGGAGCCACAGGACTCTCCACACACGTCACTGACACCTGAGCCACAGGACTCTCCACACATCACTGACACAGGAGCCACAGGACTCTCCACATGTCACTGACACCAGCCATAGGACTCTCCACACACGTCACTGACACAGGAGCCACAGGACTCTCCACACATGTCACTGACACAGGAGCCCCAGGACTCTCCACACCGTCACTGACACACGAGCCACAGGACTCTCCACATCACTGACACACGAGCCACAGGACTCTCCACACCGTCACTGACACAGGAGCCACAGGACTCTCCACACACGTCACTGACACATGAGCCACAGGACTCTCCACACACGTCACTGACACACGAGCCACAGGGCCCTCCACACGTCACTGACACAGGAGCCACAGGGCCCTCCACACACGTCACTGACACAGGAGCCACAGGACTCTCCACACATACTGACCCACAGGACTCTCCACACACGTCCACTGACACAGGGAGCCACAGGACTCTCCACACATGTCACTGACACACGAGCCACAGGACTCTCCACACACGTCACTAACACGAGCCCAGGGCCCTCCACAACGTCACTGACACTGGAGCCACAGGGCCCTCCACCGCGTCCTGACACACGAGCCACAGGACTCTCCACACACGTCACTGACACAGGAGCCACAGGACTCTCCACACCGCGTCACTGACACACGAGCCACAGGACTCTCCACACACGTCACTGACACATAGCCCCAGGACTCTCCACATGTCACTGACACAGAGGCCACAGGACTCTCCACACGCGTCACTGACACACGAGCCACAGGACTCTCCGCACATCACTGACACAGGGCCACAGGACTCTCCACACATCACTGACACACAGCCACAGGACTCTCCACAACGTCACTTGACACCACGAGCCCAGGACTCTCCCCACACGTCACTGACACAGAGCCACAGGACTCTCCACACACGTCACTGACACACGAGCCACAGGAATCTCCACACACGTCACTGACACAGGAGCCACAGGCCTCTCCACA
>JAJIBD010002289.1:0-17580 GCA_021461705.1 Cryptotis parvus
TTCTGTGTGTATTAAATGCCTAGTCAGTCCTTTTAAAATTTCATCTATTAAGCTATTCATTGAGAACATTCAAATATCTACATAACTAAAAATAAAAATAAATTTAAAAAGAGATCTGACTTTTAACTCCAGTTTTAGAATATTCATAATCATCCTTCTCCCACCAGCATTAAAAATTTTTTATTATACCCCCCATGAGATATACAATTACAAAGAAGTTCATGATTGGATTTCAGTCATACAGTGTTCCAGCACCCATCCCTCCACCAGTGCCCATTTCCCACCACCAAAGGCTGCAAAACTAAATGGGCTCATTACAATATGCTGTCTTTCTGGAATGGGCCAGTGCTATCGTAGGATGTAGATTGGTGGAGTGGAAGATAGTGGGCATGGTCTCTGAACTGTTTATCACAGTGGAAGAGATCCATTTGCCTGGTGGTCTCTCATTTGCTGACCATGTCCTCTCTGACAACTTCCTGTCTCTGTGAATGACTACAAATGGGTCAAATCAAAAGCATTCAACAATCGCTATGCTTATTTATATCAATAATTGAGTAACAAACTTTCCTCTTCTTCTTGTTCTTGTTCTTGTTCTTGTTCTTGTTCTTCTTCTTCTTCTTCTTCTTGGTCTTCTTCTTCTTCTTCTCCTCCTCCTCCTCCTCCTCCTCCTCCTCCTCTTCCTCCTCCTTCTCCTCCTCCTTCTCCTTCCTCTTCTTTTCCTTCTCCTTCCTCTTCTCCTTCTTCTCCTTCTCCTTCTCCTCCTCCTCCTTCCTCCTCCTCCTCCTTCTCCTTCCTCCTCCTCCTCCTCCTCCTCCTTCTTCCTGACTTGCAATACATACATTTTCATAGTAGGGGTTATCATTTATATCTCTTTGCCTACCCTACATTTAATGCTCAGTTCTAGTCCACCAGCATTATAATTTGTTTCTGGTTTATACTTTTTGTGTGTAACTTCTTACAAAAAATCAAACATATATATTAAAATCTATAATTTATTTATATGACATATAACTACATAGATAATCATATACTCTTAGTTTATTCTTCTTAGCTTGCCTCATCTTTATTTCATCTATTGAAAATCCTCAAATATACAGAACTATGTCATCTTGTTTTATTTTATTTTGCCTTTTCCACTTAGCAATATATAGTTAGAAACTGCTATAAGTTCATGAAATGATTCTGTATTCTTTTCACAACTGCATTGTACCGCATTGTGTGAGTGCATCAGAGTTCATTCAACTGGTTTGTTTGGAATGGATATTTATGTCATTTTATACTTTCTTTGCATAAATAATGCACAGTTATGACTCCTTCTAGTGTGTTTTTGTTTTTTAAGTTTGTGAACTATAATTTCCAGGTAAATTCTCAGAGGATAGACTGCTTTATCAAAGGGAAAATGCATATGAAATTGTGCTTGCTATTGCCAAGTTTTCTCTAGAGGGTGCTAGTGAAGGCAAACGAATGTGATTGCTTATTGACCTGGTTATTGGATCTGAGCAATAGAGGCTCCTTATTACCTCCTCCCCTAGAATCTTTGGAGGAAAGCCTTCCCTCTCCCCAGGAACTGCCCAAGGACATATTCTTGAGATTAAGTTTGGTGTTAAGGTCATAGCAATGGTGCATATGAATGAATATGTTTAAAGGCCCTTTTAAAACAATGAAGATTTGAGCTGCAGATACAGAAACTTTTGCCATGGAGAGAGCCAAGACAAAACCTCTAGGTCAGTTCCTCTGGCTACTAACATTGATTGCACCTACTAACAGAACTATCTACCTTCTTCCTGAGCTACTCTCTAAGTTTCCATACACAGATACAGTTTCAGTTTATATCCAAGTTATCTATGGCCTCTGTGCTAAACTATTCTGTTTATGCTCCAGACTCCAGCCTTTCTCACTGTCTCAAGAAATTTTCCTTCTCAGTTACGTTCTCTGTGTTTTAGAATGTTAATTTCCATTCTTCTGTCTTCCCACTCTGACCATCTCCTATCAGCTATTTATTATATCACCTACATACCAACGTCGTACAGCATTTCCCATCTTTTTAGAAAGACACACACCAGAAGTTCTTAAGTTCACATGTATTTGATACTACTTAATTTTCTCTTTAGCCCAGTTTTTCAGAAAGGTTACCTCCACTTCCTAATCACTCACTGGAAAAATTCAGCCCAGAATGTCTTCCTCTTCCAGTATTCCTCTCCATCTTGTCCTACTTAAAATGACAAGCAAACAACATATTGTTTATTCCAGTGAATGTCTCCCTCTTCTCTCCATTATCCTTTGACAATTTTCAAGCTTGCTAAGTCATCTTTTTCTTGATTGTTCTTCTTTGGCAGTTGTTAAGATTACAAGTGTCTTTATTCCCTCTTTCCCTTTAAACTCATTTCATAGCTATTTTTTAATGTACATACTCTTGATAGAATTCCTTAGAGTTCAGACTTAATTATTTATTTTTCTCCTTTCATGATCTCATTTTTTCTTGTGATCTTTACTGATGGCACCACACTGACTTTTTCGATTTTACAGCTTATCTGGCTTTAGATTCACAAATGTTGCTGGCAAATTGACCTCTCCACTTTACATTTCAATACATCCATTACAAAATGGAACTGCCTATTCCTCTTCCTAAATTCATGTCTTCAACACTAGGGGGAGTCCTTGATTTCACTATTTTCTTGAACACATCTAATTTATTAGCAAATACTGATTACTCTATTGTAATATTTTCCCAGTCAGCAGCACCTCTCTTCTTCCTCGCCTCCACTCTGCTGCGTGCATAAAGAGCTCTTGCCTGAACTACGGTGCAATATAATTAACCGATCTTCTTTCCTCCACTCCTGTTCTTCCAATGCATAATCCACCAAACTAACAGGTATCCTACTTTCACCTGAAGAAGTCTTCCATAACTTTTTATTCAATCCTAAATAACTAAAGTCCTTTTGTTGTTATTAATAATCCTGTTATAATGGTTTCTTAGGGAAATAATTCTAACACCACACCCATCACTGACAATGTCTGGCCTTTAAATATTCTTCAACAGTTATATTATCCTATTACCTACATTGTCTTTCTGTGATCAGATGTAATTTTTTCTTATTTTGCACTTTACAGTTGTTTGGTTCCTTAAGCTTAAATTTAAATTATAAAGGAGGTCATAATAAAGAAGTCATCATAAAGAACTCTTTATAAAGAACATACTCCCTACTGTATTAGTCGATATGAATCTATCAATTCCATGCTTGTTATACTTATAAATTTATTGCTGTATACCAGGGGTTTGATTATGTTGCTTCAATCTAGGAACAGTTTCTGATTTATCCACATTGACTGACAAATGGTAGACATTTCATAATACTGTTGGAATGATGACTGACTGAATGAATTAGTGAAGGCATAAGAGTCAGCCCATTTTTTGTCATGTCTGCTCAATTGTTCTCATTGCCTTGAACAAGGTGAAAGTCAATGTTTAGGTGTTGCACTAATTACTTAACCCTTCTCTTACAGCCAAGGAAAACAAGGTTACAAGAGCTTAACAACTTCCTTCTGATCGTGCAGATAGGAGTTGAAGTTAGGACTTGAACTATTAGTGCTGGATATGACATTGTCTATTTGTTAGTTTTGGGGACACATCTTGCAGAGCTCAGAACTGACTCTTGTGGCTGGACTCAGGGATTACTCCTGATGTGTTTGGAATACCATATGGAGGGCCGGGTACTAACTCATGTAGAATGTATGCAAGGCAAGTACCTTACTCGCTGTATCATCACTCTGTCCTGTCCTGCCAGGAGTGCCCCTGTAGAGGCCTCCTATGGGAAAGATAATAGTTATATCTCCAAGGTCAGATATATAGTACAGAGATTAAGGTACCTACTTGGAACACAGCAGACCAGGTTTGATCCCTGACCCTATGTATGTTTCCCAGAGCACCACCTGGAGATATTCCTGAGTAAGCCAAGAGTAAGCACTGAAAAATGCTCATTGTTACCCCCAAACAAACAAAAACCCGAATGTTTATATCTCCATTCCGACCAACAATTGATAAACATGTCAAAAATATAAAAAAATTATTAATTCTCTTAATGAGACAATAAATTGAAAAAGAAAAGGGTGAAATAAGTTTGTAGCAATATCTGAATATAAAATTCCTTGGTATGTACACAAGCAAATGCAAAACCATTTCTGTGCCTTTCACTTTATTTTCACTGCCGGTAAAGAGTGACTTACATGGCAAGAAGACAAACTATTCTTATTTACACTCAAAATGTCAAATCCCATTTGCATTCAAAATGTCATCACCTTGCATAACTCTACCAACTTAACCTGCACATAAAATCAAAACTAAAAGCAGAATAGGAGGTGACCCGAAATAAAAAATTTATTCTTTTTCTTCTGAAGTCTTTATCAAACACTGTGATTTGCTGCAACCATTCCAAGATGGAAGTGTTTTTAATTCTAAAATAGCTTAGCACCAAATGTGTCATAATTATCTGAAACTATATTTAGAATGATGAAATTTACCATGAAATCTAAAATATGCTTTAAATGTCAGTCTTATTTTAATTAATATGCCAATCCACCTTTGCAATAGTCAAGTTTCTCAGTTTTCTAGAGCTGGATAACTTGAATAATGTGTGTGTGTATGTGTGTGTGTGTGTGTGTGTGTGTGTGTGTGTGTGTGTGTGTGTGTTTAAAAGCTCATTGGTAAGTAGTTCTACCAAAAATCCTTTCTTTTGAGACTGGAGCCGGCTCGCGCCGAGCCCAGCTGACGATGGGATCCCCAAGGAGGGCAGATGGGTTTTGGGTGTTGGCCCATCGCCTCTGGGGGTCCCGGAAGCAGCCAGATGAAACTTCGCCCATCACACTAGCCACCATCTTCGCTGTCCGGCGCTGAGAAACTGACCCACGACCAGATCCAACTCAGCAAGACCAGTTCGAGCCCAGGTAGCGGCTCCCAGAAGCGGGAATCACTGGGAATTCGCCAGATGGAGTCAGGGGTTAGCCACTCCCCTCCTCCATTTTGCCGAGCCTGGTGGACCCGCCAGGAACTGCCGGGAACCAGTATGCAGAGCCGCAAGCGGCTGGGGAGACTGGAGCCGGCTCGCGCCCGAGCCCAGCTGCGATGGGATCCCAAGGAGGGCAGATGGGTTTTGGTGTTGGCCCATCGCCTCTGGGGGTCCCGGAAGCAGCCAGATGAAACTCGCCCATCACACTAGCCACCATCTTCGCTGTCGGACGCTGAGAAACTGACCCACGACCAGATCAACTCAGCAAGACCAGTTCGAGCCCAGATCGCGGCCGCGCGGCCGCGTCCACTAAAATAGTGAAACAGTAATGTCATTTAATGCACTGTATTCCACGAAGAGCAGGAAAGTTTGTCGGGAAGGAGATATAGAGACGAAGGAAATGACATACAGAATCTGCCGGGTGGTTGGAGTGGGGGGGGAGGGAGGTGGGGACATTGGTGATGGTAGATGGGTTTGGGTGGAGGGATGGGTGTTGGAACACTGTGGATCCAAAACTCTACATGAGCATCTTTCAATTGTATGTCTAAAATGGTGTAATGATATTTGGGGAAAATAAAATTAAAAAAAAAAAAAAAATAAAAAATAAAAAATCCCAAACCCAAAACAACATACATAAGCCAAGTTCTCATTCGGCTCTTTTTTGGTCAAGAGGAAATATGAAAGATGCAACACAAGAGTCCACACTCCTGGGGCTGGAGAGATAGCACAGCGGGAGAAGGCGTTTGCCTTGCACGTGGCTGACCTGGGTCCGATCCCTGGCACCTCATATGGTCCCCCGAGCTCTGCCAGGAGTAGCCCTGAGCGTCGTCAGGTATGACCCAAAAGGCAAAAATAAATAAATAAATAAATAAATAATTTTAAAAATGAAAAGAAAAAGTTCACACCCCTGGATTCTGACAGAAATTTCTGGGACTGGGCTAATACATAAGAAGCTGGGAAGATGGCACACAGGGCTGGAGCTGTGAATTCAATCCCTAGCTTCCTGGTCACCAAGGACAACCTGGAGCCCCTCATCACCTCCATCCCAGGAAGAACCTATCATTTACTCACGACTGATCAAAGCCAAGAGCATCACACACGACTTACTTAATCCTGCCAATAAAGTAAGTGCCTTGAAAAAAAAAAATCCTTTCTTTTCCTACAAAGGAAACCTGATTTCATTCCTGTGAAATATTTTTCTATAAAATAGAATGACATGAAATGAAGTGTACTGTCATAGTGGTCACAAATTTAAAAAAATCATTTTAACACCATCACATTTATCTTCCTTATGGTCTAATATTTAATATGAGAGGACAATATGTTATATTGAGCTAGCTAATCTGTTTTTTTTACTTAAAGCCTATTGCAGGGGAAATGGAAGTTCCAGATTTCATTTTTATTTATTTTATTTGTTTTAATTTTATTTTGGTTTTGAATGTGTATAATGTTTAAAAATATTTATTAAAGGTAAAATATGCTGCTCTTTCCATCCTCATTTTCAGTGTCCTTGTATGACTTCCATTTGAGTTTTAAAATATATGATATTTATTGGACAGAAACACTTTTAAATAGTCACATGGAATGTCAAATTGTAATATTTTTTGTCATCTTAAATTACACTATACAACATGAAATTTATTAGCTAATATAAATTTCCCCTACATTTTCATGCTCGTTTGGTGAGAGACATTTTTCTGGAAGTTTTATACATATATGTGTGAATTGAAATAGTGTCTTGAGACATTATAACATTGAAAATAGTAAGAAATCAGTTTTACACCATATAATACCATCATGACAACATGAAAAGTGAAAATGAGAATTTTTTGAAACACTTTTATCAACTTGACACCGTAATTTTGTTTATTTCACCTAACAAAATGAAGATTTGTATTTTCTATATTTCTATTTTAGATTACTAGTTATTTATATTTCATTGCAAAATTATATGCAATATTAAAAAATCTTTTGAAATTCAAAATTGTGGGGTCTGGAGATATCATACACCAGGCAGATCTCTTGCATTGCATGTGGTTGAACTGGATTTGATACCCAACACCCTGTACAGTTCCATGAGCACTACCAAGAGTGATTCCTAAAAATAGAACAGGAATAAACCCTGAGCACAGCCAGCTGTGACCAGAAACAAAAAAAAAATTTGAGAGAGAAAGAGAGAGAGAGAGAGAGAGAGAGAGAGAGAGAGAGAGAGAGTTCCTCGGTGGTATATTAAAAATCACTGTCAGAGGTATATGTCTTTGTATACCATTACAAAGAATTGTCACTAAGATAAACATTATAAATAAATGTGTGATGTCATTAGAGCATGAGACAAGCAAGCAAACAAGCAAGAAAGAAGAGCCTAGCTGAGTCTGAGAAATAGCACAGTGGGGAGGGCATTTGCTTTATATGTGGTTAACCCAGGTTGAATCCCCAGAAACCCAAATGGTCCTCTGAAGCCCACCATGATAGATCCCTAAGCACAAAACCAGGAGAATGCCCTGTACTGACAAATCAAGACATAATCTGAAAAGAACTCCTTATAAACAGAGCTACGTAACTACCTGAAAACTTCAATAGCAATAACTCTATTGATACTTGTTGAAATGGGATCAATGGAAGAAAACTTAATGACAATTTTACTTTCAAAGGAAGTATGGCAAAAGTTCATAAAGAAATAATGAAATTAAATAATATGGTATATTATGTAGAAACTATATAATAGAGCTGTTCAACAAAATCTGAAGTTCAAGTCAGTTAGCTTGAAAAGGAGTGGAAACCAGCCAAAGAAAAAACCAGCAGAAAGGAAAAGAGAAATTTGTGGGGGTTGGGGTGTTCATCTGGGTGTCACACTCAATAGTGTTATTCCTGACTCTGTGCCTATGAACTACTTCTGGCAGGCCCAGGAAACCATATAGGGTACCAGGGCTTAAACTCAGGTTGGTAATATGCAAGACTAGCACCTTATCCACTTTACTACCTCTCTGGTCAGGTAAAAGGAAATTTTGGCAATAAAAATGGCACAAAATATTTGTGGAAAATCATCAAGAGGCACAATACTTATGTCATAGGGGATTGAGGAAGAAATTTAACAGAGAAAGGAGTCTACTTCCAACAGCCGCCACCATGTTAGCCCACATACCTGCCAACTAAATCTCCCAAGGGATACCTGGCAAGGAGCTAAAATTCATGGAGACATTGATCCCATGACTGACAACTCCAGGGCATTCTTGGGGAGGGGTGCTAAGTACTGCCTCTCCTGAAGTTCCGGTCCTTTTACCCATTCCCCATGCTGCAGCCAGATCAAGGACTCAACAACACTTATGATATTCTCTGCAAGGATGCCAAATTGCAAATAAATTCAGGTAACTTGGTGTCCAGGCTGAGAACTCTGGTGTTTTTTGGAGCTGGAGAAAGCAGCCTTCTTCCATACCGCTGACTTCCCGGAAGTTGACAGCCATGACCACCTCCCACAGCCACTGCCATGTTGACTCATTGGTCCAAACCATACATCCTGAAGCCTCTAGACCTTGTGGCTACAGAACACTTCTTGATTGCTCCGCACTGAAATTCAAGTAGGAGTACAACAAATTAGATGGGACAGTAACACATAAACCAACTATACTCAACAAACAAAAATAATAACAAATGACTCAACTAGCAACAAACAGATTAATAAATTCTTTGACAAAGACTTAACAATCCTGTGACCAGACATAACAATTTTTCCATAAAAGACTTTTATATTTATTGATTTTCATATTGGAGCTTTTTGTCTAAACAATTTCAACTGTAGAATAGTATTGACAGTTGTGGCCTTGTCTACATTAAAATTAATTTAACCTATTATAAAAAGAGAGAGAAAAGGACAGAATTATTGTGGCTGTTTTGAGAAAACTATTATACAGATTGGATGAAGTCTTTATAAAAATTCCCATGGTACTCACCAAGAAAATGGATAAAAACATTATTGAAGTTTCTATGGAATTATAAAAGTCCACAATAAGTTAATGCAATTCTGAGAATAAAGAATGGAAGTATCATGATCCCTGACTTTAAACTATTTTACAAAGATAAAAATAAACAAAATAGTACGGTGCTGTGATAAAAATAATAAAAATATACAGACCAATTGGATAAAATTGAGAGCCCAGAAACAAATTCTTACACATATGGACAGTTAACTTATAACAAAGTGTCAAGACCACAAAGGGTGAAAAAATTACTCAGTCTGGTGCTGAAAAAAAAACCTGGAAAACCACAAAGACATGCCATTGGATTGCAATCTCACACCATGCACAAAAGAGCTTTCTAAATGAATTATAAACTTGGACAATAGACTTGAAATCATAGATACATACATAGAAGGAAGCAGTAAAAGACATCATGATATTGGCTTTATGATGTCTTGGGAATCCAACCCTAACAGCTACACAAACAAAAACAAACACATGAGATTACATAAAATTTAAATTTCTTACAGTAAAAAAAAAACCTAAAAGACATCCTGAATACCACATCTGTGTCAAAGGACTAATATTCAAGACATATAAGCAACTTATAAAACTCAAAAACAATGAACAATACCATTGAAAAAGGAGAGAAGAGCTAAACAGACATCATTAAAAAGACATACTGATGGTTAACAGGCGCATGGAAAACATTATGGTTATCTTTATGAATAGAGCACTGATATCAAATAAATAATGTAAATTGGTTCAGTCTATGAAAAATATATATAGAAAACAAAGCACTAAAATAAATTTATTTCATGGTCCACCAACTTCACTCGTAGGTGTCCATGGAAATAACACAAAAACAGTAATCCAATTCAATTAAACATATGCACACCTTTGTTGACAGCACTATTTATAATAGCCTAAACATGGAAATAACCTATGATCAACAACACATGTGTAAATAAAGAAAATGTGACATATATAAATACATACATACTTATATAATTGAACGTAAAATTTTGCCTTTTTATAGCATGGCTAGAACTGGTAAGAGTCCTGCAAAATGAAGTAAGTCAAATGGAAAAATGCAAGGACCAGATGATCTCACTTATGTGTGGAATACAATAGAAGTAATGAATAGACAAAATCAAATGAAAACATATCTGCGAACTCAGCTGCAGAACTGTGGTTACCAAGGGGAAAAAGACAGTGTTGAAAAGGTGGAGGGTGTCTATTGTATGGAGGGGGGGCAGGAAGGGATACTTGGCCTTTTTTGTGTGGGTTTGGTATTGTAGCATACATTTTGAAGACCTGTGAAATTGTACCTCTAAACACATAAAACACATACAGTCTTTTAAACCAACATTAACTCAATAAAAAAGAAAACAATCCAATCTTTATTAGAAAAGTTTAATTAGGGATGCTGTCTCGTTTGCCAACGCATCGAAAATCAGATGGGCTGGACATGTAATGCGATCTGGAGACAACCGCTGGACTAGAGCCGTTACCGACTGGATCCCACGGGATGTCAAAAGATCACGTGGCCGCCCACCTACAAGATGGTCAGACTTCCTTGTCAAGACCCTGAAGGAACGGTTTGAGGCTCTTCATATTCCTGAATCAACCAGATGCCATTGTGCCACATTGACAAGTGATAGGGTCCAATGGAAATGTTACTGGTGCCCGCTGGAGCAAATCAATGAATAACGGGATTCAAGTGATCAAATGAAGTGAAACAATTATTTCTTTATTTTAAAGTCTAAATAGGGAAGTTTGCTTACTATTTACAAGTTTACTTACTACTTAATAGCAATGCCTCCCTTATATGATTAACTATATAAAACTTTATACCTCATGGAACTTGCAATGTGATGCAGAAGACAAATATTAAGCAAGCAGTTGCTTATATGAATTTAAGATAAAAATTGCAATAAATAAAATGCATTAAAGGGAACTGGTACTATAACACATAAGCCTGATAAAAATCTGATCTAATTGAAAGTATTGGGAAGGATTTTTTCAGCTATATGTTCTTTAGCTGGGATACATGGACGATTAGAGAAGCAGTGAGGAGGGGCCTGGAGGGCAGCCCGGAGGGGAAACCGGGCGATTTGCTAAGGATGCCTGCTTTACTATCTGAATATGTCCCTCTCAATAACAATATCGAATCCATATAGTTATAATTTAATTGTGAAATTATGCACAAAACTCCCTCTTCAAACATATCCTTAATTTAACTTAGTTTTTGTGTCTTAAAGTTCATCCAGCTGTGATATCCTGATCTGTAGCAGGATATTATTGTATGAAGCTGTAATATCCTGGTCTTTAGTGGTGTTAAGGAAAGAGCTGGATGCATGGCAAGAGTACTCCTTTCACCTGGTTCTTTTCAACCAACGGTTTGCATATTTGTACTGGCCCATAAGTGATCACTGATCACTGTCTTCCTATTGTTCATCGATTTGCTCGAGTGGGCACTAGTAACATCTCCATAAGTCCTGTCACAAGCAAGTGTAACCCAAGGGCATCTGCTTACTCCAGGGACAGGAGGAGCCGGAAACCATTCTTCGGGTCATGGAAATGAGGTCCATAATTGTTACTAGTTTTTTGGCATAACAAATAAATCAAACACAGGTAGCTTGCCAGGCTCTGCCGTGTAGGTGGTATAGTCTCAGTAGAAGGCTCTCCTCTCCAGCATTTACTGCAAACAATGGACACAAAATCAAAATCAAAGTCCCGGGACTGGGAAATAGTTCAGCAGGGAGGTTACTTGCCTTGCATGCGGCTGACCTGGGTTCAATTCATTGAGACCCACCATAGAGATCCCGAAGCTGGAGTAAAGCCCTGAGCATAGCCAGAGTATATTCCCAAAGCAAGACCAAAACAAGCAAAATCCCCGTCAGAATCTTTGCAGACAGGGTTGCACATATAACCCCAAGAATCTTGTGTATGTTCATAGCAAACGTGCCTTTTCGTTAGAAGTATTCCTAGTGGGGCCAGAGCAATAGTACAGCAGGGAAGGCATTTGCCTTGTAAGCAGCTGGCCTGAGTTCAATCCCCAGCATCCCACTGGGTCCCCTGAGCACCACCAGGAGTAACTACTGAGTGCAGAGCCAGGAGTGACCCCTGAGCATCGCCGGGTGTGCCCACACTCCCACAAAAAAAAAATAAGTATCCCTAGTTACATTTTTAGAGCTCTAGTGCTGTCCTAACTGGGTTTTCAAATGTTATTTTCTAATTCTTTTGTTGCTGGTTTTATCTCCTGACCTCTCAAATCTGCATTTTAGTTATGATCAGTTATCTGCATATTTGAGGGAATTTTTCAACGCCTGTGTTGCTTTTTTCCTTGGTGTCATCAAGGACGGTTTTGCGCCATTGATTGATTGATTGATACCACAGTGAGACATACAATTACGAAGCTGTTCTCGGGGGTTTTGCTTCCTGAACGTTATGCTTTTTATTCTTCCACCTGCCTCAGGCACTGACCAGACCTCTGTGCGGAGTTGTGGGGAGGAGTTAGTGGCGCTCTATGCTCCAGCCTCCTTCATCTGCTGAGAGTTCATCTGATCATCTTAAAGAGGGCCTGAAGCTGGACAGCTTTGGGGGAGCAGCTCTTGGTAATGCCAGGGACCCCTGCCCGCATACTGTTCCATGTGCCCCTCTCTGACAGGGCAGGGAGGGGGAGGACGCAGGACCTATGCGGGGTGGCCAGCACAGACCCCATGCAGGGGCTTCTAGTTCTTTCCCTTCCCCAGACATCTGCTGCCAACACACCCAACAGATAACCTGAGGCAGAGTGGCCAAGTCCTTGCAGAGCTGACAAACGGCAGACCCTTTGCCCAGTATCGAAGAAAAAAGGGAAACCACTTGTCTATCGGAGGGGGTAACTATTGCTCCTTGGACCAATGCTGAAACAAATAACAGTCTTTAAGTTAAAGAGGGTAAAAACCACTGTTTTCACTAATACGGTTTCTAAGACCTTTACTTCTTTTTTGAACTCTTTACCTTGGATTTCATTTACTACCTGTCACATCTCCCTCAAAAATATTCTCAATGGGAAGTGAATGGGATTAGTCTGGCTAGTTCCCACATTACAGTCTTACAGCTCTTGTTCCTTTTGACCTGAATGGTTTCTTTCATATACAGAGAGAAGGACCTATGGCCCAATCTTGACCAACTGGGTAATGTACTTATGTGATTCATTGAGCTTAACTTTTATGAGAACCAGTAAACGAAAGGTGAATTACTCTGATAGAAGAAATAAAGGATGAGATGGAAAGAGAAATTATTTTCAATTAATTGTTTCCAATCATCAATATAGATTTTAATTGAAATATATTTGGTATATAATTGCAAGATTTAAGGTGTGCAATATTCTGATTTAACACCTTTATATATTTAATATTACTGCTATTGAGATTATTTGCAACTCTAATATGTCATATAATTATTTGTTTTTAGTGACTAGAATAATTGAGATCTAGTGTGTCAGCAAATTTTACGATTATAATACAGTCTACACATTCACTATACTTGGCAACAGACCCGTAGAATTTGTGTACTACTGGTTTTGGGCTGTTGTTATAAACATCTGTCCTTCTCTAAGTCCCTGGTATATCACTTGATCACTTGATCACTTGACATCCTGTTATTCGTTGATTTGCTTGAGCGGTGCCAGTAATGTTTCCATTTGACCCTATCACGTGCTAGTGTAGCCCAATACCAGCAGAGTCCCTGGTATAGGCTATGCAATTTTTTCAAGTTTGGCACTATTATATATTATTTACAAAATCGGTGTCATGCCATGACTGACTTATTTTACTTATAATGTCCTTAAATCCCATATCCTCTCAAATGGCAGAATGTCCTGCTTTAATACAAATGTTCTTTTTTTATTAGTGTGTGGTGGCTATATCCGGCAATGTACAGGAGTTGCTCCTACTCTGCACCCAGGAATTACGCCTGACAGTACTCTGAGGACACTGGGATAAGATGCTGGAATAGGACCCAGGCCAGCTGCATGCAAGGTAAACACCTTGCCTGCTGTACTATCACTCCTGCACCCTAATACAGACTTTATTAAAAATAGATGTATCCTTGGAAAACCTCTGTTGGAATACATTGGAATTTTTAAAAAATGAAATAATGACTCCCTCCCTCCCTTTTCAATCTTAGTAAGTTTTGGGGGGGATTTCTTCCATTTGCTAATCATAATCCTAACAATACACACAAAATGCCAAAATGTATCCATGTGTATTCTTTTACCTGAATTATTCTTATTCATGTATTGAGCACCAGCTATATGAGAGCACCTTAACAAAGTCCTTGAAGCATCAAGAACAGCACAATCATCACACTTCAGGCATACACAGGTGTCAACTAATTCCATAGGCTATTAGCAAAACAGGTGTGGTTGTCAAGTTGCGGGACTTAATAGCAAGAAAGAGCACTCATTATGAAACATGAGTATCTCCACGAGAGCATATTAGAACAGATTTAGAGTAAGTAGGGGAAGGACTAAAGAAGTAGGTGTGAGATAGAATGTAGACTCTCTGGACTGAGATAGAAGGTGCTGATCATTCGACTCTTGGCTCCCTCACTAAATCTTACCTGTAGAGGCAGTTGATCAAGGATAAAACTTTAGTTTGTAAAGATTGCTTAAGAGAGGATGGTGTCTGTTATTTTGTAGACTGGAGGAAGATTGCTTTTCTCTCTGGGTTCAACAAAATTATGAAGTAGTCTTAAGTTTTCTCATTATGAAGTAGTCTTAAGTTTCTCATTTTATCACAGTCTGAGAGGACATTTTCTGATGTTAGTGTTATGTGGGGTTGTTGAAATTCAACAAAGTAACACTAGCTGTGAGTCTCAAATCAACTTGGCCCAACCTTTGAGGTCTTACTATGAGCCTCAGCCCAGTTCCTGGATGTCAAGGTTATTCCTTCTCTCTGTCTGTGATGTCACAAGCTGCACAGGCGCAGTGAGAGGCCTCTAGATGCCTTTTAGGCTCACATAGCGCCTGTTTCCTCAGCGACTACATGTGCAAAACAGTAGGAATTTGACCTGATTTTATTTTCACAGGATCCAATTTCCTTTCTTCCTTCCTTCCTTCCTTCCTTCCTTCCTTCCTTTCCTTTCCCTTCCTTTCCTTCCTTCCTTCCTTCCTTCCTTCCTTCCTTCCTTCCTTCCTTCCTTCCTTCCTTCCTCCTTCCTTCCTTCCTTCCTTCCTTCCTCCTCCTCCCTCCTTCCTTCCTTCCCTTCCTTCCTTCCTTCCTTCCTTCCTTCCTTCCTTCCTTCTTTCCTTCCCTTCCTTTCTTCCCTTCCTTTCCAAAAAGGCTAAACAAACCCATTGCTCTCTCTCTCACAAATTTTAGGGTCAGAAATACTCCCATGCAGGAACTCTCACACCAGCCTGACTCCACCTCAGGTAACCTCCTTGGGGTGTGCAGCTGGCCGGGCGGGCACCTGGGGTCGTGGTAGAGCCCCAGGTCTCAGCAGAAGGTGAAACTACAACCACCAGAAGTTCGAAAGGAACCGGAAGTAAACGGTCATTTTGAACTCTCATACCAGCCTGACTCCACCTCAGGCAGCCTCCCCAGGGGTGTGCGGGCTGGCCGGCAGGCGCCTGGGATCGTGGTAGAGCCCCAGGTCTCGGCAGAAGGTGGAACTACAACCCCCAGAAGTCCGAGCGGAACTGGAAGTAAACGGTCATTTTGAAATCTCACACTGGCCTGACTCCACCTCAGGTAACCTCCCTGGGGTGTGCTGGCTGGGGCGGGCAGCCACTATCGCGGCCGTTTATTAATAGAAAAACTAGGAAATTCAACACCAAGGGAAGGTAATACCCTCAAGAAAAAATAAACAGTACGCCAGAGGAATCTATCCCTGAACACCACAACACCATGGGGAAACAACGCAGATCCCCAGCTCGAAGAACAGATGAAGGAATCGACCCTGAAGACTCAAAAAAGAATACAGATGTGCATGATCTCTCTGACAATGAAATTAGAGAAGAAAATGGTAGGATGTTTAAGGAGCTCAATGAAAAAATTGAGCAGATGTCCAATAAAATACAGGAGAACATAAACGAAGCAGTTGAAAGGGCAGCCAATAAACTACGGAAGGAAATGAGAGCAGAAATGAGAACCATGCAAATAGAAATATCATCACTTAAAAACTCAGTAGACGAAACGAAAAACACAATCGGGGCTCTCAACAGTAGGATGACATCAGCGGAAGAGAGAATCAGTGAGACTGAAGATGAGCTGCAGAAAGCACTCAGAGATCTACATAAGATGGAAAAGACCGGAAAATGGATCAGCAACAGAACAGAGAACAATGGGATGAAGCCAGGCGGAACAACATAAGAATCATCGGAGTCCCAGAGGGACAGGAAAGTAACCCCAAGGAAATTAAAACAGTTAAAAAAAATCCTGGTTGAAAAGTTCCCGAAGTTAAAGGACGAAGGCATCCAGATCCAAGAAGCCTGGACGCGTACCAGCAAGAAGAGACCCCAATAGAAAGACCCCAAGACACATCCTAGTCAAAGTAATAGATGCCATAGACAGAGACATAATTCTTCAGGCAGCAAGATCAAAGAAGGAAATTGTATACAAAGGAGCATCCATTCGACTTTCAGCAGACTTCTCAGAAGACACCCTCCAAGCCCAAAGGCAGTGGTGGGATATAGTAAAAAACTTAATGAAATGAATGCCTCAGCAAGAATTTTTTTATCCGGCTAAACTCTCTCTCTGATTTGAAGGACAGATATACAACTTCTTGGATAAACAACAGCTTAGGAACTTTGTAAAATCAAAACCAACCTTAAAAGAAGGACTGAAAGATCTACGATAAGACAAGACATAACCCAAAAGAACAACTAACCTATACAGAAAGATGGCACAAAAATCCCATGACAATAATCTCTCTCAATGTCAATGGTCTAAATGCACCAGTTAAGAGACACAGAGTGGCACAATGGATCAAAAAATTGAATCCGACATTCTGCTGCCTGCAAGAAACACACCTGAACAATCGGAGCAAAGACAGGCTCAAAATAAAAGGCTGGGGAAAACAATCCTTCATTCAAACAACCCATCCAAAAGGCTGGGGTAGCCACACTGGTATCTGACAACATAGACTTCAGGCTGAAGAAGGTCAGAAGGGGACAGTGAAGGTCACTTCTTAATAGTTAAGGGATGCATATATCAGGGAAGAAATCACGCTTATTAAACATATGTGCACCCAACGAGGGGCCAGCAAAAATACCTAAAAACAACTACTAATAGACTTCAAAGAAGACATTGACAGAAACACAATTGTAGTTGGAGACTTCAACACTGCTCTATCAACCCTGGAGAGATCAACAAGATTGAAACTTACCAAGGAAATACTGGCCCTAAAAGAAGAGATGGAAGAAAGAGGGCTGGTAGACATATACAAGGCATTTCATCCCCAAAAGCTGAATACACTTTCTTCTCCAATGCACATGGAACATACTCGAAAATAGATCACATGCTGAGCCATAAATCATACCTCCATAAAATCAAGAAGATAGAAATTGTGCTAACTATTTTTTTCAGACCATGAGGCACTGGAAAATAGAAGTTAATTGTACACAAAAA